>CAHIKZ030005447.1:887500-937500 GCA_903632075.3 Acanthosepion pharaonis
AATTTGATTGAAGGGTATTAACTTTTTCTTTTATTTCAAGTTTAGAGTAGAATTGAGTAGTTAGCACAGGGTTTTAAATAATTTTAATACGCAAACGTGTTAATTTAACACTTGAATTTTTATTTTTAAACAGTTTACCGTAATCGATATTTTGAAAGGTTAGTAGAAATATTCAATAAAATATGAACAAGGATAACAATTGCTCTCTAGCCATAAAATCCAACATTACGTGATGTTTAAAACAATGAAAGTGTTTTTTTTTTTTCGAATATCTATTTTTTCACGGAACGACATAAAAAAAACAAAGGCAAGAAAAACTGATTATAGCGTTAAATAAAGGGAGAAAACTACGGAAATGATTCTAAATTATTCGCGAAAAGTTATGTGACCTCTAGCCATAAAAGTCGTTCGGAACATAAAGCATGATTAATAGCCTAGATAGAGGTTACTGGCTCTGTACAAATGAATCAGGAGACAATAGACGATTAAAATCTTACAATTAAGTGATAAGTCTAAGTATATATTTTTGATTATATATAAAATGATATATTTGTTATCTGAAGATAGCTACTACCTCAGTCTAAATTGCTATATTTAGAAAGAAAAAAATCCTTACCTGACAAATTAAATCTTATAATAAACCGTCACCCGATTATCCTAATCTTTTATGCGTAATCTCTTTTAGGATGTGTGGCAGTAATTTTCCTTCTTTTTTTTTTTTTTTTTGGTTTTGCTCTTGACCATCCTGCTTTTTTTTAGCAGCCGTTGATTCATTCGAAATTGTATTTATGGACATCGTTTTTCCCTCCATTTTTCTTGAAATCATTAATCGCGTGGGTGTTCAGTTCTCCAGGATTTCATTCCTCATTGCATGTCCTAAATATTTCAGCTATCTCAATTGAATGTATCATGTTTTATGTATTTTTGATACCACTTCATTCTTACTCTTATATCCATCAACACTCGATATCCCTTAATACTTCGCGAATATATGTATAATATCATAATAGGAAAGGGAGAAAAAAAGATAGCAAAAAGAGAGAAAAACAAAACAAAATAGAGAGGGAGAGAAAAGAAAGGGGACGAAGTTAAATTCACTAGAAATGCAGGAACCCGTCTAGACAAAACTTTAAACCCACTTGGAAATTTGACACCAGTAAAGATAAAGTTGACCTATATTTTGAAATATTAATATCTGGTTTCAATAGGAAAAATTACGCAAGGAAATTCAATCTTTAAAACTTAGTAAAGTTTTTTTTTACGATTTTTTTATAAAAATTTAAAGAAGGGTAAAAAATGACACTAAAATAAATTTATTATATAAGTTAATTAATTTTGTCATTGAAATAATGACAAGTTTTTAGTAAATTTAAAAGAAATATTAATATCAAATATAAATCATATAGGAACTATATGTGCTAACAAAAATAAAGAAATCAAACTTAAGTAAAATATTTAAAAAATAGTATTTAAAGATTAAAATAAAATACCCTTCAAAAAGGGAAAAAAACAATTAAAATTAATTACTAACATATACCTTATTCTCTCTTCTATTCTCTTTCCCACCTTTTATTTTGTTCTCTTACTTCCTCTTCCTTTCCGTCTCTCTAAAGTTTAATAATATTTGAACTGCCTTTTTATTTTATCTTCAAACACTTTCGTGTGGTTAAACCACGGAATATTAAAATATTGTAAGGTGAAAATGGGGGTATTTTTGAGTTTCATTTATATATATATATAATAAGGAGCACTCAGTGAGGATTGAACTCACTACTCAGTAAATGTTCTAGCGAGACAAACTTGCTAATCATTACACCACCTCGAGATGCCCTATAGTGATTTTCCAAGCGTAGCTTAGATGTGGCACAAGGCCGAAAGTATGGGGCACCCAGTGAGGATCGAACTCACGACTCAGTTGTAATTGTTCTAGCGAGACAAGCTTGTTAACCATTACACCGCCTCGAGGTGCCCAAAGTGTATTTACTTGACCCCCCACTGAGTCAGGTTGTGACACAAGGTCAGTTTTTAACGTGGGGACCCGAATGTTTTCCCTCGGGCCCGCTGGTCCAAGCTGGTCTTAGCTGGTCATAGCTTGTCCAAGCTGGTCAGAGCTGGTCTAAGCTAGTCACAGCCGTGATACTACCAGCGCAGGGACGGATCCTTAGACCAGGTAATTATTATATATATATATGTATATATATATATATATATATATATATATATATATATATATATATATATATATATATATATATATATATATATATATATATATATATATATATATATATATATATATATATATATATATATATATATATATATATATATATATATATATATATATATATAATGATATATGTGTGTGCCTGTGCGTGCTTGTGTTTGCATGAAGGAAACTCCCCACAAAGTTATTGGTTAAATAATATGATTTGTATCTGGAAAAGTATTGTTTTGGTAATGCTCGTCTATAGGGAGCTATCAGCAAGATTTTTTTTTATATTAACAATCCAACTGGTTTTCATATATTCCATCTTACAATTAAATATACATTTACAATCACTGTATGTAAAATTTAATGTAAGTTTATGTTCGAATGCATTCCACCATCACTGTTTTGATGAATTTTAAAAAATGAAGTTTTACTATGGTTTTGAAACTAAAGATAAATTTGTTTTATTGATTGTATCTATCATGGCGTTTGATCTCTTGACGATTAAAGACTAAGTCATTTTTGGTCTCTGTCTATGACATCGTTTTCGGGTTGACTTCAAAACATGTACCGCTTCTTATATTATATGGATTCAGATTGTGGGATTATTATAATGTGTATTTCAAACACTAGTGCCGTGTATGGAAGTTATTTTACTCAATGTAGTTATTTTGATATTATACAATTTCTTTTACGATTATAACCTGAAATTTAAAAAAGACTCTTTCCTGGCCAGCATGGTAACTTTTACTTAAAAATCAACAGTGTATCTATGTGATAGTCTCTTGATGGCACGTCATCTTTTAGTATGAATCAGAAATACTTTCCGTATTATTTTTGAAAATGTAAAATACTATATTATTTTATTCAATTTTACCTGATGTAAAAGCAAAATGGTCCATATAGCGTAACAGTTAAATTATCCGTCCCACAAATTGTTTAATATGCAAAAAAAAACCCCACTAAACTGAGTCTCTTTTTTCAGGTTTTAAGATTTATGCACACGCTGTAGTTGCTGAATAGTCAGTGTTATTTTGATTATTATGAAACTTAAATGATCAAAAAACGTTTCAGAAAAATTCTCTTTTAACTTAAAGGCGCATAGAGAACGAAAAAGGCAGGAAGAAGCGTTGGAACTCGATTAGTAAGTTCTTTTCCATCCTTCATAGTCACCTGATCATGCATTAAAAATTATTACATTTTCTATATAGTTAAAGCCATTTTGTGATGAAATATTTCTGTAAATTAAAAACTGATTCAAGTTTGTATCGAAACGTTTTACCATCAAAACATGCGAGGTTTTATTCCAAACGAACCGAAGTGCATCAATCATCGCTAATAATTTTGCATATACCGGGTGTAACAGCAAAAATGTCCATATCGGATCTCAGCAATTTTTTTTTCTAATTTTTAGATTAGGTTTTGAACCGTTGTCTTAGAAATGATTAACGGTATCTTAATGGAATTCGCCGAGGTTTTTACAACACAACTAGACTTTACTTCGAGGTATAGGAATGCATAATTTCTCTTCAAGTTTATCGGAAGAATCGTGATGAAATCGATCATAAACAAAAATGTTAATCATTAATTAATCATAGCTAAGCATCGGAAGCTTATGATGAATTGGAATAAAGTTCATATATATATATATATATATATATATATATATATATATCTTTCCAGCATCATTTTCCGCCTTATTTAAGGTGAAATTCGCCCTCTTTAGCCTTCTAAATTTATATCCTCGAGTAACAGGTTGCCTCACACGTTTCGCATTCGATTTCATTTTCAGATTTTTTCCCCTGCTAACTGTACTGTCATATATGAAACTCCTCTCTCATGTGCCAGGCGTCTTATGGATTGAGTTGGATTTTTCTAATTGATCTCTTTAGCTCTAATCGCTTTATAACAATAGATGATGAAAATGTATTAGATGCGACAATGTACAATGTAAAATACAGTACATTGAAAAAGAAAAGCTTCTACAACGTATATATATATATATATATATATATATATATATATATATATAACTTTGTAGATTCTGTCTGTTTCCGTAAACTTCCTAGGGTTTTAGAGATAGACACACATAACCACATATATTCTGAAACTACGTTACCCAGGGTACACTGATAACTATATTTCATTTTGATCAAAGTGGGTCCTCCCGGGAGGTGGGAATAAACCCCCTCACCAGAAATTTATTTCCCTTTGATTTAAATTAAATTTAAATTTGAACAAGGAAATGAATCCTAGGTTACTTGGATCAGAAGATTTTCGTTTTTATCAAAGGTGCTCACCGGGGGCGAGGCACAACACTGAATTTTCCCGCCTTTGATTTAAATTAAATTTAAATTTGAACAAGGAAATGACTCCTATGAAAAATATAGTAGAAAGCTAGAAGATGGCGGTCAGATCGGTAAGATAAAAATTAGACAATATGGGGCAAGAATTCACCAATCAGTGGGTAGTGCCTTGTAATGAATATTTGTTTGGACAATTCAACTCGCATATCAATGATGAAATCCACGTCATCAATTCATTCAATCAAGCATTGCATCAAATACATATCATAGGAGTCAAATCAAACTGTTTTTTCAGACTCACCATTTATTTTTTTCCTTTGTTTAATTTAAATTTAAATTTGAATAAGTGAATGACTCCTATCCAAAATATACAAGGAGAAAGTCAGCAGAAGGAAGTCACATTGTCAAGATCATTGAGTAGTAATGAAATGCTTCATTTTTCTCCACAAATTATAGCAATGATTTAAACTCAATCATTATTTTCTTACATAAAATATATGTGACATGCAGCAAGGCGCGGGTAATTCAGATAATAATCTTTTAAACATTTACTTAGGTGTTCCGTTGTATCAGCACTATATTATGTTATTTAAAATGTCGTAAATTCTATCACTGCCGAAATTGCCTATAGCCTGCATCATCTCCATTACTACTTCCTCTTGTACTGTTGTCTTCCGGTTAACCTTGACCAGTGTTGATTTCCGTTCGGATCGCTCCATGCTTTTGTTCATTGCAAATGTTCTTCCTTCGTCGTGAATGAAATTATCCAGTATATTCATTCCATCTTTAAATTATTCTTTTTTCTATAAACGGGGTTTTGTCTTTTGATTTTACACATGATTCCGATGAGCATGTATTTTATCCTATTGTTTATCTTTTCTCCTGTTAGTTTGTGATGCTAGTTCTATTTCAACAAGAGTTTCGTTGAGCCGTTGCTCTTGGCTGTCTGTTTATTTGTGCAATGCCCGATATTCTGTGCCATATCTTGGCAATGCTCGCTGTTTTTTTTGTTTTTTGTTTTTTTTTTCATCATGTCAGGAATTTCATCTCTTATCTATTCCTTCTTTCCTTGTCTAGTTTCCCTGCGAATTACCTTGACGCTGTTGGAAAGAAAGCTTCTTTACTGTGTCATGCATCGCATTTCCATTCTCATTTCTTCATTGTATCAGCTATTAAGACTGCGTGTATACAACTAGTTCAATCTCTGGTCATTCAGGGGTCTGTCGTATTGCAGTTTAGGTGCTTGAAATTGTCTAAATTCACTGTTACTGTAGCCATCAGTTGCTTACCACTTGATCGTTCACCATACATTTTGAATCCATTTTGCCACGCATTCATTACGGATTTCTAGTTCAATATCTAAAATATTTCACTGTGTCGTTCTTTACCTGCTTTGTAATTTAGGTCTCCTAAAACGATTCTGATTTACTCCTATTTGCATTGAGTCGTGGCTTTATAGGGTATGGTAAAATTGTTCAATATATTCTTCCGTATTTTTTGCCGTCGGTTCAAATAAAACTACGATGGCTATATTAAATGACTTCCTTTTCAGGTTAACTAAATAATTCTTTCTTTTCTTCATATTATGGTTCAATATGAGTCCGATTCCACTCTATTTTTTCTTCGCCTGCATATATAAGCCTGTGTTTCCTACTGAAGAAATCCCCATTGTGTCGCATTTGCCTAAAAGGTTAACATTTTATCTAACTTACGCTTTACGCTTTCTAAATCGCCACACTTAGTTTCAGTGTTCTGATGATGTTCCATATAACTAAACTATTTTTGTTTGATGCTGAGGTGTGGTGTAATTGTACGTTGAGATGTTCAGGGTCAAAGGTAATGTAAGTATATGTAAATAAAAAAAAAATGAATATTTGTGTCAATAACCAGCGTCGAGAGTTTATTTCCGAATAGCTTACTTCAATCCATCTGACGATTGCATTTAAACACAAAACAGACCGTTGCATCTAGCTGTTGAGCGCAATGTCTTTCCTTATGTTCTTTTAATGTTTCATTGTTCAATTTTCAGCATTTTCAGAGAGCCTTGATCTTTGTGGACTGTTGTCAAACGTGAATCTCTGCCTAATTGGTAATACAATCATTAGGCTTGTTCTTAGTGGTGGCGATGGCAGATGTGTTGATGATAGATGTCCCTTATCCCCATATCACCTCTCAGACTGTCTAATCTATTCGATTTTTTGGGTATCAGGCCTGATTTGCGTGGGTGTGTATATATATATATATATATATATATATATATATATATATATATATATATATATATATATATGAGGCACGGTGAAAAGTATTAATACCCTCGTTCTCCCTTAGGAGATGAGACTATGTTATATATATTTGGATGGTAACTGGTCTAGGAACAGGACAATTCTGAATTCAAAACCTGCGAAGGGTCTCTGTATCCTGCTCTTCAAATAGTGTGGATGCTTCTGCACAAAGCCTTCACCACTGTAATCAAATCATATGCTGGTGTCTGGCAGTGGGTTCCTAGATATTAAGCTGCTTGACCCTCGTCCGTCGAATACGACGGTATAGTCCCCTATATATATATATATATATATATATATATATATATATATATATATATATATATATATATATATATATATATAGAGAGAGATACACGTGTGTGTGTTAAGAAAATTAATCTCAAAGTGGACACTATTTTTTGTGTATCGCTTTTCTTACTCAAGGACATCATCGGGCAACTAAAATGATGTTTACGTTCATGTAAGGAGACATCCATTCAAATGGAGCTTAAAACTTAAACATTTAAAAATGCAAATATTTTCATAACGTGTTTTGGTGGATAGTTTTGCAAATTTACTTTCGCGTTTTCTTTTTTGTTTCTTGTTTTTTTTTTGTTTTGGTTAATATTTTTATAGCTTGTGGGATAATAGAATATCCGCAAAGGTATGTGGAATATTGTTATAACCTGGACAAATATTTTCTCTGTGTTATCTATAGATTAAGCACTATAATATCAAGGACATATGGCCCAGTGTATAAAAGCGTTAACTGGTTCCAGTGACTTTATCCAAAGAGTTGTTAGTTCAATAGCTATTGCCCCGGTATAAAAAATCTTCCTGAATTGAGTTAAATGTAAATAACTGGGAAATCCGAAAGAAGCATGGAACTAGAACAAATTAACCTGAAAGAATGGGTTCAGATAGAAATTGCAATGACCTTAAGAAGGTCGGGGTGGTACAACGAATGTAACGTCGTGAATATGGCAATAAATACGTCCGAACAATGTAAATAATTACAATACCCCATCTCAGAAATACAGAGATATATGCATTGTTTGCGTTCGTAGTGTAGTATTGGAAGTTTAAATATGTTCATTTAATATTTACTAATTGCATAATTTCTCATAACATTTGTCAACGTCCAGAAATGAGAAGAAAGTTTTATCGATGTGAAATAGTGAAAAAATAACGGAACAATTCATTTAAAAATTAATGCTACCAATTTGTTACAAAGAGTAGACGAGATAATGTCTTTTATAATTACTATATGAAATACAGATGAGGTTATACTATCACCAAAGTCTTGCATAATCTAAATAAGGTTTTTAAATTTCCGTCTTACAAAACAGGAAAAAAATTAGAAGCCTGTTATCAGCGGCTCCTCTAATCTGAAATATCATAAATTCGGCTTGTATTTAAATCAGTATCTGTATTTTTTAGTTAGAATAGGCTTGTGGTCTTTTAACATTGAATCACCGCTTCTCGTACAAACACCGAAGTTAAGCAACGTCAGACCTGGTCAGTACGTAGGTGAGCGAACGCTTTAGAATACCAGATGATGTAAGCTTTTTGTGAGTTGTTCGTTTAATGGATAACTGCTGAGAATTGGAAATCGGAAAACTGAATTCCATTTTTAGCCGAGTCCCATATATTAAGTACGCTTAAATATCATTGGGATAGGTATGAATCCATCTCTTCATCCAAGTTGTGGGTTAATTACTTAGACTTGAACGATAAAATATATCCGGTAGCAAGTCCCCGAATCGAAAGGTTTTGAGGAGCGTGGAACCGCCTCTTAATTGCTTGTGTTCCCTGGCCCTCCCCTGACCCGGGATTGTAGCACCAGTTACGATCTCAGCTATGGGCAAATAGTTAACCCTACCAAACTTGGGTGAAAACACTTTGAAAGTGTAAAAATAGGTTTTAATATCAGCCATACATTTTTGGAAAAAATTAACAGCAATACATTTCTGAAAAATATTTACCAGCAGTATATTCCAAACAATATATATATTTTTTAAATATTACCAACAATACATTTCTGAAAAACAAATATTACCAGTAATAAAAATCTTGTCGGTATTAAATAATGTTGGTATGGTTTAAATGAAACAAAGAAAGAAAGACTTGAATACATAACTCATTTAGTATTTTATAAAGATTCTTATAATCTAAAAATATTTTCAGGCTTTAAATAACCCGCAATCTTACTTATTATAAAACTCAGGTTGTGTGTGTGTATATTTATATAATGGATCGGATTTCGTACATTATTCAACCGATTTCAACAAAACTTCACAAGACTACGTAAAATTAACTTGCGCTGGTTCTGACAGCGCCAAAAATTGGAAAAACATAATTGTTTTTGCATGAAATCAATTTGAAAACACGATTAAGAGGTATTAATGAAAGGGGGACAACTCATATCGAGCTATACTTATTAATATCGAGTTATCGACTTATACTTATTGTAAAACTCAGGTTGGTTGTTTGTGTGTGTGCGTTCATTTATATATGGGATCAGATTTCCTGCATTTTTCAACCGATTTCAACATAACTTCACTTTTTTTGGCAGGTAGTCTTGCACACTTTTTCCTTTATTTTTACATTCAGTATGCTTGAAAAATTCCATTTACAAGACAATTGTTTATATTAAAATTCTATTCAATCGGTAGACTCATAACGATTGAAAACAATGTTTTAGTTTGAGTTTGGGTTAGACCAATTCGTGAAAAAAAAATAATCAAGACATGCGTGTCCGTCAAACTTAAACAATAATCTTTGTCAATTTTATTTTTCACTCTTTATGATGGTCAATACTTGATCTATCTCTTACTGTTACATCCCCGGGCAACGCTAGTTGGTTTATAAACTGTAAAAAGAAAACAAATGTATTAACCTTGTTTGAAATATCAGTGAATTGCAACTTTTTCCATTCTGACTGAGTATGTGATTAAAACAATCTCACAGGTTGACACAACATTTATGAATGTAGGAAAATTAGTCTGTACAGAGACCAATGCATGAACTGTGAGGAGAGACATCGAATAGCAGCAATAGAAACGTTCAAATGTTCAACGTTGGAATTTTATATTACATGGATATGTCTTAACTCCTACTAAGTCTATTTATATATATATATATATATATAATGTGTGTGTGCTTATTTATGTGCATTTTGAGGACATTAATTATTACAGGAATATGGATTCGTAGCACAGTGCTTAAATATTAGCATTCTGACCATAAATACCAGGTTCAACTCTTACCAGAACTGATTTAAAACAAAAAAAAACAGATATAGCCTCATCATAATATTGGACTGTGGAGACGTTGAAAATGAGTGAAATTGAGAAGATAGGGAAGCCGTCGATTATATCGGTTTGGTGATGCGGCAATGTCGGAAAGTGCCGGAAAAATACAGAAACCTGGTAAGTGAAATTGGCGAGACGAAACTGCAGCCGTCTATAATTACGCCAGTACTAACTCACAAAACGCCATGCCAGAGGAATCGAGAGCACTGGTCTGGTTCAAGTAATGAACACGCTGGATGATGCGATTGTCCCAAATATACAAATATTGACCTAATACAAGGCCCAAGACCAACTCAAGGTAGAAGTTTTAATATCTATTGTTGTATGAGACTTACCAAAATCCAACAAGGGATTTTCACGGGGCTATGCACGAAATATGACGGTTAAATTTCAAGCGGTCAAGATTTTAGTGATTGGAAAAACATCACGTTCCTAAAAGCAGTAGTTCTCAGGAAGCAGATTTCCGAGTGGAACTTGCCATTAGAATACAAAAGGAATGGGATGTTTCACACGTGTGTAGGTGGCATGAGGTTCCAATTGTAAAGGATAGGTGCAGGGGATCTAATGAATGTAACTCGTCATAACATAGGCCATTAAATTAGCCATAGAGCAGCGATAGGCTCGTAATGTTTGGTTTGTGGGAAAGGGATTGTTGGGTGGAAAGTTATTCATCACCCACAAGGGGTGACATGCTTTTGAACTTGAAAGTTGGTGTTGTTGTTCATGATGCCGGTCGTCTTTGAGTATAGAATCCAGAGGTTAGCAGTGAATATTTCGAAGACAGTAGGGAAGCGTTGTTCAGGTTAGCAGTGGATATCCCGGTAAAAGTAGCAGAGCGTATTTATTCCTTCTGTTCCTCTTCGCCTGACAAGCTGGCACTGGACATTCGGATAGAGTAAACAAAATGGCAGCCTTTATACACGACGGATTTAATATTCTACGTCTTCTGATTGGTTAACCTTCTATTCGTGGACTATAAAATGAGACAAATCATTTGGACTGGCTCACTAGTCCATAATATACACAAAAAACTGCAACAGGTGTAGCTCATCCTAGTCAAACATAAATCAAAAATGCATCTGTGTGTGCTGAAGAAGAATAA
This sequence comes from Acanthosepion pharaonis, assembly GCA_903632075.3. Taxonomy (NCBI): domain Eukaryota; kingdom Metazoa; phylum Mollusca; class Cephalopoda; order Sepiida; family Sepiidae; genus Acanthosepion; species Acanthosepion pharaonis. The sequence goes on from CAHIKZ030005447.1 coordinate 898,702, forward strand.
CTGTGCCTGAACAGGCGTCCACAAAAGGGATTACCTAGCAAATTACCATAAGAAAATGGTATAGTTGGAAACGAGCAGCAGAGGCGGATATGTAATATAATTGGCCCTGATCTAGCATCTCGTCTACAGTTGCTCTCTCACAGACGCGCCGTCGCATCTGTCTGTCTTTTTCACAAATACTTTCATGGTGATTGCTCCGATGAGCTGCTTTCACTGGTTCCCAGACTTTATGAATTCAAGCGCCCTACGAGGCTGCCATCCCGCTCTCACCCTTTCATTGTAGAAACTTTTAAATGTAGCCGTCTCTTCTACTCCAATATGTCGCACCTCTCGCCTGTGGAACACCCTTCCCTATTACTGTTTCCCTGAGAGCTATAATCTCCAACTATTCAAATGTAATGTCAATCGACATCTCCAGTTACCTTGAGCTATCCACTATCCTTCTCCTCATCCTTTCTTCTATCACTCCTATCTGCTCTCGCTCCAAATCTTCTGCAACCCCCTGCATCCTAGTGGCTTCCCGCTTTGCTCGGGGCGTAATGATTAAAAAAAAAATTAAATTTATTATAATTTTTCCAGATCAAGAAATTTTTCCAGATTGTGACATCCTTACTCGACAGAGATTTCATTTTCACAGTAAGAAAAAAAATCAATCAGCCAATACGACGCTGAAAAATTTCATCCCCTTCCATAAATGTGAATGGACATATAAATGACATATTAAAAGAAAATGAATTATCGCTTTTGAAGAGATAAATTCAGATTCCAAATATTATGGTAATCGCATATCACATAATTGTAAATTGGGAAGATAAACAGTATCTATACATTTGTAAAGGAAGAGACAAAAAGCAACCGAAAATATATAGTTTTCAAGTACGAATTCAACTTAAAGAATTTACAATAATTATGAGCAGTATATTTGATTATTCAAATCCAAAAAATCTTGCCGATAAAGCAATATTTACATTCTTAGCGAAACAGATGTGTATCATTCCATTTTTTACACACATTTCGATATAATTCAGACGATGAAATAGAAAATATTTCGTTTTAATCTAATTAGTGAAATGTCTACGGCTTGACATCAAAGACAAATAATAGAAAGAGAAGCAAACACAATAGAAACTGCGTAAGTTATACTTTCTTAGGCTGTAGCAGAAATTCTTGTTGTCTGTATTTGACACAGTGTAAAAAATATATCTGCCGATGTAAAAAATGAGGCAAATGACACGAGAAACAGAAATTAAGTTTCCATTTCGGAATTTGTCCAAATAATTAACAAACTAAACATATTGCAAACGAATTCTGTTCCCAGGATAAAAGTTTATATCCAATAAAATATTAATTTCATATGACACTTTGGAGAGTGTTGAGTTTAAGTTTGAACAATAAAGAATGAATTTTAAATAGTACCAAAACGCATTCTCGGATCAATAGTTAAAATGGTCTGAGTGGGAACAATCCCTCTTCGAACATTTTGGACTCCCGCTACAGGAACACTAAAAAGAATATTTACAAAATAAAAAAGAAATCTCACAATTGAGGACGTTCAACAACATCAACTAAAACATATATCCTATGTAACCCGAAGAGGAAATGATGAAATCATTGAGACGTTAACGTTCAAAACAAACTTTAACCAAATGGTTAGCAAGACAGGCTGCATGAATACTAGAAAGCACGATAACAGCGACCCAACGTGATAAAACTATTTTCTTGAAATTTTCTCCATAGAGAAAGATTTTATAAAATTCACCAGACAGAAAAACGGCTGATGTTATCATAACTATTCCAGGCTATATTATAATATATATATTTTAAGGATTTACTAATTTAACTTGGTAATTAAGCGGATGTCCGTGTATGTGTTTATATATATATATATATATATATATATATATATATATATATATATATATATATATATATATAAAAATGGGAAAACATTAATATTCCATGGTCATAATTTATTCCATTGGAATCGTAAATACGACCCAATTCATCAGACTTGCAAATTCAAAAAGAAAACAGAAAAAACAACTCCGGAAATAAAAATAGAATTTAGAGAGACTGTAAGTATGAGAGTGTGGGACGAATGTTAGCGCTAAAGAGAGGGGTAAGAGACGAGAAAATGTGTGAGATTAAACCTTAACAGGGAGAAGATTTAGAGAGGTGAATGGAAGAGATTTAAGTGAGAGAAACATGAATGTTGTCGGATGTCTAATACATTAAAAATAGATTTCGTGGTGATATACACACACCATAGACGATCTAATGTTAAAGATCAAAATAAGAGGGGGGAGAGGAAAAGAAAAGAAGAAGGGGGTGGGGAGAGAGATGGGATGGGGGAAACTAAAACTTAAGTGCATTTACTGAAAGGGCCGCTGTGTAATTAAGAAAATTTGACAAAATTAATATCGACTACAGGTTACAAATCAAATGTAAACATAGAAAAATAAATATAACGATTATCTAATCTAGCAAGGACCTATATTTTTATGTTCAAAAACACATGCAAATACACACATACACAATAACATATACATGTACATACATACATATAGGCGTGTACACACATGCATATACCCATGTACACATATGCACATATATCCACATATACACACAAACACATACACATACATATACATACACATATACATATGTATATACATATACATACACACATAAATACATATATCTATATATATATATATATATATATATATATACACACATATATACACATTCTCACATACATATATATATATATATATATACACATATAAAATGCATACACATACGTATGCTTATAATATAAATACACACACATGCATATATATATACACATATGTCCATACACATCTACTTCTATATATATATATATATATATATATATATATATATATATATATATATATATACATTTACACATATATACATACGGATATACACATACGTGCCCATAAACATATATATCTAAAACCTTAAATCCATAAATTACATACACACATCTAAACAAATAAACAATATATCCATATATCTATCCGTCTAACTATACATACATACATATATACATACATATACACCCATATACAGATATATATATATGAGTACATACATACACACACATATAAACACATCTACATATACATCTATCTACATATACAAACATCCATATACGCATACATAAATATACACATGCATATATACGCATACATATACATACATATATACTCATACATATACCTATATACGAACCTACATATATACACATATACACACATACACACACAGCTAAGCACACACACACACACACACACATATATATATATATATGAATTAAAATGTAAAAAAGTAAAATTTCAAAAATTTGATGTAAAAAAATTTAAATACATAGCGCATCACATAAACATACACAATGATATATATAGAGATAAACATAATAAACATAATAGTCATTCCATTAAAATGTCATGCCCGATGTTATTGAACCAAGATGGAACTGACATAAATGACATGTTATAAAACGGTGTTTATCTTTTGAATCGTTTCTCATGTCTACATTTAGAAAATGTCTCATTACGAAGATTCAGCAGTTCATCTTGAATCGTATCTTTGATAATAAGAATTTTTTTCCGCCATGCACAGATCACACCGATCGCGGAAGTTATTAGGTGTTCTAGCTCTTGATAAGTATCTCCAATTCAGATAATTCAGTTTGGATAAGGAAATTTGATTTCTGAGGCATCTATATCTAAATGAGCGTTTATGGTTGTATAGACGCTGCTTCCAATCGCCGGCTGATATAACTATATATCTTTTTTCTCGTTTATATTTTCCTCGGGAAAGATTGTTGCCTCGTATACTACATTTTCATACTTACATTTACCCCCGATTGGACAATGGTCTTTATTCCTACAATTGCAGGTAGGGTTACAAGTTTGAGTTTTATTACTATGGTAGTTTCTACGTATACTTCAATTATGGGAAGATATGATTTTTTCCATATTACTAACGCATGAGTAACTAATTTTCAGTGTCTTCCGATTGAAAATTTTATGCATTGGATGTTTACTAGGAAAATGTTTATCAATTAATTACAGAAAGAAACTGCCTATATCAATGTTAGAGAGCCTTCAATATGGTGCGTTGAACCATAATACCTTCCTCTTTCTGTTTTTAGTTCTGTTATTATTCTGATTTACAAGTTCTCCGTTAAAGTTTAATTCTTATCTAAAACCACTATTTTTTAGGGTCTGTGTTTAAGCCTTTTATTATATCCTTACACTGTCCTGGCCATTGAGTTCTACCTGGATTCTATCCTCTTGGAATATTTTATTCAAAAAATATACATGCACCTATGTATATATTTTTATATATTTTGAATATGTATGTGTATATTTACGACTAACATTATCTATCTATCTCTCTATATCTATCTATATCTATCTATCTATCTATATATATATATATATATATATATATATATATATATATATATATGTATATATTGAAATACAGAAAGACCGATAATTATTTTAAGACATTTTTATGTTTATACATTCTTTATAGATACAAATATTTATGTAAATGCTCTGCTTATAATATTTTCTATGACAATTTCTTAATACTGTTTATTATAAACAGACCATTTACTTAAGTGTTTATATCTATAAAAAGAACGTATAAACATAAAATGTAGCAATATATATATATATATATATATATATATATATATATATGAATGCATGTATGTATGTATGTATATAAGTTATAGGAATATGTTTTCTTTTCCAGAAATGGTCTAAAACATCACCTATGAACATGGCCACAATGGGCAAGCTGGGTTTGGGAAAAATCTGTAAATATAGATACATACCTAAAATAAATGCATACATCCAGTTACAAATAAAACAAAACTTATTCTTGATAATGGCTAAAAGAATAGCCGAAAGCGCCCTAACATACAGAATATTCGGTCTATTTTTCTATATTTTAAGTCCAGAAAACAAAATCATGTACGAAAATTAAATCGAAAAATTATCCCAATACTTGTCAGTCGACATCACTATACATATATATATATATATATATATATATATATATATATATATATATATATATATATATATATATAAGTAATTATACTCGTCTATAAAACCTTTATGTGTTTTAGCTTGTAAATGAACAAACTAATACTAAGGAAAATATGAGTCAAAAAAATGAAACAACTAAGGACATGTAATTGAGGCGAAAACAATCGTCCAGAATCCAAGTTAAGAATCCAATGAAAAAACCTACAAAACGAGGAAAGCAAAAAGTAACTAAGTAAAGTGCTTAATACACTGAGTAGATAAATCTAACTATGAACCTAAAGAGGCAGACAAACCTACCTAGGTTTCCCCTACACGGATCGTCAGCGCATCCTGACGATCTGCGTGCGTGAAACTAAGTAGGTTTGCCTGCCTCTTTAGGTTCATAGTTACACACACACACATTAGGGATCTTTTAGTTAGAAAACACACCGTGATCTACCAAGTTGAAAAAAAAGAATTGTAATAAAATAATGCACATGAAAAAAATGTTTAAAATAATGGAAGAATTAATAACAGAAAATCATAGGCCAACTCTCAATCCTACCATGGGTGAATACGGCCACAATGTGCTGACCGTGTTCGGAAATAAAAAATAATTTCCATCTTCATCGACACATATATTTATAAAAATCTATATACTCTGTTTAAAAAATAAACTTGCTAATGGCTAACAGATTAGCCACTCGTATCCAGAGGATAATTGTACAGGTTTTACAGGCTTCATGTACAGAAAAGAAAAATGTACTAAAAAGTTTAATGAAAGACGTGTATTTTTAAAATACACGCACACACACACACATAACACATACATATATATATATATATATATATATATATATATATATATATATATAGGAGTTCTGGCAAAAAAGTATTTTTACATTATTTTTCCCGCTAAAACTAAGGCCGAGTTCTTCAAATATTATGGGCATAAAAACGAAAATCCGGTCAGCTTGTACTACAGATTTGTAATGACGTAGCGCATCAGCGCGAAAATGTTCACGGATGCACAGGAAAGGTGGCGTCATCTACCTACCAAAGGATTTTACCCACGCTGCAATAATTTTGTCTGAGAATGCGCATGCGCGTCTGTAACGACTTTATCATAATATAGCGCAACTTAGGAAAACTTATTTCTCGTAGGCAAAAATATTTCTTCTTCTATGTTCAGTGTCCTTTCAGGGCGTTGGCGGTTATACATCTCCATAATTTCCTGTGCTTTATCTTTTTTTATCTCTTTTTTTGATCTTTTTTATCTCTTCTAAAGCTTACTCCGCCCTCTATTTACTGAGGCTCATGAGGAAGTTTCTCCTTCTGAGTATCACATTTTCCAAACACCCTGTCTTTATCATGTACCCCAGAAAGTCCAATTATCTATATTAATTACTCTATTTTGCATGTGTACAAAAATACATATTGTTTGACATATTGTTAGAACATTGGAAAATATATTTGACCTCATATCATCGCCACAGATCTTTTATTCGCCAAATGCATTGACGATAATTCAATTAAAAATTATTGCATTTTTCGAAGATCACAGTTTTCTTAAAGGTCGGTTTCTCAGAAAATAAATTCAGTAAAAAAATACGATTTTTTTTTTTAGTTTCTCCAATATTATTTATTTCATGAGATATTTTTCTTCTGAGAACCAAACATACACGATCGATCTCGCTTTGCTCAATAGAACATTCCTAATTCTTTGTAATATATATTTATTGATTGTTTTGTTTCAACAAATTCGCTTCCTGAGGTGGGCTTTCAATTTATGAAATAGAATTGTTTCGAAATTATCTTTTCATTTAATGAATTCTTATTTCGTCTTTGGTATCAAGCAAAAGCCACGGAGGTACGTATACGCGTTCTTTTGAAAAAAAAAATTCTAAGAGAAAATAGTGCAGACCAAAAGTCTTCCAAGTAATGTTTATAGGTATATGCTCTATCAATTGCTGCTTTTTACATAGTAGACTAATCGAAATAATAGGAATATCTTTTAAGGAAATGTTGTACATGCTAAACAAAGTCCTTCGCGTTGATACCCATAGAGAAAATTCTTTTCGTGATTGTGATCTCTTACCATTTTTGTTTTAATCGCTTGGTTTATTTATACATATAGGCATCACAGAGAATAAATAATTCTTTTTCTATTCTTCACTTTCAACATAAAAAAGAAGTGTATAGTGTATATATATATATATATATATATATATATATATATATATATATATATATATATATATATATATATATATATATATATATATATATATATATATATATTTGTGTGTGTGTATATATGTATATATATATATATATATATATATATATATATAATTTATATATTATATGTATGTACTTATTAGAAAGCACTCAATATCAGAGATATAGCTAACATATTTTATTCGATTGATGTGATTTTTGTGACCCTGGGTTTTTGCGTGAAACCCATGGTCACAAACTCACATCAATCCAACCAAATATATATATATATATATATATATATATATATATATAGCAAAGACTTGTTTAATGCCTCATTAAAATATCTTAAGGAAATATAATTAACGCTTTAGTTTATGATGTGTTTATTTTATTAGAAATCGAAATATATTTGTTTTGTTTCACCGGAACCAGTCCTTGTTTACTTGATAGTTTAATGGCTGCAAATACTTCCGGTTGATTCCTTCGATTTTGATTTCTTATTTATCTTTTGACCCATGATACATAATACTAGATTAAGCAAAAAGCTTTCCACAAGAAATTCTATCAAATAATTTCATTTTGGTAAAAACACTAAGCCAGATGTTGCAATGTCTAGCAGGGCTGATTGAAAAAATAAACTACCTATTGCCCATCAAATATCCGCTGAAACTATTAGGCAGGAAATAATATTGGACTATTCAAGGGTCAAACTAAATGTGTATCCAATTAATATCGGATTACCTAGTCTAACGAATAATCCAACAGACTCTGACCGCTGGTATCCAAGATAAGCTGATTATGGCACCGGAGAAAAAGTACAAGTATTTAAATGAAATCGGAATAGATTTCAGAACATGCGTCATTTTATGGGACAGTTTTAAACATGGATGCTTCCTAGAACACTATAGCTCTAGCCTCTTCAAATTTAAGGTCAGTCGTTATGTATTATATGCTCATAATCTTCACTTCTTACTTCCTCCTCTCATATTCATAGAACTAATTCAAAAACCCTTTGTGTTGAGTGGCTTTTTTACCTAGTACTTAGGGAACTCTATTAAAAGAAAAATAAGCCCATATAGGCTAGGGATTCAAAGTACGCGGACTGCACATCTGAAGAGAGTTAAGAACGTCCCCTAATGATGAGTTCTGTGTATGCCTACAAACTACACCCGCGTCCTGAGTATGGCGGTAAAGTACATCCAGCAGCATGACCTCTGATCAGGTAGTTTTGAGGGTGTAACCACTTCTTAATTACTAGTGTTCCTAGGTCCACTCTCACCATGGGTGGTAGCACCTCTTAGAATCCCAGCGAGGGGCAAATAGTTAATATCCAAACTGGAGTCAAAACAGTATGAAAGTGTAAAAATAGATTTTAATACCAGCAATATATTTTTATAAAAATTTTTAACATCAATAAATATCTCGTCGGCATTAAATAACACATTGAGTTTGATATGACCTAAAACAAAAAAAAAACAAACCAAAACTAAGCGAAAAATACTGAGCGAATCTTGTTTTGTCTACCTTATAATTATGATCCTTTAATCTTCATAATTATAGCCAATAGAGTAAGCATTCAACTCTTTACAATAATACGTAAAATATACCAATCAAAGTATGTACGCTTGTTCATATATTACACTAAATTTAACTGTGTCCGTCACAAGAACATAACAGTGGGTTACAAGTTTTATTGGAAGTAAGCACACTAGTTACAGATATAAATTATGTGCGGATTATTTATGTTACCCTAGAATGGGACTTAAAAGAGGTTCTAATTACTTTCATTAACCAGTAGTGTAGATGTTTAACAGGTGTGTCTTTACTGGAATCGGCAAATTGATTTCGCATTGTGATTGCATATTGTGTTTGTTGGCAAAGACCCTGTTTTCTTCAACCATTAAATTCTGGTTAAACATTAGGCTAGACTAATATCTCTACCTTTGAGTGGCAGACAAGGAGAAGGAATATTTTTCAATTCAATACTTTGTAGTAGACAGCGGGAAATAAGCTAAAAATATTCCTGAAGAATTCGTAGCAATTCACAGGTAATGACGATAAAGAATCTGTGCAGAACAATAATCGTGAAGTGACATAGCACTAAAAAATAAAAACAAAACATAAAAATACGTGCGTGGTTAAAGTCAACTGAGAATTTTTTTTTAGTTATATTTAAATCAATCTACGTAATCCTGAGGTGCTTTGTCGAAATCGTATGAACTTGTCTCTATTTATATATTGTCGAATCAAGAGATAGGATAAATGTCAAAGAAAATAAATCTTATTGACTGTTGGTAAGACGAATATCCCTTTCATCAAATAAACGTTTTATCTGCAAATAAGATCTGTTAAGCTTTATTCGCTCAGATTAATCATCGGACGAATATTCTGAAACAAAAGACGCCTTACTAGCCTTATGTGTCTGCGTGTGTGTGCGTGTGTTGTAGCCCCTAGAATCTGTAATTCCAAAATTTATTGATTGTGGATATCAACATTATTTATTCTTCCCGTACTGTGAAGACCAATCAATAAACTGAACAGTTTTATGATATACATGTGAAAGAAAAATCACCACAAACCAATAAAAACAAATTCTAATCCTTTATATCTGTAAGATTTTGATATATTCGTCTTTTATTTACAGAGGTTCAATTATGTAAAAATCTATTTGCAGGACATTTTGATGTGAAATAATATCAAGCAAGCGAGTTCAACAGACAATAATCTAATGATTTATCTCCTTTATAAGGCACCAAATCGTTCTTCGGCACAAATCTCAGATTACGATTTTTATCAAATGCATCTGCCTTTAAGGCAATGGCGACTCTGTCATGTCATTAATACTAAAGCGAGTTCGATCCCTGTTCGTTTACAGTGGTAATTTCAAATAATACATTGCTGAGCTTAATTTTATTAAGTTCAGCAATGTATTATTTGAAATCAAAGCCTATTGGGGACAGTAATTAAAAAGCTGTCCTAAGATTTATTTATTAAAGCAATAATTTCTACCCACACTGGGAACGCCTCACTTGAAAACTTCCTTTGTGCTATGTTGTAGTTTAATGTCCAAGATAATGGCTTTCCATACGTTGGTGTCCTTTTGTTGCTGTAAGCAACTTTTGCCTCCGTACCATGCCCCCCAATCCTTGTTCTTTCCTCCATTTACAAACATTCGTTAGGTAGATTAGCGATGGTTTTTCCATGTCCATCTTGCCCACTCTATGTTCTATGAGTGTCTATGTCCTTCATTTTTTTACCCAGCCACTTTTTCTACCTATTTCCGGTTCTATAATTTAATTTCTGCTTCCATTTCCATTCACTCTCCTTCGAAGTTCTCATCACCCATCATATTCGCAGCAGCCCACATCTGACCCACATCTTTGTTGTTTCAAGTCTCCTCATCAATTCTAAGAAATTAAAAGACAAAATTATAACATTCTTAAAGAGAAATGATAAAGAAGTGTCGTATAGGAAGATTGATATTGCAAAACGCTATTCTTAATAAATAGCAAGTTAAATATTTAGTGACTCAAAGGAAACAATTTAGCGAGAAAATACATTCATAATTAAATATTAATAAATATGTAAACAACTATATTTGATATACAAATACTCTTTTTTCTATGTGCTTAGATCCTACAGGATATGGGCGATCTTTATTCTTCACTCTATCTTTGTAACCCATAAGACCGTTTTTTGCATTGCAAGGCCTCCCGATCCGCCATCTATTTACACAAGCACGTAATGTAGGTAGCCCGTAGTCCTTATCTACCTCTCTTGGTCTCAATACCTCCCGGGAGGGTTACGTTTTCGAGCCGTCCTTCCTGATATGAACACTTTCACTTCTCTTTCCCTTCTCCTGATAAATGGGTTCTTTGTTTAACACTTCATTGTTGCTTACTTATTCCATCCATCGAATTCTCAGTATTCTTCTGTAAAATCACATTTCTGTTACATCCAGTTTATCTTCATCTGTGGACAGGGTCAAGTATTCGGTGCCATACAGTAGGATTGATATCGCATGACAGTTCAGCACGCCTTCATTTGTTTGTAACAAAATTTTTCTCTTTCTAAGTACTATACCGAGCTTTGGGGATGAATCATTTGCAATGTCAACGCGTGTTTGGATGTCGTTGTTGAATTCGCCAACCATTTTCAAAACATTTACCAGATATTACTTTTCTGTCCTTGTTTGATATTGACTTCTCAAATTCGTAGATCACAATTCTTCATTTAATGACAAATATACAGTCTGTCTTCTAAGAGTTGAAAGCTTTAAATTTCTAGTGACTAAGCGAATAACAAAATGGAATATCTATATCCTAAGGAAAACGTTACCTTCCGTGAATGAAGTTCTTAAGTCGAATAATGGTTTTATAAATGGAATCGTCAAAATTGCACTCGCGCACATACATACACACACACACACATATATATATATATATATATATATATATATATATATATATATATATATATATATATATATATAGTCAAAGATATAGGATTGTGAACACGGAATACATTCCAATAATGAAAAACTACAAAAAATAGCCATTTTGTTTTCAACACTTCTGGCTATTTTGTAATGATTTTATCACATATTTATATTATTATTTTTTTTTTATATATATATATATATATATATATATATATATATATATATATATATATATATGTGGAACATTGTTAAAAATATAGAGAACGCTTGTTACAGTTCAATATTGAAAAATTAGACGCACAAAAGTTAAAATTAACGCTGATCATTACTGTAGCTGGATTATGTGATAGTAGGTTGGTGCAAAAAATAATGAGGTAATAATGTCGTTTTTGGACGTATTTTTTAACGTCAAAAAACGTCATCATTACGTCATTATTTTTGCACCAACCTAATATATAGTAGTGTAACCATCATTTTTATCGACTTTCTTCAAACTGTGTAATGAATACTCCGTAACTAAAACCACTATTAGTTTTGAAGAAATGCGTTACGTAGAGGTTTTCCTTTTCAGTAGTTACTTAGTATACACGCTCACAAAAACACACACAAATATAACCATTTAATTCATTGTGTCGAACTAGACACTATCCTACATATCTATAAGTCTACCATTCGTCATTGCTTACAATATTGTTACCGCATATGATCCGCTGCTTCTGCTATATATTACGCGCTTCTTGGTAAATTCCAAATAACAATCAGGAATATTATCGGTTTTGACCTGGTATCACGGCTTCAGACACATCGCCCGCCTTACCGCCGTAAAATTACTGCACTATGCCTTTTCTATAAATACTTTCATTCGTTAAGCGCAGTACTTGATTGAAAACGAATTCTTGTCAATTCCCATTGAATTGGCTAGATGTAACCGTAAGTTCTATGCTAACAGTTTCTTTTCACCCTCTTTTTGCTTGTGGATCTCAATTCCGGGTACATGCTTTCCAGTCAAGTTTGTTCTTCAAAAACCTAAATGCAATGGAAATCGTTATCTACTGGCTTGCTGAGTGCTCTGCTATTGCTATCGAACATTTTATGCTCCGCTATCACATCCACTAACCCCTTGAGTCTTAATAGTTTTACAGCCAAGGTTGAGGTAAATCGCATTAATATATTCATTGTTCGTCACATTCAGTGTAATATATATATATATATATATGTGTGTGTGTGTGTATATATATATATATATATATATATATATATATATATGTGTGTGTGTGTGTGTGTATATATATATATATATATATATATATATATATATATCAGAGGCGATAACACTAGAGGCTGTTTCATGTTGGACGCAATCGTTAGGTGCGGCCTGACCATTGCGCCTAGCATGAAATAGCCTATTGCCTCTGAGTTTTGACTTCAATGTTCACTTTTATATTTATATTTATATTTATATAAGCTCTATCTCTGATGTTGAGCACTTCATCCGATAAATATAGCACACCTTTAAAACTATTTCTTCATTTATATATATATATATATATATGTGTGTGTGTGTGTGTGTGTGCCTAGTCAAACAGAATAACGGGTATCTCGTATTGAGCGCACTTGGCAGCGGCTGATCTTCAACAGGGTCGTGATAACGCCCTCACTCACTTTCATTTTTACAACGGAACTTGAAAGAAAGAGTGTAAAGCGTATGTGTCGCATAACAACACAGAGTTTTCTTTCTGTGACCATAGCTTTTGTATTAGTTTATACAACAGTTCCCAGGTCCGACAACCACCATATATCCCCAAACCTCGCCACTTGCGACTTTTACCTTTTCAAAAATCAAATCGTACTTAAAAGGAACAATATTTCAAGACGTCGAGAAAATACAAGTGGATACAATGCTAACTGTTGGCTATAGATAAAAAAGAGACTCCCAGGAATTCATCTATCTGTGGAAACGACTGTGGATAATGTATGTGTGTTCAGAAGATGACTACTCCGAAGGAAATTAAATGCTGTATTGTTATGGGTTTTCGTCATTTTGTATAGGCCCAGTCTCAAAACATATTTTTCAAACTTTATATATATATATATATATATATATATTGGTTTAAATACAAACACGATCTTCAGGAGACTTGCCTATCACCATTCTGATTTTAGTTCTATTAGACATTTTTTAGAAACATATAGCCATGTACATGATATTGGATATTAGTTGATAACACAATACTCACACATACACAAAGTAAAATGAGCCTTCAGAAAATGAAAGCCATCTACATTAAAACAAAGAAACCAGAACTCAACAAAATTATAATTCAAAATAGTCACAACACATTACATTGCATCGAGATATATTGTTCTGTTTTTTAATATTTCGTTCTCTCGCGACATCAGAGAACCGCATGGTGCTTTTACGAACTGGATTTTCTATTACGTGACCGTTATCGTCGCATAGAAAACTTCTATGTCAGTTTAACAGAATATCATCTTTGATGGCGAATATTTGTGTTAAAATGTCCATAGGACCATTTTGAAGATGGATCATCTGAGGCGAAAGCTTAGATCAAGGAACAACATAATAAAACAATCTCCATTATTGTCAACCGAAATTAAAGCAAATACGGAGTTTAGAACGGCTCATGATTAAAGATAATAGATATTTTTGTCTGTCATATTTAACAATATATTCATATGTATAAAAAAATATATATATATATATATATATATATGTATATATATATATATATATATATATATATATATGTGTTTGTATATATATATATATATATATATTATATATATATATATATATATTTGTATATATATTTATATATATATATATATATATATTTATATATATTTATATTTATATATATATATTTATATATATATATATTTATATATTTATATATAATTATTTTTATAAAAAAAATTTATAACATAAGTATGTTATAAAATCACTACAAAAATAGCCATTTTGTTTCAACACACTCTGTGTCTTATCAAGTGATGATGTTGAAAATAAAATAAATGGTTTTAAAAGTTTCAGATTAATTAACGATCCCACACTAGGGGGAAACATTGTTACAAAAGCTAGAATAACCAATCAAAAACGAAGTATAGAAAGATTCAAAAGCTTGACAACGAAATCCTGCTCTAATAGCTATTCAGATCTTTAAATACGTGTAATATTAAAATTAATTTATACTAACTAATAATTATAAATTTACATGATAAAATTTAATATTAAAATTAAAAACTGGCAATTTTTAAAATCCAAATGTTTATTTGTAGATATGTATGTATGTGTGTATATATATTTATGTATGTTTGTGTATGTATATATATATGTGTGTGTATTGGCACCTATTATGTATGAGTTTGTTTATGTGTATGTGTGGGTATGGAAACTTTGGTATATCATGACGTTTTTTTTTTTTTTTATATATCTAAGTATGTGTGCATAAAAGTCTATGTGTATATATGTATGTGTATTTAGGTTTATATGTATATGTGCGTACATGTGTACTTGTTATCATAGATATGTATATGTACGTATATGTTTATGTTTATATATTTATTTGTATGTATTTCTGTATGTATATGTATGTATGAGTATATATTTATGTGTGTTAATTTGTTTTTGCTGCCGTGTATATATATATATATTAATATATATTTGGATTTCTTTATCCTGTTTTTTCTTTGCCAAATATATTATGAAACTATTATCAACTTATATGACTAATAATATATATATTTTTTATTGATATTTATGGTTTTAGAATTTTCGTTTTAATATATTAAATAATATTATTTTAAACATTTTTATCTTTGTATATTTGCTCCTTAAGTTATAATTCAATAAGTGGTTAGCATTTATTTAAGTCTGAAATATTTACTGGTGGTGATTTCTCAATGTCTATGCCATTGTCTGGATGTATGTATGTGATATACGGTGTCTATGTGTATGTAGAGTGTATTCACATTTATCTGTGTGTATAAGTGTTAGTTTCACGTCTACTTTTTTCATAAAGGGCTGTAGAGATGTTCATGTATTCCCCCACCTCCTTTTATTTTATTTATTTATTTTTTTTTTTGTGTGTGTATGTTTGTGTGCGTGTGTGTGTGTATGTGTGTGTATCTAATTATGTCTGGATGCTTATGTATTATAATCTGATTGTGTTTTTTGTTGTGTCACGTGTGAGTTTAAGACCATATTCACAAACTTTAAAATAATTCCAGAAAAGAAAGGGAAAAAGAAAAATATATATACATGTATTATCAAATGACCGGATGTATTATAGCGTCTTGTCTCGAACGTAATTTCAATGAAGAAATGAATTGAACAAACATATATATTTTTCTTTTCTCAATAATTTTGTAGTTTTTAAACTTAATAGTGATTAAATTTGGATTTTAAAAATTGCCAGTTTTTAATTTTAATATTAAATTTTATCATGTAAATTTATAATTATTAGTTAGTATAAATTAATTTTAATATTACACGTATTTAAAGATTGAATAGATATTAGAGCAGGATTTCGTTGTTAAGCTTTTGAATCTTTCTATACTTCGTTTTTTGATTGGTTATTCTAGCTTTGTAGACAATGTTTACGCAGAATAGGGATCGTTAATTGATCTGAAACTTTTAAACCATTTCAGCCGATTTTTCAACATCATCACTTGATAAGACACAGATTGTTGAAAAACAAAATGGCTATTTTTGGAGTGGATTTTAGGCAACATACTTATGTTAAGGCATTTTTAAGAAAAATAATTCGATCTACTCTACTTTGTATTGAGCTAATTTTTAAGAATAGTAATTATTTAACCATAGTTGAGGTTTTGAACCTCGTAGACCGGATATATTTATATATATATGAACCCAGTTTATCCTTGATATATATTTATATATATATATTTTATATGGATATATATATATATATATTATATGAATATATATGTATTTATTTATATATATGAACTATTTATCCGATTCCATATATCATTCGTATATTTATATCTCTCGAATAGACGACTATATATATTTATATATATATATATATATTTATATATATATATATAGACAGAAATATATATACAAATATAATATTTATTTCAGATGGAGATATATATGAAAGTTCCAACGGGGATCGAATACGGACAGTATTAATTGTATATATAAATGCGTATGATTTATATATATATATATATATTTTGGCGTTTAATTTTATATATATATATATATTTGCGTATCTAGAAGATCTTATTCACAGCAATAATAACACACATGACGAGAGGAACTTACACACACACACACACACACTCTAAGCATGACAATTCCCAATAAGAAACGTTTGCGATTACGTAAACCAAGGTAGTGGTTAGTTTAATCTACACACACAATGAATGGACGTTACGCTTCAAAAGATATGATATTAGAAAGAGCCTTACCCACTTTAAAAGATTGAAAAGGAGCACAAAATAACAAAATATATTTATATATATATATTTATATATCGTTATATTTATCTGTATATCTCTCTATATATATATATGTGATATATATATCTCTCTCTCTCTCTGTCTCTCTCTCTCTCTGCATGTCCGGAGTGGCATTACAAAATTTATTTTCCAAGTCGTGTGAACTTTCTTCATCTTTATCTCCAAATCAGGAATAACCTAACACACACACACACACTAAACAAAATGAGTTTTCTTCCGCGCGCGTGTGATGTATTGTATATATGTATATAACTGATCTATATCAAACTGGATCTCAATTTTGCCTTAAGGACACATGGGCACAGTGGATAAAGAATGGGATCCAGAGGACTCAAAGAGTTGACTCGAGCCATTTTAATACGATTTTCTGTAAGAATCACAGAGAAAAATATTTGAGTTATTCTGATGGAAAAGAAACCAGGTTAAAATCGTTTTGATTCATACCCACCGTTTTCCCAACTAAGCAAAGTTAAGAGGAAAAATATCATTCAGGCTTTCAGTGATGGTGCCAACTTTTATAATCTGGCTGCCATCTTCAAATCTTTTCAAGAAACATGTAGACAACGACAAATAAATTTAAAAAGAGGGAACAGTAGAGAGAAAAACTAGATCAGGAGATCACACCAGGAGGAATGATGAACATTTCAATTTAAATATAACGAGATCAATTAGAAAAGATCCAACTAAATCCATAAAAACTTTGACAGGTGTTTCAGTTATGATAGTATACAGCGTAGTTAAGAAAAGATGGAAAAAGAAATCGCACATGAAGCGTGTGATGAAACTTGTTATTCTAGGACAGCAATTTCGATGTTTAGAGAGGACAAAGATCATCTTAAGTAATTAATGTAACTGGAAACACAGAATATATATATATATATATATATATATATATATATATATATATATATATATTTGAAATTTATTTCAACACACATAATGAGCTTCCGATATTTAGCTATGATTAATTAATAACTAACATACGATTTTCGACCATAATCAATTCATTACGATACTTCTATTAAGCTTGGTGAGTAATTATACATTCCTATTGATCATACGAGATTCCAATAGTGTTATAAAAACTTGGAGATTTCCCTTAATATAACTTTAATCATTTCAAAGATACAACGGTTCAAGTCTTAATCTAACAATTGGACAACTTTGTTATTACAACCGGTATATATATATATATATGTGTGTGTGTGTGTGTGTGTGCTGTGTGTTTGTTGTGTATGTGTGTGCGCATGCACCCGTGTATGTGTGTGTGTGTGTGTGGTGTGTGTGAATTCATAGTCTGCCGAATCGGCGTCTAAGAGATGAATTCCATCCAGGCATTGAAAACCTACGATTTACTAAATCATATGTATTTACACGTTTTAAACTTCTATTAACAGCCATTTCTTTGTATAATATATTTCAAAGGAACACAGTATAAAGAGCTAAAAAGCTAGAAAAATTATTTTTATTGAGATTAATAACATCCTTTTGAGCGTATAAATATAAAAACTACTGAAATTAAATATCATGAAAGACACTGAAGCCTGAATCATCAGATCAACGAAGGGAAACTCATCGTTCATTGATTCCTGATTTTTAACAGAAGACGAAAAATGCGCCAGTGAAACCCAAAAGGCTCATTGGAATAGCAACAGATAACTTCCAAAAACTAAACAAAATATTATGAAACGGGAAACAAAAAAAAACTGTTTCTCTGTTTGGCTCTTTTTCTATACTGTCTCTTTTCTTCTATTTCGCTTTTTTTTTCTTTTTTCTTTTACTTTGTGTCTATCTCTTTTTTTTCTACCTAGATTACTTACTTCTTTTATTTTATGTTTTCTCTCGGCTTTCTGGTTTTTCTTCTTTACTTTCTTTCCTTCTACTTCGATTGTTTTTCACTTTTCTCCTAGTTTCTGTTTTCCCTTTTTTTTTCTTTTGATCATTTCTCTCTTTTATTTTTTATTTTTCGTTTTCTTTATTTTCTTCTAATTTTCATTTTTCTACCTTTTAACCTGAAACGTGTTAACTTCTACCTCCATTTTTTTAGCTTTCTCGTCCAAGATGTTATTAATCCATATCGTTCTTCATTCGAAAGCCAAGCTTTATATTTTATCATTTTGTCATTTGATTCATTTTCTCTTTTGATGCTTCACTTTGTGATTGTTTTCTGTTTATTTTTTTTCAAGATGGGTAATTCTCGCCCTGTTTCTTGGAGGAAATGCCGGATATTTCTAGCTGATCGTTAATCTTTTATTATATTTATGTTTTACTTATTTGTATCTGTGAGTTTCAATAACATATTTTGCCATGTATCAGAAGTGTGAATATCTAATTTGAGCTGCTGCCTATGTAAAATTCCTTTCATTACGTTTCTGCAATTTGGATTTTCTGCAAGACTTTACTTCCAAAATGGTTTTCGTATATGTCTTATTATAATTATTTTCATTTTTTTTTTACATTTCTTAGAATTTTATATAATTTGTTATTAACTCTGCGGATATATTTTCCTTATTTAATCGTCTTCGTATCTGTCAGATGTTCAATGTCCTCATTAGACTCTTAATATTCTGATGTCAGAATAATGTCCACATTTCCATTTAAATTCTGACGTCCGAATAATTTCTATATTGTCCAATGTAGATCATTTGTATTTTCCAAAGATGATACTAATCAATATATTCTAATTTATTCTTTACGTAACATTTAAATCGATCAAAACCGAATGGGAATAAATGACAAGAAAAGAAAAAAAATGGAAGGAATATTCCCAAATTATCTTTTACTGGTATTTGAATACTGTTTGACTGGACTTCATACCATGAAGATTGCATTGTGTTTTCACACCAAAAATATGCTGTAACTATTACGAGAAAGGAAGTCCACAGCCAATGCGGTGGATATGGAATTGATGGCCACATGAAATTCACGATTTTTTTTTTCTACATCAGCTGTAGTTTGACCGAGATAATCATGGCCTCTGTCAGTTCCACTTGCTGAAATACGCTACACATGAATAATATGCTCTAAATTTCAATATTGGCATACAACTGAGGCATGGGCAAGATGTTCAGTTGCTCAATGACCCTATGGCCACACCCTGTCACGAGAGTAATGTTGATGCTGCTGATTCTAATGATGATGTTGTTGTTAGTGGTGGTACACTATTCATACTCAATAGTAGAATATCTACCTTTAATATTACTGACTCTTGTTTATTTTAAATCTTTTTTCCAATTTGGAATCTGTCTATATTTCTGAGATGAGGTATTATGTAAAGTATTTACATTAGTCGGACTATTGTCACAACGTTTCGGCCGTTGTACGCTCCGGCCTTCTTCAGGTGGTTGGAATTTCGAACTGAACCCTTTATTTCGATCACTGGGGTAGTGCCATGTTTGATGAATGTCAGTTATCAGTTATCTCCTGCTAATTTTCCCTCTGAAAGTTCTCCACTGCTTTAACCAGGTATTGAACTCACCTTCTTTGGGTCTGTCACTGGATTTAAGCAACGCCTTTATCCACTGTGCCATGTGTCCTTGAGAACATCTGAGTATTATAAACCTAATGTTTTCAGCATCATTTTTACCAGTTTTGCTGTTATCATTGCATGTCTTTACCAGAGTTCATATTGCAACTTTGTTATCATTGCTTTTCTCTGGCACTCCTTATTACTGGTTCCCATATTGTATTTATTTCTATGCTTGGTCGGCTCAGGAGATTTTTGTGGCCTAGCATATGTGCTGATTCCTTAAGTTTACGAATTTTCCAATGGTGTTCTCTGTCTATGATCACAAAACGATCCCACATTTTTCCAATTTGTTAGCAATTTTCATAAAAAATATTTAAAGTCTCTTTCAAACGAACCAATAATAATAACCACAGTTGTTCATATCATATATGGCAATAATTGTTTAATTTTTACAATAGTTTACACGCTTTACAAAGCCTAAAATCCATTTGATATAGAGTGTTACAGAGAAAGACTTAAGATGCAGAGTTTATGGGAATATGGTAGGAAAGTAAGGATTAATGTCACATATAAAAAGTTACCATTGTAGTGATTTTTGAAGAATCAACTTGGGAGTCGGTTCCACATTATAGCCGTAGAAAAGTTTTTTCGAGTGGAACTGAGATCTCACAAACGGACCCGAAGGGAAATCATTGGCATTCGCTACAATGTGCGTGACTTGGCGTGTCTTTGCCGTGAAAGAATTGGTGGAACTAAGGAATCCAGTTTGTCTGAACACTAAATAAGGATAAAATAGAGAGATGCTTGCGACATTACGTCTACGGAAAAGAAGTTGTAGGGTGGGAAACAATTCACGAATGAGGAGACGCTGTTGGACTATATCGGGACTGGAATGTGAAAACTGGACAGCTCCTTTTCATAATAGGTAGTGGAACTCATTTTTAGATCTGATCTGGCTATTTTAAAAGTAAAGTATAGCAGAGGCAATTACTGGGATTGCACAGAGAACCGGTCATATTTCTAGCAACTTTAGATGGTATGTACGACGTTCAATGGTGTGAGCTTAAGTCTCATTTGATGCTAAAAATAACCCCCGTTCGTACGGAGGCGAAAATCCGGGATCGGCTCGGAGATGATAAAATTTTACTAGTTTATGATAATCCTACTTTGCATTCTGCTTCTTTTTAAATATTGGTTATTTCGGACTTGCTGTAACTTGAAAACTTGACTTGTCTACATTTAAAACGAGTAAATAAATGTTCATGGCCAGGAGAAAAGAGTACCGTTTAGTTTTGATTTTTTTCTTTTCTAAAAGGAAAGTATTGTTTTACTTTTGACCCTTGTTTAATTATTAGCAATAATAGTAGATTATTATTAATTAGATTACTATTACAAATTTATAGATTACTATTGCGCATGTGTTTTCATGTATAGGTAAGCACAGGATATAAAAAAGGTGCTCCCTAACGCTTCTAACTAGAGTCAGCACTTCTTTCCTGGTCATCGTGCTGGGATAAAAATGTTTCCCCAACCTCTTACGGTAAGTGGTATGATTAGCCTAGGGGATACCACACCTGTGATGTCACATTATTCATTGCAATAAAGACAGAAGATTAGTGGATACTACGCCAAAGTAACATTTAATGCAGGGACAGTGAAAAATTTTTCCTCGGCTTCTATGTAGAGCTACGCATATTAAACAGGACTTGTCGGGTGGTAGGGAAATGGTGAATCAAAGCTCGATCGTCGCTTTGGTTTCAAAGTTTCACATTTGTTCATTTCCTCATAAAGACACGTGGGATTCCTATTCTCTGCGATTTCAAATCTATGCAATCACGACTCGTCTCATTTCACAAATGAGGAACGCTTGAAGGATATTGACGCCAGCCTCACGCAAGTCGCTGGTACTAGACAATTTCTATGTACGGCACCTCATGTATTAAATACACCTTCTGGCCCATATCACCATTGTGGGGAAATTGAAAAATAGCGGAGTAGAGTGTAGTATCTGTCAATTTTTTTTTTTTTTCCACGTGTGCACCCATGTATATATATATATATATATATATATATATATATATATATATATATATATATACAACAAATCCGTTGGTATATAATCCTATTTGATCCTAGTAATAATAAAATATTAAAAATGACCCACAAAAAGAACTCAATATATTTAATATTATTATGATTAACGACCCATAATATTCAAAATCACTTCACATGGGTATAGCCTATTTCGGCATCTTTTTATCTATTTACTTTAAAGTTATTTTTCTACCCCTTTTTATTCCTCTTTTAATTTCAAATTAACATTTCATCCTTCGTATATTACTCAGATAATTGTCATAAGGTTAATATTCGAGTTTAATTTTATAAAACTTCTTCGCTTTAAAACAAATATCTTCCACCATCCCCATGACGCATGTCACGTGCCTTTTATCTGATTGACACATTGAAATGTATAAATTCTGTATTAAGTTTTCGATTAGTGTTTTTTTAATTTTTCTTTATTTTATTTTATTTATTTTTTTTTAGCTTTCACAGTCAAATTTCTATTTCTGACACGAACACAGTAACTCAGTCCCCACCGAGGTTAATAAGATAGACCACCGATATCTTCGTCTACCGAAATAGGCTATTCCCAATATGAGGTGATTTTGGATGTTTATTAATTATATATATATATGTGTGTGTGTGTGTGTATAGGATAGGCTGCTGAAGAAGACAGGGTATCGCACGTTCTAACACACGTTGTATGTTGTATGTTAATATATATAATATATATATATATATATATATATATATATATATATATATAATTGTTCATTTCCCTAAATTTGCTGCTTCATACAATCAATTCCCCTGGCCTAAGGCTAATGAATGTTTGTTTTTTTTTCTATATTATTGAAAGTGGGGAACTATATTTGGGAAAGATGGCAAAAACATCTTAATCTAACAAGAGCTAAAAACGACAGGAAATTGTGAAGAGCCACATCTCCAATGTACTAAAGGTACTAAGCACATAAATGAAGAAAGTAGAAATCATCGACACAATCTTATTTTTCTATTTTATTTCGCATAAAGATGGATTACTGGTATATTCTTAATGTGGTGTACGTATATAGAAATCATAGAAAATAAGTTTATATATAATTATTGTTATTATTATTGTTATTGTTGTTGTTGCTGTACTTGTTTTTGCTTCTTTTGTTGTTGCTGCTAATGTTGTATTAATATTATTCTTTCTAGTTCCATTTTGAGACGAATGTTTTTTTGTTTTTATTTTCTTTCAGTGCCGAACGGTTGACAAGGCATTTCAATGCCTCTCTTCTTGTTGGGTATTTATATATATATATTTTTTTATTCAGGCATTTTCTTATTTACTCCCGGTGTCATGAGGTTATCACGTGGAAATTGATTGACAGCAACACTCTTCAATTGTGAAGAATTCTTCTCACTCTTCGCGTTGTTCTTAGCGCTACTGTTTTCTCGATGGTTTCAATTTTCTTTGGGATCTCCTGACTTTATTGTCTTCATGTTTCTCCACTTTGGAGGTTCGACAACAATAGACACAGCCGCCATTTTTTTTTTTTTTACCATACGTTTTTGTTATATTATAATGATCGTTAGCAAAAGAGACAGCGCCTGGTCTGTGCTACGTATTTACCTATCTGGTTTGGGTAGTAACAGGCAACGAAATATCTAAGCGAGATGTTCGACTGCAGGTCGGAATAAGATGTATTCCAGAAACGAATATTAACAGTTAAGTGGATTTCTTAGAAATAGAGAAACGAGTTCTGAATTGCTCATATCTGTCATCTTATGTCCCAGTAAAATATGGGCATTTTTTTACAGATAAGGAAGAAACACGATGATGTGTTTATACAGACAGACAATAAGAATGGAATCAAAAGAAAAATGAAACTAAACGGTATAATACTTAAAATCAGAATGAAAGAAAAAAAAACAATAGGAATGTCTAGAAGATATAATGAGAGATGTCTTGGATATATAGCTCACAATAAGACAGCGTTGGAAGAATCAG
This sequence comes from Acanthosepion pharaonis, assembly GCA_903632075.3. Taxonomy (NCBI): domain Eukaryota; kingdom Metazoa; phylum Mollusca; class Cephalopoda; order Sepiida; family Sepiidae; genus Acanthosepion; species Acanthosepion pharaonis. Next base: position 923,481 of record CAHIKZ030005447.1, read on the forward strand.
CAAGTAATCACCTAAATATGTTTTTGTGAGTGGATGGAAGGGAGGAAGAAAAGGGATATTAACGAAATAAAAATTTCTTAACGCTACAAAGCACAGGGAGTTCTGATTATCCATGATCACCCACACTCTATGGGGATACGTCCCATGAGAGATGATGTCTGGGTTTTTCTTCAGTTTTCCACATTAATTTTCATTCGTAATCTAAAGAGTGTAATCCGCCCTCAAATATTCTTTCGCTTGATACTAATAACTATATGTGATCCTCAAACGTAAGTTTTGTGATTTTTCGCTACCTCAAAGCAAGTTCCACTTAAACAGCTTCGTGAACCAACGTTTTGTGGAACCTCATCCGAAGAGGATGCCTCTCCGATCCCAACAACCTTGTCCTGTTCAAATCCACAAAAATCAACCTCCTATCCACAAAAACTATCTTTTAACGTAACCATCTACTTCGAGTGTCCCTGTGACTTGTTCACAGTTAACCTAAATATAAAAAAAAATGATAGAGCAGTTTTTTCTTTAATCAGAAAATTATTGATACGGTATAACAGTTTGCTTTTGCGAAGCACCCCGTTTCCTAGACACGCTTCACTTTGTAGTCTTTCTCCGCCAAACTTTCGTGTTTGTTTATACGCGTAATTTTCATAAAATCAGCATTTCTGTTTTTGTACGTGTTTTGTCTATCCATGCTTTTATATTGATTTAGAGAGCGTTATTTTGAGCTAACATTAATAATGATTTAGTCTTTCTTCGGTTGTTTCAAAGACATATTGATCTCATACCAACTCTGAATGTATGATAGTAATTGCAAATGATTGAGTGGAATTTTTCGCATAGACCTCCTAAATACGTCTACCCTAACAGATCCTAGTATCACAGATTCAATCTTTACAGGAATCACAGATTTTGAACTTATAATAATATAATATCTCGTTAGGGATCAGGTAAAGAACAATCATCTTCAAATGTTTGTCTTTTCTTGGTTAGAAGGAAATCGCTTGCACAATTCTTTGTTAATCATTACTAACCGTCAAAAATGTTTGCTTCTGTAGCAATTTTGTTTACTTTGCTAACTATACTTTTAACATTATCGTTAAATCCATATTAAATATCCGCTTACATTTATATGCATTATTATTATTATTATTATTATTTTTATTTTCTTTGATTTCTGGCGTTTACACTTTTCTTTCCGGGTCACGCCCAGGGACCTAAGGTTAGAAATGGCATCATGACACTTTCCACTGACAAAAAAAAAAAAAAAAAATTACATATAATAGTATAGTCTACCCCACTGAATACCATACACTAAGTTTTAACTTAGTCTAAGTCAGAATGACAACTCCAAGGGGGAATTATTATTATTATTATTATTATTCATTTCCTTTCGTTTATATTAAACAGGGTGCGATGGATAAGTTATCGTCTAAATTACCCAGAAATGAAAATAAATCGAACATCACATTTTAACAGATATATTTGTCAAAATTACATAAAAATATCTCGAAATACAAAAGAGTAAATCTATTAAATAAAAGTGCCAATATATCTAACTATGGCCTCCAGACTACGTAGGAATGACCTGTATCTCTTCTAGAAGGTTTCTGTGTTGGTTGCTGAAGTTAGTGAATGCTGCCATAACACTTGCCTTCAGTTTACCTTTGGTATCTGGTTGGTCCTCCGAAGGAAATGTGTACACAACAGCAAACAAAGAAAATAATAATAATAATAATCAAAATGGAGTTTCAAATGGGCGTAGAGATGCAACGACAGCACAATACACCGGCTGAAACTGCAAAATACTTAAAAAAAACAGCAAAGACGAATGCAACCGACCAGATACAGAAGTGATAGCAAGATAAACCGCTTCATGGCCAATACTCTGCCCGTACCAAACAAGCTGACGTAGACAAAACCCGTACCATCAGTGCAGGGTTGAAAGCAGTGTCTGAAGGTTTTATCCTTGCTGCGCAGGACCAATTCTTGCTAAATAGGAATTATCAAACACATATACTAAAATATTGTGTCAGCCCAAAATGCAGATACTGTGATAAATATCTAGAAACGATTGATCATCTTGTATCAGGTTGCACGATGTTGGCACCCACTGAATATAAAACCCGACATGACAGAGTGGGCCAATATCTGCACTGGAAAATCTGCAACTTCTACGGGAAGGAAAGTGAAAGAAACTGGTATGAACACCACCCAGACCCGGTTACGGAGATAGAACCTGTTACAATTCTATGGGACTACACAATACACACTGACAGAACAATCAAGGCCAACCGGCCAGATATTGTTATTAAAGACCTCAAACAAAAACGGTGCCTCCTTATTGATATGTCAGTCCCTGCTGACTGCAATGTATCTTTGAAGATATTCAAAAAGTTGTCAAAATACAAGGACATTGAAATAGAAATCTCGAAAGTGTGGCATATGGGAACATCAACAATCCCTGCTGTAGTTGGAGCCCTAGGACTGGTTGGAAAAGATTGCAGTAGACTAATTGAAGGGATTCATGGAAGTCCATGCCTCAAGGAGATACAAAAAATTGTTCTGACAAGTACAGCCCACACTTTAGGAAGGGCTTTATCTATGTAATTTTTGTCAGTGGAAAGTGTCATGATGCCATTTTTAACCTTAGGTCCCTCAAGGGACCCGGAAAGAAATATGTAAACGCCAGAAATCAAAGAAAATAATAATAATAATAATAATAATAATAATAATAATAATATCATTATTATTATAATAATCTTCATCATCATCATCATCATCATCATTATTATTATTACTGGTTGTAGTATTAGTAGTAGTATTAGTAGTATCATTAAGTTGCAGTCATATATTGATGTAGTCCATGGAATTTTTGTTGTTGAGATATGGTATTATCAGGACTCCTCACAACTCCAGAACAATTCGAAGAATCTTTTTTCAGAATAAACCATGGCAGATTTCTGGAGGTTTACAAATTATGATCATTCCAAATTCATTTTCTCTTTTCGTAATTTATTATTATTATTATTGAATGAAAGCAGTACCTCAAGAAAGTGGCTCTTGGTTACAATTATTTGGAGTCGATTTGATAAGGTGCAGAACTCAGAGTCATGTATTTGCAATATGGTGACAATTTTTGACATATGAAGTGCAGATAGCGCTCAGTTAGAAATACCAACAGATAAACTGACCGATTCTGACTAAGGGTGATCTTAAAAATATATATATAATTTTTACGATTCATTGAGTGAAACACAGAGCCGATCAGGACACTCTTATAATAGTCACGCTCATGAAGAAAAATGTATAGCGCATCAACGCTTTGGAGATGCACTAGTCATATTCAAACAACTGACAGTCAAATGTTACTGAACGTGATATATAGACTCTCATTTCTCAAATAATAATAATAATAATAATAATAATAATAATTATTATTATTATTATTATTATTATTATTATCATTATTATTAAATATTTTAACGTTGTTTGTGGTAAAAATTAGTCGCAGGTGTGCTTATGAAATTTTCATATAAATCTAAGAAAACAGCTGAAACTAATCAGCAGTCGAGGGAATAAAATAAACTTTGTGGGAACGGCATCAACAGGATGACATTGCATTAAAACGACAAAACAAATACCTAAAATTGCACCAACCACCACTACACACCTCAAAATAATGGTTTATTCATAGGAATGAAAAGTCGAAAAAAAAATTGACATTCTAAAAAAGTAAATAGCATTTGAAATAAAAAAAGTAAAATAAAATGCCATTTCTGTATCGAAAACGAATTTGAATGTTTTTGTGTAACTTGGTTTATTTAATAATATGTTAATAATTACCGCAGAGTTTGGACAAAATTCACTTACGGCAAATTCCTGGAAAAAAAATTCGCTACCCTTAAATCAGTGTCTGAAAATCGTGTTTGAATTATGATTAGTCTAAAGCATATCACAAATCTGTATCGTCTAATAGCATATATATATATATATTTAAAATATTGTTTTTTTTAATCAAAGTACTTAAGACAACGTTTCAAAACAGATATCACAGACAGTAAAGAATCCACATTAAAATCCAGTTAATAACAGCCTATATATATATATATATATATATATATATATATATAAGTGTGTGTGTCTTTTGTGTGCGTGTTTGTCTGCATGTGTGTGCAGATAGGCCATTGACTAGCAGCTAGTGTTCGAATTCTGGTAGACTACGTTGCATTCACTTCCCCTCAAAAATAATTGCAAAAGACATGACTGCATATTTTCTCCTCTCACATTACGTTACATACCAGGGCATAATGGACGCCTTAGCATTTATTTTCAATCAATGTTGTCGAAAGATGAACAAGAATTCAAATACATTTGTGAGCTAATTAGATTTATTTTTCAGTGTGGTTAACCCTTTACAGGGCACTTGAGCCACTCGAGTTGGTTGGGGTTACAAATTAAGAGGTACAGTTTATGTGGATATGTTCGAAGGCTAACGGTTAACCATAGCTTTGAACAGTTTTAATTTGTAGATATCTGGAAAACATCTTCTTGACATTTGGTTGCTCACAGTAGTGGTTTGCTGAAGAATGGGGGCGTTTCGGTAAAAACTGCATAGCGTGTCTGGTCCTAGCCCTGAAAGATAGAGAGTTCTTTAAACTCAGCGAAACAATTGACCTCATAATTATTGGAGAACCGCGTTTCCTTCGTGAGCCCAAACGTCCGCTGTATTTTGAAATCAATAAGACCTCAGGCGCCAACCACATTGCACGAATTCTTAAAATTTGTCAGCATGCTCGCCAGGCAATGGATTAAAAATTTGATTATCTAAAAGACTGACCCGTCAACTCATCTACAGGCTTTTGAAACTTTTGTAATAATATACTATGAGCATCATTATTTAACTCATTAAATGCATCATCAGACACAACAGAGCTGCCATTGGCACGGGTAAATTGTCAATAACAAAATGTAGGATAACAATTAATTATAATGACAAATTCCCTTAGAGAAATAAATACCAAATTGCATAAGAATATATATGCATATATATTGGGGGTGTAAGTGTATGTATAGTGGCATATACGTACGGTCATATAAATGTACATATATGTATCTATGGAGATATGTACGCATATAAGTGTGTTGGACAGCATGAATTATTGCACTGGGTGTTATGGTATTACCCACAATATATAAATATATAATTCAACTAATTTACATTAATCTTAACGGGTTTAAGTATAAATCCCCCATAGCTTATTGACAATATTCGACACCTCTAGTACAAGAAATATTTACTGTGAATCCCCAAAAAATATACTTGGAGCTAGTATAAGAAACGCGACAGAGGAACTGGAAGTGAAATAGAAACAACGAAATGTCCCGGGCCATAATTAAAATCCAACCCCAGACCGCTTCGCTCGGGATAAGATAACTTACTCCCCCACGAATCGTTAACGCAGACCCATTCTGATTAAGAAGGCGTCTACCAGACGACCGACATTGAAAATAAATCTAAAAAAATGCTCCAAAGCAAACAATTAGGTGCTGATGATAACCGGCTTGAAACAGACTATATGTACTATGTAATTTTTTTTTTGCATTTATATATATATATATATATATATATATATATATGTCTGTGTGTGTGTGTGTGTGTGTGTGTGTGTGTGTTGATGTGTTCGCGTCGTAATTTGATTAGGTTAAAATGCCTAAGGATTATAAAATATTCGAGTATTGTTTTCCGTTGCATTATTCCGAAAAGTTATCAATTATATCATCACGCATCCATATACCCACACATACACAGACGTGCGCACACACACAGAGACAAAATATCGAACGCCCGCGTGTCTCTCTGTGCATATATATATATATATATATAGAGAGAGAGAGAGAGAGAGAGAAAGAGAGACACTGTGGTGAATTTTTGGTGAGCCCACATGTATAATGATAAAGAACATTCAGCTCTCACTTATACATAGAAGTGAGAGACTTTATAGACAGCTTTTTTTTATAAAAAAAAAAATTACGCCACTCAGCACATGGTCTAACATAGGGCAGTTTTAACAAATATCTCTCTCTGTATATATATATATATATATATATATATATATAAGTTTTAATAAATGTTACTTATATATTATATATATAAATAATATTCATACTTTGTAACTATTGGAAAGTTCATAATGGCAGTGATAGAGCTAATATTAGTTTCATTGATGTGAGTTTTTGACAGTGAGTTTCATGCCCTTTTAAAACCCAGGATCACAAACTGACATCAATAAATTATATATACACACACACACACACACACATATATATATATATATATATATATATATATATATATATATATATATTTTCATTAAAAGATATACACATACATATATGTTTATTTTAGTAAATTCTTTTCATATCGTCTGATAAACTTAATGACATTATCATTAAAACATGAAAGAAAATCACCATATTGATACATAATTTTTACTCTTATATATGCTTTTGGCTTACATAAGCCATTATCAAATATGACAAATACCTTACAAGATATTACCCAATACAAGGACAAAACAATAATGATAGACTGTTTTTGTTTGCATGGAAGGTTTCCAAGCAGTTACGAATTCGTTCATACCAACGGCTTCTCATTCTTAATATTTCCTGTTTTAACTCTCTCGCGGTCGTATGTGATGCCATAACCTGCCTGATATCCGCTTCCAGTGTCTCATATGCACGAGTTGTCGTTGCTTAATATGATATGACAATATGAAAAGAATTTACATAAAATAAATCGACAAAATTTGTATATATCATTTTAATTAAACATGCATCAATGAAGATATGTTGCCTAAATACACTCAGACACTATATATATATATATATATATATATATATATATACACGCAAGTCAGGCTTGATACGCAAAAATGGAAATAGATTACACAGTCTGAGTGGTGATATGGTGATAAGGGGCATCTATCATCAACACATCTGCCATTGCCACCACTAAGATCAAGGCAGAAATTCACTTTTGCCAAAAGTGCACAAAGAAGACCAAGTTTTTCTAAAAATGCTGAAAATTGAACAATGAAACATTAAAAGAACATAAGGAATGACATTGCGCTCAACAGCTAGATGCAACAGTCTGTTTTGTGTTTAAAATATGAAGTATAAAATAATATAATATTTAAACTAAAACAATAATATGTACACTAAAAAATCGTATTCGGTTTCTCCTTTGATATATATATATATATATATATATATATATATATATATATATAATTTTTAATGAAAAACAGAGCACTTTAAGGTAACATTACAATAATCTAAAAGTTTTTTCATCCACTGACAGTAGAACATATCGCAGTTAGAGATGTTATAACACCTCTCTAAAAGCAAATGATGCATTGAAATACAAATATCATTAGATTTCTACAACCCCTGACACACGCATACATACATATATATATATATATATATATATATATAAATATATATATATATATATATATATATATATATATATATATATATATAAGTTATGAAGAACTTGGTAAACTGAATTGGTAAATCCAAGGAGGATGAAATATTGAGAGCTCAATGTGAAGAACAGAGCTAATATTTAATGAAAAACAGACCACTTTAAGGTACCATTACAATAATCTATTTCACCAAAATCCTTTTAAAGTTTTCGGATCATCAGGTAATACTTCCAACAATGAAATGAGAGGAAAAATGTGATTAGAAATTGATGGGTAGTGTAATTTTTGTAATTAAGCAGGGAGGTTGAAGGTGGCGGTTAAAGAGACAATACAAAGTATAGGGAGGGTTAAATTTACATCTCTCTTAAATAAGCTTTCTATTGGGGTAGGAGGAGTGACCTAACCTTGACCTATTTATATGGTTAAAGAAAACAGAAGTGATATGTAGGAATAGTGAGGAAAGGAAATAAAGTAAAAGGAAAAAAAGAGAAAAAAATGGAAAAAAAACACAGACGTATCCAAATGAGTTTTATGACAAAGAGGGAGGGGGAGAGGGAAGTGAATCGAAAGAGAGAAAAAGGGGAAAAACCCCAGACGTATTCAAGAGTTTTATTGCAAAGAGAGAGGGGGAGAGGAAAGTGAATCGAAAGAGAGAAAAAGGGGAAAAAGGACAGACGTATTCAAAAGATTTTTATGGTAAAGAAGGACGGGGAGACGGAAGTGAATCGAAAGAAGTTGTAATTTTGTTTTAACAAAATTATGTAAAAGATAGATTACAATGTTTGATAGAAAATTATGTGTCTAAAAAATTGGAAGATATTAATTTAAGTATTTAATTTTTTAAGTAAATAGTTTAGGGATTTAATAAAAGTTAGCTACTATTGTAATAAATATATTTATCGAGAACATATTAAAGAAATATTTAAAATTACAATAGTTCATTTACCCGACCAATTGTGTTTCCACAATATAGGAAGAAAAATACGGTACCAATAACATCTATATTATTTTAATATCTAAAATACCCAGAATGCAATTTTTATTTATTGTTATATTGGTAAGTTTAATTAAGGTTTAGGTTTCATTATTTAATGGTATTAGAGGGTAATATTAAAGATTTTGTTTTTTCTCTTATATATATCTCACAAATATATTTCTATAAATTTATACATACATACTCTCATTAACAAATACAAATACACACATAGACACACATGTAACAATATACACAAAAGATCATTTATCTTCATACATGAATTATATATACATTTCACAATCATAATCTATATTTTAATATTTGAAATTTATTTAGATTTAAGTTTGATTCCATAGTTAAAGTTTAAATTTAGGTAATTTTTGAAGTGTTACATATTATTAAAGGAAATTTGCTAATATTATTATTACTAGTTAAATAATGGTAAATTTAAATTTAAATTATTATTTTTAAAATGAAATTCCCTTCAGAAGATAAAAATATACTCAACAAAACTAATTATAGAGCATTACAAGATAAAATGATATTAAATATTAATAATAGTAAATTTAAACGTCATTATAATGATCTAATTTCTTCAATTTAAAACCAAATAATGCCCGTATACACACATATACCCATACACACACACACACACACACACACATATATTTATACACATAGATACACATGCATACACATATACATATATATGCATATATATATACAAATCTATTTAGCAATATATTATCTATCTAACCATTTATACATCTATATATATACACACATATGCATACATGTATACTCATTTACACATACACACACTTAAGTACATATACAGCCATATACATTCACATACACATATATACATACATAAAAAACATATACCACCATATATACACACGATTCTATATATATATATCTATATATATAAAAACTGTGAAAGGAATATTTCCCATAACTATCCACACCTATATACGTATTTATATTACAATGTTATAAACTTATTCCCACACATATATTATAAACCTATTCACATTGTTATAAACCTATTCACACACATATATTACAAACATTAATTCTAAGTTATATACGTCTATATACATATACAGATTACAATTAGTTAGATATTAAAAACAAAAAAAACACATATATAAATACATGTACGCATATATATCCCTACATATACATACAATATACATATATACACATATATCTACATAAGTGCACAAATACATATCTATACATATAAATCCACACACATGTAGAATTCACACACTTGTATATACATACATATAACGATACCTGGCACAAAAAATAATGTCAGTATTCAAATATACCCCCCACTAGTATATTCATATTCACATACATACACACACACACACATATATATATATATATATATATATATATATATATATATATATATATATATATACCATATACATATACACCATACTTCCATACATATGTGTCTACAAATTAGAAAAATAATACATATATTAATATAAACACCCTTATCCATAATGTTCATAAATATATATATGAATATGTTCATATATAAAAAAAAAACCTAAATTCAACAACGCACATATCAAAGATCGGAGTGTCCATGTGTTCATGCATTCATTTCAAAAAACAAAATTAATATTATCTCTTTTTATATAGTTGTATCTACACATACTTTGTTAAGATGAGGTGGTTTTTGTGTCTACATTTACAAATCAACTCGTTATGCCTGTTCAATAATATGTCCGGATCCTTATGTTTTATTATTAAGATTTTTTCCATAATGCACAAATTGCATCGGTCTCTGAAATTTATCTGAGTTTTAGCTCTTGAGATGATTTTCCATTTTATTTGTGGGGTTAATTTGTTTTCCAATAACTCCCAATAGTGCTTAGAAAGTGCAGTTTGATTCTTTTTTGATTTATTAGTAAAGGATTTGCGATGGTTATAAAACCGGTGTTTCCAATTTCCCGCCGAAATGCCTATGTAGATCTTCTTTTGTTCAATATCCTCCTTGGGGAAAATCGTAGCCTCGTATATCACGTTTTCGGACAGACATACTCCATCTACTGGACAAACAGATCCTTCCCTGCAGCTACAGATCGATTTGGTCTTTGGGTTAGTATTAGGATCTTGATTAGTTGATTATAAAATTCATTTAAGATTCTACTATTATGGGAGCTAATAATTTTTTCTATGTTGTTCATACAGGAATAACTAATTTTAAGATTCATTCCATTGAACATCTTTTTTTAATAATTTATCTTTTTTAAAATGTTTATCTATTAATTTAAGAAAATATTTTCCTATATTAATGTTCGAAAGCTTACAATAGGTTGGGTTGAACCATATAATTTTCCTATTTCTATTTTTAGATTTACAAGATGTGTTGTTAATAGATTTATCTATATAAGTGAGTGTTTGTTTGAATCTGCTTTTCAATAGGGCTTGATTGTATTTTGATTTATTTTGATAAAAGATATTTTCATTAGAGGATAGTGTATTTATTCTGGTATTTACAGTGTTAGGGATCTGTTTTATAATTGCTATAGGGTGGTTTGAGTCGATATTAATGTATATGGGCAATTGGTTCTCCTTTTGGAATGGTTTATAAATGTCATTGTCAAGAACAAATGTTACGTCTAGAAAATTTACTATTTTCAGGTTAAATGATATTTCTATTTTAAAGCCTATATATTTGAATGCCTTAATTACTTTCTTCTGTAATTGGGATGTTAGCGATCCATTAGAGTTAGGTATAATAATGAGACCATCATCCCTGTAAAGCCCTACATTTTGTGGGGTAAGGAATCTGCTCAGAATATCTAAAATGTAAATTCCTATTAGGTCCGCTATTTGAGTAGAATCAAATGCTCCCATTGGGACATCGAAATTGTCTTTATTACTTTTAACCCAAATATTGTCATTAAGCCTCAGTACAGATTGCCTGGAATCCATTATGATATTTATTTTCTCGTCAGTGATCTCAGTATGGTTTTTAGCAAAATCTAAGCTATTTTTCAATAAATCTTTAGAGACGGAGGGGTAAAATTCGATAATGTCTAATTGGATAAAAGTGGCTTTATTTTTAGATTTTAGATTTTTGAACCAGTTAATTGCGTCAGATGAATCTTTCCAAAGGTTTAAGGGATAATTTTCTAATATAGATGCATTTATTCTTTTTAGAATATTTCTGGAAATTAATCCTAACTCTGATTTGGAGGGATTTATTAGTCTGGAATGTATATTATTTTGAAAGTTAGGTTTATGGTCTTTAAAAAGTAGGTAGTCATCTTTTAAGTGAGTAGTGCCCATTCTATCAGCAATATTATTTTTAAATGCGAATTTAGTGGTTTCTCTGTGTATGGAGGATAGGTATTTCGAGTTATTATCTTTTTTGTAAGAGTTAGATACTTTGTTCAGAATTAGATGATTGTATTCCGATGGATTAATTTTGTAAATGTTCCTGGATTTATCAGCTCTGATCCATAGTTTTTTAGATTTTTTGATGTTAGTAACGTCCTTTTTAAGATTGGATTGGAATGAGTTGTATTTTTTCTAAAAGATATTACGTTGATTAGATCAATTAAGTCCTTTTAAAAAGGTTCCAATAATTTATTGCAGGGAGGTGTATTTTGGGATTTTAAGTGAAAATTGTCATTAAGATTTGTGGGTTTATTTTGGGGATTAAAATGGAAGTAAATTTTGCATCTCATCCGTTTGATGAGGTCAATAATTTTTTAGGTCAACGATATGGTGAAAGATTCGACAGAAGGGTAGGGAATATTTTTGAGTGAGTAATCCGGTGTAAATTTTTCCATTTTATGTTGGAATTGAGGGTCCTTACGGTAATCCGATGGGGGATAATCCAAAGTGAGCTCACCTTCGGGTAAATGAACTATTGTAATTTTAAATATTTCTTTAATATGTTCTCGATAAATATATTTATTACAATAGTAGCTAACTTGTATTAAATCCCTAAAATATTTACTTAAAAAATTAAATACTTAAATTAGTATCTTCCAATTTTTTAGACACCTAATTTTCTATCAAACATTGTAATCTATCTTTTACATAATTTTGTTAAAACAAAATTACAACTTCTTTCGATTCACTTCCGTCTCCCCCTTCCTCTTTACCATAAAAATCTTTTGAATACGTCTGTCCTTTTTTCCCCTTTTTCTCTCTTTCGATTCACTTTCCTCTCCCCCTCCCTCTTTACCATAAAAATCTTTTGAATACGTCTGTCCTTTTCTTTTTTTCTCTCTTTCGATTCACTTTCCTCTCCCCCTCCCTCTTTACCATAAAAATCTTTTGAATACGTCTGTCCTTTTTTCCCCTTTTTCTCTCTTTCGATTCACTTCCCTCTCCCCCTCCCTCTTTGTCATAAAACTCATTTGGATACGTCTGTGTTTTTTTTCCATTTTTTTCTCTTTTTTTCCTTTTACTTTATTTCCTTTCCTCACTATTCCTACATATCACTTCCGTTTTCTTTAACCATATAAATAGGTCATCGTTAGGTCACTCCTCCGATCCCAATATAAAGCTTATTTAAGAGAGATGTAAATTTAACCCTCCCTATACTTTGTATTGTCTCTTTAACCGCCACCTTCAACCTCCCTGCTTAATTACAAAAATTACACTACCCATCAATTTCTAATCACATTTTTCCTCTCACTTCATTGTTGGAAGTGTTACCTGATGATCCGAAATCCTTTAAAAAGGATTTTGGTGAAATAAATTATTGTAATGATACCTTAAAGTGGTCTGTTTTTCATTAAATATTAGTTCTGTTCTTCCATTGAGCTCTCAGGATTTCATCCTCCTTGGATTTACCAATTCGGTTTACCAAGTTCTTCATAACTTAAATATATATATATATATATATATATATATATATATATATATATATATATGTGTGTGTGTGTGTGTGTGTGTGTGTGTGTATGTATGTATGTATGCGTGTGTCAGGGGGGTTGTAGAAATCTAATGATATTTGTATTTCCAATGCATCATTTGCTTTTAGAGAGGTGTTATAACATCTCTAACTGCGATATGTTCTACGGTCAGTGGATGAAAAAACTTTAGTTTATTTGTTCACCAATTGTGTCCAACTTCTATATTTCAATATCGAGAAAGCATTTGCCGACGGTTAAAAAACAAAGCAAACGTCAACATATGATCAAATCAAATCAATTTAACTTGAAACCTGCATCCCGCTAAAATTGAAAAAATAAGTTACCTACTTTCTCGATAAGATTCCCCGCTTTCTTCTCACACCAGTGTGATTCATGTTTTCATTTGCGTATTGATTGAATCACGCGCTTCAAGATCGGATTACACTATTATGATGAGCATTTTCAGATATAATGAGAAGGAATCGTCATTTTGATTTTCCCTAGAGATCTTCGCTCTTGTTAATTAACATCAATTTGAGAGAAGCACTTGTCAAGACTTTAATTCATTTGTCAACCACAAATCAGACTTTGACTTATTGAGTTATTATTTATAAACTAAGCCACCAGTTATTAATATTATTATTTTGGTAAGA
>CAHIKZ030005447.1:942500-952500 GCA_903632075.3 Acanthosepion pharaonis
AAAATCATTATGCATAGGATCTGTGAAGGAAATACTATATTCTAAGTGGCATTTAAAAGCATTTCAGTAAAAAAAATGTCATAGAAGAGTATTATCTAGACGCAGGACTTTGCAGCGGCTGAATGTAATGTAATGATTAACTTCTTATAAATTGGCCCTGTATTCTTGACTATTTCGCAGACATAAATTAAGGGATCAGCCTTACGTTAAAGAATACGAAGGCCAAAACGGTCAGCGATTGGTCAGAGTGACTCGTGGGTGTGTTATTCTGACGGTAATGGATTGCTTTTATCTTGGTTTTGGATATAAGTCCAAAACGACGCGAATTCAACAAGGCCAAAGAATTCTGAAGCGTTGATACGCCTCCTGCACTAAAGTTGACCACCCGCGGAGGGACGCTAAATCAACGGCGGGATTCCTCCCGCTACTCCTTAGAATCCAAGCTTTTACCACTCACTCCTAATAACACGAACGAAGTAAAGAAATGGCCCTTTTCGTTGATACAGTTTTATGCAGTAGCGTGGTGACCCAGATAAGACACCGAACACAACATTATACTTGTGTCGGTTTATAGACGAGCCTATAGAGTATTTACTCTTGTATGTCGAAAAAAAGTGTTCTGGTATAAAATTTCCATAAGATGATCAATTATGAGCAAAGCCTAAGACATTTCGGAGAGCCCACAGTGAAAACGGAGATTTACTAGCAATAAAGACTACGACAATTGTCCGAGCAGATGGCAATGGCTATAATTTCTTCGGCCTGTTAGACACAATAAAAATATACTATTATTTTAATACGGCTATAACTTTTAAGACATATAGTGCTTCCATATTTAGATTTCTTTCCTATTATTTCAAATAAATATTTAAATTGTATGTCTCGCTGACAAAGGAAATGCTGTAAAATTAAATATTTGAAGTCTCTCAAATATGAATAAGATGCCCACTAGTTCCGACCTTGTGTCACATCTCGTCTCACTGAGGAGGCTGGGGTAAATAAAATCTATCTGCATAGTAAAACAGCATCCGGGTATTAACTAGTTTCGTTCTCCGTCTTTTTTTAATGTCATATTACTTCAGGACGTCGGTTATTCAGCCGCCTATAGTTTCCTTTTTATTAATACGTACAAATTGTCAAGACATATTATGTATTATAATCATCTGTTTACCTGTTGATGTCTGCACGATTTCGAATTCACTCTTGTCTTTATGGATTAGCTGTCGCACCAGGTAAGGGAGACTATCTTGCTATTTAACCATGAGATGGGAGGCGACAAGTGATTAAGTCCTTCGCAGTAGCGTGAATTGAACGCAACAGATTAAACCAGAATCTGCACTCTGTTGGCAGATTCTGTATTACACAAGATAGTAAAATGCACCAAAATAACATTCAAGATGCGAGCAACTTTCAACGAGAATATCTGTGCTGTTTCTCAAATCCAACTCTACAGCACGTTTCTTTAGCTAAAATCATCCTACAAATCCATAATATTTACCGCATTTGTTTATCTGAATAGAGAAAGCAAGCTTCACAATAATCATATTTCCAGTCTCTCGGAGCGAAATATTAATCAGTCGAGCGAATCGGCCGGCGAATGTGAAAGGGTAGTTCTTGAAATAATTGATCGAGTTAAAACTGTCTATTAAGAAGAAGGATGAGCATTGATGGTGTTCTATTAAGTGCAAATATCGGTCGATATTTTGACTATTTCGTTTTTCAAATGCCTTAACAATGTTGATTGCTTTTCGGCGGCGGAGGTATCTGTTGTGGAGGCAGCGTTCGGGAGACGTAAGAAGGATGGAGAAAAGAAGTGAATCCTACCGTTCACTACTTGGGAACATTAATAGTCGACTTAATCGGGCGGACAGGCAGAAAGAAAAGGAAAATATTAAGCGACACACAAAATTCAGCGTGGGATGAGCGTGTGACTGGGACTTATATTGCTGTTCCCGAAAATAGAAATATTTCATTGGTCTGTCGAAGATTTTTTTTCTCTTTCTCTTTCTCTATGATCGATTGATTGTAGAATTGATAAAATCCATGAGAAAAAGAAAAAAAATGAACGTAATATAATAATGTAATAAATCTCCGAAAGGGAGATATTTAGTTGAAAAATAGACATGTATATTGATTCTCTGTGAGGCAAGTTAATTCATATCTTCAAGTCCTGTGGTGCTATTAGAAGAAAAAAATCGTCCTCTCTATTGCAGAGACGACACAGAAAAAAAAACTGGAATCGAGAAGGTGACTAGAATGGTAAAGTTACTATTCTCAGCTATTATTTTTCCTTTTCAAATCAGTTAAGTAATAAATTATTCAAAATTCTGACGACAGAAAATTTAAGAGAAAAGAAGAAAAAAATATCAGAGGTGTTATATTTCATTCAGTTATATTAAGAGATGAAGGATTTCCAATATAGATAATCCAATAATATTATAGAAATGGAATACAATTTTTACTCAAAAGTGTGTAAAGGTTTCTCATTATTGATTTAATACAATTTACATTATTCGGACTGTTGTCCTCATCTTTGTCGCCATATTTATTACAACGTTTCGGTTCTCCGCCGCCTTATCCACTGTGCCATGTGTCTTCAAGGACACATGGCACAGTGGATAAGGCGTTGGTTAGATCCAGTGACAGGACCCAAAGATTGTGAGTTCAATACCCGGTTAAGCAGTGTAGAACTTGTAGAGGGGAATTAACAGGAGATAACTAATAACTGACATCCATTAAACATGGCACGTGGAACTAGATCAGTCTACCCCAGTGAGCGAATTAAAGGGCTCAGTTCGACATTCCAACTACCTGAAAAATGCAGGGAAGTACAACGGCCGAAACGTTGAAATAAATATGGCGACAAAGATCAGGAGAATAGTCCGAATAATGTAAATAGTGTACCTAATACCTCATCTCAGAAATATAGATAATTACTAATTTTATGTGAAGTATTTAGGGAAATGGTAAATGCAAGAAAAATATACTTACAATCAGAACGAGTCTTATATGAATTTTCAGCGAACAGGAATAATGGATTTGAGAATTTGCCATTCACAAGGCATAAAGGCAAGAAAAGAATTAGAAATCATCGAGTAATCTAATTAACTCGGATCTGTGAATGGCTACCTGATGAGATACCTCGAAATGAATAACTTGTTAATTAGAGCAAGAAAAAATGCAGGAAGTTCGGAAGGGCCATGATTACCCACGATCTGAAAGGACATGGCTTGTACAAAGTGAGTGGGTTGATTTGATTTGTTATGTCTTATCGTTTCTTTGTGCGTTAATTAATACCGGAACATACTTTGTATTGAAAGCTTTTACTGAACTGTTACGTGATATCTGTCCTCCTGTATGTCAGAGAATACTGGACAATCTCCTAAAAAAAAAACAAAAAAAAAACAGAAGAGACGTGAAGCAACAAAAATTTGGTACGACAGAAAGATTCTTAAAATACGATGGGCCGAAAATGTGAGTAAAGGCGAGATTTCAGTGTGGATGAGAACAAAAAAGGAAACTTATTTACTTAAACATCAGAAAGTTGCTGTTTAGATCTGAGAGGCACGTAATAAGGAACCTGATACTCATGTGACAGATCGATGGAAGATTTTCAACGGAAGACAGTGCGTAACATACTTGAGGTTGAGAAAATGGATGTCAAAATGGGGTTTGGGTGAAATAACAAGACAAAACATTAAGAGCTTCAAAGGATGGGAAGATGTGAAAGGCTTTGATGACGTACGTCCTAAAGGGACACGGCAGATAAAAGAAAGAAGAAAAATATATCAGTGAAATTGTAGACTCGTCCAATTTTTCTTACCTTCTAACCCTAACAAAAGCAGAGTCCACATCGTACGCCTACGTACCTAGAAAACTTCAACCAATAAAAACGACAAGAAACGAAGCAAACAACCCCATTGGTCAATCACTTGAAGTTCACGTGCAAAACTGAAATTGCGCCAAATGCAAGTGAGCCACCCGGTGGATATATAAACAGAGAACGTTTGAACCTTCGGGGAGAATAGCAGCAGTAATTACCAAGTTTCAAGATGTAACAATTCACCGACTCCCGTCTTAGTCATTGCTGACCAGACGTTAAAGACAATTACCAACTCCACGCCAGTCAGTCTCACAAATTCGCAGAGAAATTTCCAATATACTCCACGCCGCTACAAACCACAATTTTGCCGCGCACAAAGACATTTAACTGACTCACATTCGAACATTCATCAATCAACTCTGTGAACACTTTTCTCAACTTTGCTTATGTACAGTGAATTGAATTCACTACAAAAAGATAAGTAAACACCAAATACGTTTAAGGGTAGACCACTCTAAAAAACTCTTTCCAAAAAAACTCTTATTATTCATAATTACGATATTTGACACAAACAAAAAGACAGCGAACCAACGAACAATATCAACAAAGAGACATTCACGATTCAAACAATTACACACACAATTTTGTCCACACGACACACACTGATTACCCAATCTGTATATTGATAAATTGTATAAATGTTGCATTGTTTTCTAAATTGCATATGTCTCGTTTTGTAATTACATTTGAAAGTTCGTTTATTTATATGTTTGGGGATGCAGTGAGACACGCACCCACTAAAATTTCCTTCTGATTCTTTCTTAAATAATTAACAATCCTGCACGTACCCAACAAAATGTTTTTTAGACAAAGGTTTATTCATCTACAAAACCACTACCATTTAACCCAAAGATGAGGCGATGTATTCATAAAACTTTCCAGGGGTATTTGCGTATCAATGAATGAATGATGATACGCTAAATAAGTATCAACATAAATAAAAAGAAATAGAATTTTAAAAACATCTTAAAGAACGTTTGTTAACTTAATACATACAATAAAATATACCTAATTAATACAAAATTAATATATACACGAGAGTAAAAAAAAAGAATTAAAAGATATTCGTACATTGATTAGTTGCAAAGATATAATGAATTAATCAAACAGGTTCTAAAACGAACCTATAGGAGCTAAAAGCTAACAATATAGCTTTACTTTATCTCCAACACCGGATACATGACGCTCTAAAAATATTGACATGTGATAATATTACCGATCGTATATATAACCTTGAATTTACGATTAAATGATAGGCAGATGGTTTAATGAATACCAACCCGAAACAAGAAACTGAAATGGCGAGTTTGAATTCCGATCTATGTTGTTGCATTCAATGTCACACTATGGTCCTTGTGAATGATATAAATCCATATTGCTCTCCCAGGTATCGGTTAAATATAACAGGCTTGGCCTTTAACGTGTCTGCACAGGAGAACATTTAAATCAATTCAAATAAACCACGTATTATACAGCCATAGTTAACAGTTATATGTGACGCGCTGCCGTGGAGTCTTTTAACACAAATACTATCTATTAGATAGGTTAGGTAGGTTTTATAAAATATTGCTAATAAAAAAAATACCTAATTAATACAAAATTAATATATATATATATATATATATATATATGAGACAGTAAAAAAGCATTAAATGTTATTCATACATTTATTAGTTACTACGACATAATGAATTAAAAATACAGCTTCTAAACCGAACCTATAGGAGCTAAAATCTAACAATATAGCATTACTTTATCTCCAACACCGGATACATTAAACTCTAAAAATGTTGACATCCGATAATATTACCGATCGTATATATAACCTTGAATTTACGATTAAATTATAAGCAGATGGGATATATAACATTTAAATCCATTCTAACAAAGCACGTACTAAACAGCCATAGTTAACAGTTATATGTGACGTGCTGCCGTGGAGTCTTTTAACACAAGTTAGATAGGTAGGTTTTATAAGGTATTGCTAATAAGGAATTTTGTTCTGCAAGTCTTCCATTCGTATTAATTCATTTTTATAGCAACTTGAAGAACTGATTGTAGTGTCAACTAAATCGTTTTCTTTCTTTTTTTCGCGTGAATTTTGTTTTAGCGCATCAGATACTTTGTCAATTAACCGATGAAACTCAAATCTTAGTGAAATTGAGAGCGCATAAAACGCATGAAAATCCTATTTGATCCGCTGTTTATTAGCGGTTGTGAAGTGACGGTTGAAGAAGCTGCGAAAAACGGACGACTGGTTTAGACATGAAATAAATCCGTGTTGAATAATCAATAATTAACAGAAGGTGAGCTAATAATAAAATAAATACATTTATATATAATTATTCAGGATACAATAATAATCTCAGATTAATATGAGAAAGAATGAGGCATGAGATCCCTAGAGAAGAGATTCTGTAGTAGAAAGAATGCCTCGCCTGATTTAATAATGGTTAGAATGCTGGAATAACATGCCTTTACCTCTGAAGTTTGTTCGATCTTCATAAAAAGTTGCACACATTTGAGCTCAGCGAAACGAAACTCGTACTTGATTTGGCTGATAGTAATGTGTGACAAACGGGATGACGTTATCTAAGCAAATACAGAATGTTAAGATCTACTGGTCTAGTGATGACAAAATATTCTCGAAATGATTGATTAATCTTTTGAGATTAACTACTCACACTACGAGGGCTTAAGTGAAACAACCTTGAGTTTAATAGGAAAGTGTCTACCAGCGGACATAGACAGAGAAAAATAGTCGGAGAAATAATCTGCCCATCCACAAAGGTCTGTTCCTAAAATCGGCATCGATGAGTCGCATGTCCATTCCTTTTAGTCCAATGTGAAGTGGTCTTACAGGAGAAGTATTAACAAAATAACAGTTATATAATATTATTTGCGGGAAGAAAAGACAATACGACGAAATATATGAGGACTGAAAGAGACTGTCGCCTTCACACGAGGGGAAATATAACACAATGTCAAGTTTAACGTTGTTGCGCAGACGAAAAAGTGTGTTTATTATCAATGACTTCCCAGTCTATTTCGGTCTGTACATCAAAGGATTCAAAGCGTCCAAAACCATTGATGTTTAAACTATTAGAGAGGGGGTACGTTGGATTTGGATTATACTTGGGATAGTTACATTCGTTTCTATTTTAAACCCAGTTATGCTTGAATACAAGGACGGTTGATCGCCGTTCAGATGAATTTGGATTAGCAAGCAAAGACTATTTTTTCAAACCATGTTATTTCCAGTGGGAATTGGATACAGGAAAGTTTTTTTTGTACAAACGTTCACACAGTACAAGGCGTTATAGCCACTCAAGTAAAAACGTAAGGTGAGTGAGGTGAACATGAACGGAATACGTAAGAAATTAAAATTACGATATGGCTTATAGAAAATTTGTAGGGCGAAGAAGAAAATAAACATCAATTCTGTCAAACACCAAATGACAAACAGTTCCTCATTCAGATGAGTGGGCATTGTTTCGGTTAAAAAACTTAATACTTCGAAAATAATTATTTAAAATTGTTCAACCAACGTGTCGCGTTTCCGCCAGCAATAAAAAAAAAAATAAACATGCTTCATGATCTCATTCAAGTTTATTTAAGCAAAACTTCCAGACAGACAAACCAGAATGACGGCCACAGATCACGACGTTTGACTTATACGAAATTCCCATACAAATGCGACCGTCTTCCTCGCCGAGCTACATGACACTTACACGTTTCTCTTCACTTAGTCCCTCGCCCCCATTTTTCTCACAAATACACATACGGAAATCACATTTGTTTCTTTTTTAACATGTTGGAAAACAACTGCAAGGCAAAGACTGTATCCTGACAAATATAAAAACTTTAAAACTCACACAAGCTAAGTAGAATTTAGTTGCAAACGAACAGAAAAATAAAAAATAACGTATATTTTTTATATTAAAACAACTCGCGTTTTTTTTTCTTTGTTTTGGCTTGATTCAAGTTCGCAAAAAACTATTGGTCTTAGATTTGAAGACCTTAAGACGATAGAGTTCTTGGGAGTAATTATACATTATACAAGAGATTTTCGACAAAGTAGACGTTCTTGAGAATGAGTTAAAACGAGTCGAACGCTCTATTTATTAAAGGCATACGTCTTAATTCAGTCATATGGAGGTAACAAGGCAGGCTGAGTTGGTGGCATTAAATAATGAAGGTTCTCGGAACAGTTTACATGTAAATACCGTCAGAATAAACTTGCGATATCGCGAGTGAACTATACATTCCGAAGTGACGATTTTGGCAATCAGCCAGTTCTTCTATAACTGACATTGAACAAAAGTCAGGCTGGAACAGAAATAATTCGTTGGTAATGTCCACTCATAGATTTTGTTCCTATCCTTCGAACTTTACAAACCACATCTTCCAACACATAAAAAACTAGTTCAATATTTCGCTTACAAAAACCTTCCGTTACACGCTCTTCGCTGCTTGTTCGTTCTCTTTTTCGCTGCCAGGGTCAAGTTTGTTTGGGTTTTTATCAATAGGAAGAGTTTCATTAACCTCGGCCATCGATGTTTGAAGAAGGTGAAATTTGTTCCCAAAGTTATTTAAAATAATTATGATCGCTGGGAAAATATTGACATAGAGTTCAAGGAGAAAGAAACGAATTAGCTCCATTTTTATTACGCTCCGAGCATATGAAGTGTCGAATTCACCAGTATACCCATTCAGAAAAAAAATGTTTCGGAGTGGAATTGCGAATCTGCCAGCTGAGTTTAATTTCTATCTTCTTCTGTTGACTTCACCTTCGAGCTTATGCCCTTGGAAAATATAGGATTGTATATCTTCTCTTCAAGTTAAAACTTTAAGAGTTAAATAGCAGGCTAGAGTGAACAGCCTATCAACCAGAGAGTCATCACTCAATACACTGGATGATCGAAACGGAACATTGTTTCTTCAGAAGTTAAGGCAATTGACAACAATGTATTGAGTGCGATCATCAAACAGAATGATGAAAAAGTAAAAAAAAGAACACATAGGATGGAATAAATAATAGTGTAGTATATTATTTCTAGTGGTATCCTAATTTTTGGTGATATGGCGTTGAAACGGGTTAGCTAGTCACCTTAATAGAGTCACTCTGTCTATCTGTCCATTTGTTTCTTTCTCTTTTTCTCCCTCTCTCTCCTTTTTTTTTATATATATATATATATATATATATATATATATATATATAAACGAGAATGCACACACACCGACATAAACACACGCATATATATATATATATATATATATATATATATATATATATATATATATATATATATATATGCGTATATATATATATATATATAATGAAATAATTTCATATATATATATATATATATATATATGTGTATATATATATATATATATATGCGTGTATATATATATATAAAAATAATTTCATATATATATATATATATATATATATATATATATATATATATGTACTAAAATGACTTAATGACAGTCCTAAAGTATAAATTTTTTTGTTAAAATAACTTAGAAAAAGGAAATGCCAAAATTAACCCATTGTTCGATACATATACCTCTATGTATTATTTCAATGTCTCTCATGAGTATGTTCATAAAAGTAAGCTATGTTAACATGTCTAATCCAAGACGGCTCATCTAGACAAGCATGAATTTCATACACACACCTAACTTCTAACCTACATTTTTCACTTTTCTATTTTAACTTAGATCTGTCTTTAGATTCGTCAAATAAACAACACCCATAAAAAGAATTCTTAAATCTTATTTCCTCTCCAACTTAAACTATGCAATATAATACTATTCGCTTTCAAAAGTAAATCATTTTTTTCTAAAGTTATTGAATATCCATTGAAAATGGAACAATAATTTTAGTTCCGAAACACTGAAATGTCTGTGTCGAGATTAAAAATTATTTCTAATTTTATAACATTATGATCTATTTTGTATCAAGTCCATTAAAAAAATAAATGCTAAAGAACTTTGGATGATTAATCTGACAGTTCTTTCTACTTATTTGTATATATATTTCCACATATAAACCCATACAGAGTGTGATGAATAAATTGTCGTCTAAATTACGCAAAATGTATATTG
>CAHIKZ030005447.1:957500-1037500 GCA_903632075.3 Acanthosepion pharaonis
TGCACTTCCAAGCGGTACCGATTCACAGCACCACTTTCATTTTCACTCTGTATCGTTCTCAGGATTATGGAACATTTGTTTGACCAAATATCTGAGACGATTGATAATATCGCCAGTGGATATCACATATGACTTCAATATTCACCAGAAAGAGAAGTTAGTCCACTTGCATAAAACTGATGAAGAAATCAAACACCATCGCTTATGAACTAACACAGACCATTGAAAACGCATTCACGTCACTAATGTATCAGGAAATCTTTATATCATCCTGCTCTGAAAAATAAGTCACTTCAAACCATTCACTATTCAGTGTCAAAGTTGATGCCAAATTAAATGCATCTTTTGAAGTGCTGTAACATAGAACGGTTTTTCGTTACAAGACATTCGAGTGGAACTAATTCAGAACTTACATAGGGAAATCTCTCACAACCTTCTTCGAAACTTCTGCTCTGAACTCAAAATGATCCTTTCTAGAATGGAGATTTTATACCCCAGTGAAAATTCCAGCAATAACCGAAAATCCTGTCTTAGTTCACACCGAATTTTGCTACAGCCATAGATTCCCGTAAGCACTACTACAACATCTGTGAGAGGAGACGATGTAATTGGACACTTTCTGAATTCAGAACTGCTTGCATTGATTGCGAGTGAGTTCTAGAAAAACCAAAGCGTATCTGTGCACAAGCAGACCAGATCCAGATTGAATGAAAACAAATTGGATCACTGGAGTTCTGGAAGATCACCAACCAAATCTTGAATAGAATAAGGCGTCAGTACCTACTATTATAAATGGCCCTGATGTTTTTCATCCTCGTCAGATATGGTAAATATAGATCTCCCCACAAATATGAAAGCTAGCTAAGTTATATTCAGAGAAGATATCAATAAATTCTGAGAAAGAAACGGCCTCTGTGAAAACGACCAGATGTTGTTATTGGTTCTTCTAGAAATATCTGGTCGAACAATTTGGGTGGGAAATAATTTATTACGTACGTTTACCTCATTATTACTGAGATAACAGTTTTCTAGGATGTCAGTGGTATCTTTCTGCTAAATCATACACCCAGTCACATTACATATTTGGGTGACCAATATTTCCTTCTGAGTAATGTCCATTACGTAAATTGCAGCATTGAAATTACATGCTCTTAACATATATTGGTACCAGTTGAATGCTGTATAGTTCATGTACATTCTCTCCTTGATCAGGTTAGAATCAACGCTATTTTGATGGAACATCTAAGACTATTATTAAGCAATTTAACTTTTGTCTCACATCTCATATAACAATGTCCAAAGTTATTTTTCTCTATCTTAACTTGTCTTCAAGAATGTAAGCGGAGCACACACACACACACACGTACACACACACACACACACACGCACACACACACACACACATATATATATATATATATCAAATATACGCTGCAGTTTAATTTATATTACAATGAATCATTCATATAAAAATAAATTAGTAAAGTTAATGATATAAGATATCGAATTCCCATCGCTAAAAAATTTTAAAGATGCATTAACCCACTAACCACTCGATAAATATTATGATCCTTGTTTTTTTTTTGTTTTTTTTTTTAAATTATAGACTGATTTAGGTCTTCCTTAAATATGCAATTAGTTTCGACGAGACCTCTGGTCATCATCAGGCATGAAAACTATTTTTTTTTTTGGTAAAATTCATGTAGCATCCGAAACGAAAAATATAATGCGAATCGAATATATATATATATATATATATATATATATATATATATATATATATATATATATATATATATATATTAAGTATGTTATTGATAACGGATACAAATTTGTGGAGCGTACAGTCGCAACGCTAAGATTGAACTTTTGAAAATTTAAGTCAGAGTGTTTTTTTGCTTATATGGCAATTTAAGAATTTTTTGTTGCATTTATCAGTCGATGTGGCATGAATTAAATAGTTCAATACGCTGAGTAATGTCACAGTTCTTATCCCGAAAATTTACACGACGGATCAGTTCTTTTAAATTAAATACATGGTGAGGTTTAATCTATATTACAATGAATCATTCATACAAAAAGTAAACTAATAAAATTAATCATCTAAAACTAACTTTTAAAAACGTATTAACCACTAAACACTCGATAAATTTTATGATTGTTTATTTTTTTTTTTAAATTATAACTGTATAAGGTCTTCCTTAAATATGCAAGTACTTTCGGAATGACCACCGGTCATCGTCAGACATTTAAAAAAAATACATATTTCGATTTGCATTATATTTTTCGTTTCGAATGCTCCCTGAATTTTTCAAAAAAATAGTTTCTATACTTGAAGCGTCTGATTCGCAAAAGTCCAAAGTACTATTTATAAGCACAATCTCCGAATATTTTCCTTCATAGATGATATCTGCTCACGAAACGTATTTTAACGTAAGCAAAGACAACATATAAGTAAACGGATTAAGTCCGGAGAACGAATATTTTCTACGAAATTTCTCGTACATTTAGGACTGTAAATATAATTAATAATGTTTACTTAAATAAACTATATCTATGATAATAACGTATGAACAGAAATATATATGTGTGTGTGTGTGTGTGTGCGTGCGCGCGTGAGAGAGAGAGAGCGGCCGAGAAATACGTCGAACTGGTATTTAATAAAAATGAATCAATTATCTCCCTTGAATTTATTATCCGTTAATGAATAAAAAAAACTGCTAAGTTGGTGTTCCTATTATTTTTTCGTCGAATCCAATATCATTTGATATTCATATGGTTAACATTTAGCAAGGCGATTAGCAAAGGAAATAGTTTTCTTGCAGTCAAAGAGCAAATATATTATTCTGACAATTCATTAAATACAATTATTTTTTCAATAGGAGGACAATAATGGCAAAGTATTTTAATCGATGACAGCTTGATGTTACCCGCTGCTCTGTGTACAAAAAATATCCTTGGATAAAAAAAAATATTGTTCGATCACCGATTAGACCAATTCTTCAGGGTTTCTCTTAGTATTCTAGAATAAAAGCAAAACGTTTTAATTAATTACTAACTTATCGGAGAACATAGCGAATTTTATAATTTTCTAGGATATGTCACATATAGAAATGGTGGTGTTATATTCAGTTAAACTTTTAGTGTTCAAAACAATCTTTGATGTAGATGTTGTATTTTCGAATATTTTTCAAGCAACTGCATTCTTTCTATTCTATACAACATTATTTAATCAAATAATCGTCTAGGTTGCTGCTTTTTAATCAATGTTTCCAGATTGAAACATTAATCATTGATTTTATTATTCCATTTCACCAAATTTACTGAAATGTAATCAGCGATTCCGTCCTCGTCTGTTGCGTTCCCGACGAATTAACGTCTTGAGAAATGTCAGAATACATTTCTTATTCTCCCAGACTAGTCTAATATATCAAACAGTCTCACAGAAAATGAACACTCAATTTCAACCTCTGGAGATATCGACGAATAGGACCCCGACTATTTTTGTTTATTGATTCATTGGTTGATTGGTTTTCTACATCTTATCAACTCTTTGCAGGTTATTTAAAGCCGGATAATATTTTTAGATTTTAAGAAGCTCTTGTGGGGTAGTGATGGTGGTGGAGATAATAATTGTTTAGTCATACAAGTCTTACTAATGAACACATAACTGGGTGGAAGTAAAGACGGACTCAGACTTTTCCCAAGGTCATTTGTCCGTAAGTTGATATAATGAAGTCATCAGGAATTGGAACTCAACTCTCCGATTAACAATTCCGAGCCATTATGCACTATATCACTCGTACATCTTACAGCATCTGATATTCTAGGTACTAACCAGGCTCGACGTTGCTTAACTTCGGTGATCGTACTGGAACCGGTGTTTCAATGTGATGTGGACTTAAGAATCAATTATTTTTTTTAAATCACAGACAATATGTTGAAGGGATCTGTAGAAAGCAATGGGTGACTCAGTCATGAAAGACATGATACTATAAACCATGCAGTTATGAGACACAGGAGTAATTGTAATCTACAATATAAGTACTAGACTATCAGGTATAAAAGTCACTGGGTAATAAGTAATAATTACTTGATTAATTTGGGGGAAAACAGTCTCTTTCCAACTGCAAATACAGACTTTCCAGTAAGAAATAAAATGACAAAATTATTGATCACAAATGTTTTTCGAGCCCCGACTAAAGTCGGAAACCAAAGATTTAAAATGGTTGTTCTTTCAAAATGACGCAAGCTTCCCTTTTTTGTAAGTTTGATGTAAACAAAAAAAGACATTCAGAAAATGTAGTTTGATTTGTTCCTGTAATATTTCAAAAGAAAGTGGAAGCATATGAAGCTTTATTTACCGTTTTCTGCGTTAGTGCTGAAAAAAATGTTTATTTTATTTTGATGGATATTTACAATTGAGAGGGGAGATGAGACGAGCTAATTTTAGCATTCTTTTGCAAATAGGGCAATCTTAATAAATATAAAATTACATGAAATAAATGATTTTACTTTAATGATTATTTTTTTAATTTCTCATCAGCAGATCCATCGGTTGTATTCAAAGTCTCCCTTTGCTCTGCAGAAATGGTTTTATGTCTTAGAATACAAAATGCATTCTGTTCTTTCATTTAAAATAACCTATTACACAAGAAAATATTTTTTCTATATTTTAACTGGTCTGAGAGTTCCAGATTCATAAGGACTTATTATCATGTGCTTTATTCATTTGGAGTATGTTAAATGAAGTTGCCTCTCATCGAAGTAAATAATGAAATTAAATCGCGTCCCTATTCTGAGGATTTTTATTTCTGGAATAAAGAACTGGAAGTATGACACTAGAATTCTATTGCGACCATTTGTTTCAAAAAAGGGGCTGATAAGCAGCTATCACCTCGATTTGAATAAATTATCTTAGTTATAACCTGTTTAATACTATCAGGCAACAGCTGGACACCAAAACATAAAATATTTATCCCTCGAAATGAAGAGCGAAATTAACTGACAAAAATATGTTGTCGGTCGATTTATAGGGTGCCTCTAGAATTTGAATACATAGATAAAAATGCATATTTTCAAGAAATTTTATTGAACTGGAATATTAAAAAGTAACATCTTCATTTATTTCCAGCATTTATGATGTAAAGGCTGATGTGTTATTGAAAATGCGAGTGAAATCTATGCAATACATCCGCATTGACGATAATGGTCGCATATTCACACCTTACGCGTTCAATCAAGTAGTGTATTGCACCTGTAATTCTTACTTCGAATTTAACTGACAAAAATATATTGTCAGTCTATTTATAGGACGCCTCTAAAGTTTGGATACATAGATAAAAATGCATATTTTCAAGAAATGAAAATTTGAACAACATTTTATTGAACTGAAATATTAACAAGTAATATCTTCAGCGATTTCCAGCATTTGTGATGCAAAGGCTGATGTGCTATGGAAGATACACGTAAACTAGATGCCATACATCCACATTAACGATTATGTTAGCATATTCACTCCTTACGCGTTCAATCAAGTGTGTTGGACCTTTAATTTTCATTGAGAATACCTTCTCCTTTAATATATCCCAGAAAAAAGTAGTCAATTCTTTCTTTTTTCGATAAAATCATGTTTAATCTGCGGAATTAAAAAAATATATATTTAATAAGATTTCCTATATGCCCAGACGTCGGGGACATCCTGTATATATTTTCAGGATGTCTTAAAACTACGACGCTTAGGATAGAAAAAATAACTTGGAAAATGTGTCCAACAATGGGTTTGTCTTAAAATTACTTTTGCTACTCCGACTCAATTAGTAACCCAAGAGTTATTTACTAAACACGTTTTTATAGTCGAAAGAGAAGGAGATAAGAAATGCATATTATGAAAGTATGTAGCATAGATAACTGTTCAGGCAAGTCTTTAGGAAGGTGCGTTTGTAGTGATCGGTTAAGAAGTCTCTCGGGAGATTATTACACAAGATTGGTTCTTCGAAAAAAAAGTAGTTCGAATTGAAATTCCTTCTTATCAAAGAAATACGATGGGGACAAGGATGGTTCGGCTCTCTTTACTTGACTGGTGTCTAAGATGAACTAGTCAGAACTGTTGAAAATAGGAATATTACACATGAAAATATTTTCCACGAAAATAACGAATTAATAGTGATAGTATTATGAAGTTTTGTTTGCGTTAAAGGGAGTGTAATGTGGAAAATAAGTAATCACGGACAAGGCCGCGAAGATGCTTTTGAATGTTTTCAAGTTTAGAAATAGAGGATTCGGCAGCTCTATCACATATAAGACAGCAATCTTCCATCTGAGAAGGGGTAGATATGTAATAAACTAATCAGCAATTTAAAAGTTTATCGGCCATATAAATGTTAATATTGTGTATCTCATATATGAAGAAAGCAGCATATAACTCTGTCAGTACAGAAATAAATTACATTCTAAACTGTAGAGATAAAAGTTTGGCTACATAAATTATTATTATTCTATGCTCCGCATCCCTTTAAATCGTTAGCAAACATGGCTCTCCACAACATCTTGTCTTTTGTAGTACTTAGCAACCTTTGCCTTTTTGCTGTCTCTGCTAAACCCTGTTCTACCAAACATTTACACATGCTTTTTATGTAAGGTAATCGCTGTCTTTCTGTCTTTCTTGCCTTCAATATGTCCTGTACTTGTCAAATTCTCTAAGCATTCTTTCCTTAATAGTTAAATTGTCTCATTCAGAGGTTAGGTATAAGCGTCCTTTTTGTTTCCATCTTCTCTAAAACTTCGTCGTTGCTTATATTTTCAGACCAGAGTATTCTCACCATCCTTCTGTAGAACCACATATAGGTTTCTTCAAATCTCTACTTCATCTTTGTGGAAATTGTAGATCATTCACTACTATTTAACAGGGCAGATGATACGTAACAGTTGCTAACAAAAATGTCCCGTTTCTTGATAATTGGCTTAGATTTTGAAAGCTTATTTCACTATCTCAATGTGGCCTCGGGCTTTGCTGTCGTATATTTCCCCTCTCTTAAATCACGACCCACATATGTAATTTTTTGTTGTGATTAATTTTCATATCTCCAATTTCTAACTTACACATTGGGCTTTTCCATTCGGTGATAACCACATATTGTGTCTCCTTACAACTAATTTTTAATCCCGCTTTCTGAACCTATAAATACACTGTAATATATCATTCTCTTTTTCCTATTTTCCTTAGACACGCTAGGATGTAGCTCTATCGTGAAAACGCGTTCCTCATTGGGAAGCGCACACCTCAACACACGTACATACGTGCACACTCAACTTTATTTTAATTCCATTTCCCTAGGACGTCTACATACATTTTACATACGCAACCAATTCACTGGTCTTAAAATGTTTTCATACATGTTCATTGTTTTGTCACATACATACGATATTTTTGTCTCTGTCGTTCGCAGCAATGTAACTTTTTAACTTGTTAATAATACATTATCGTTTCTTATTATTTTATTAGCCGGGCTCGCATTCCGAGTCAGCCATTTTGTTGTAGGATAAATATACCAGGAGACCCGTGTTTGCGACCTAAACACTCGACCAGCATGCACCTGCAACAGTCCTTTTTTTCGCTTTCCTTCATTATATTCTGTTGGATTTATTGTAGTTTTCTTTCGGGGTCTGCTTTCAACACTGTATCATCTGCATATCTTATGCTGTTAAGATTGTAACCGCAAATACGGAATCCTGGTAGGACTTCTAATTATCTCAGAACCACGTCACCGTATAACTTGAATAATTCCGCTGAGAAAACACATCCTTTTATTACACTCATTTTTATTTTTGTATATTTACTAAATTCATTTTCTTAAATTATTAAGAATATACAATGTAAAGGAATAGGCATTTGTACACGTGCAAAATTGTTATCATACTTCCTATTCTTATATTTACCTTAATGTATACAGGTGAAATCTATTTATATAAAATTAGCACTAAGAAGAATAAACATATTTCCAAGCATTGAATGTAGAAGAAAATATAAGCAAATGTAACAAAGTCATTTGTTTATTATGATATATTTATGAAGATTAATAGGCATACGACTTGCTTCAGCTAGCTTCAATTATAGCATCCTTATTGCAAAGAGAATACATCATTTATTATCTGAAAATTTTATAATTTATAAAAAAAAATATTGAATTTATTATGGTTAGCATTGAAGGCTGAAACATGATATTGTTCACTGAAGATTAATTTTCAGGATTAACATTCAATATTTTGGCCACAATTTGAACTCCAAGGTAGAAACATCCAATTAATCAGAATAGCGATTAAAATGAAAAGTAATAAAAAAAAAAACATTCCTTTTCAATTTACTGCTTGTCATATCTATACACTCACATCGCTGGCGTCTGCCAGTTATCATGTAAACTATAAAGATCTAATGAAGACTGATGAAGTTATAACTTGTAAAATTATAAGCTTTCTAAGGCTTAAACAAAGAAACTGTAATATTGTTTTAAGTTAACATGTTGCTTCAGGACTAGATATACCACAATAGCAAATATGATTAAAGAATGGAGAGAGTAAATTGTGAAAGAATTAAAGCTAGCAATGATATATTATTTTGAAAAGTATAGCTAGAGATTGTTCAACCTACTGCGTGAAGTTTGACATTTCGCTAGTTTGGGTGTTTCAATTGATCAAATATGCAGTTAACTTTTCATGCCATTTGCTATCAGTACGTGCGCACATCCGGGCTCTGGATCTTTTTTTTTTTTAATTTGAATTAGCCTTTGAGAAGATAGTAGTGTATTTTCCTTTTGGATTCACCTCAGTTAGGAATTCAGAGTAGTCGTTCGCCTCGACTGGCTAGAAAGCAGGAGATTCTAAGCTATTTAAAACTGGGAGATGGAGAGGAGATTGATTTTCTCAATGTCTTTGTTGTGAAGCGAACATACCTGACCAGAGCGGAATTTGAACTCTGTCCGTCGATTTTAATTTCCGCTCCAATATCTTTTACACGGAAGCTTACTCATGAAATGTCCAAAGAATTCATGAGAGCAGGTTGATGACGAAATGATAGAAAAAAAGGACACGAACAAGAATCATTAATTGAAAGGAAGTGACCAGATAGATACTAAAATACAGAGGATTGTTACATCTACGAGATATAATATTTGGGCAGTATCTATATGATTTGGGGAAGAATGGGTGACAAAAGTCAGAGATATTTGAAATGATGGGCTTTTTCTGATAGAAAGTAATTATTTTCTCATCTTAAGGTTTAAGGGACAGTTTTTCTGCGTTTACTTCCTGGTATCACCATTTTACGTTAATAAGGAGAACCTTTTAGTGGTAATAGATTTAGAAGATGTCCATAAAATTTGGAGAAGAAAAAGATGGGCTCGAAGTATAACTATCGCGCTTAATAATACAGAAATTAAATAGATATTTTCTTTTCTTCACATTTTGAGGATCAATTTCTGATTAGGCATTGTTATTTTTCCCAGTTAAGACACAAAACTTGATAAAGAACGGAATATCCTCGGTTTTCATTTAGATAAATTTAATGACAAATATTGCCTTGATGATAAACAGCAATGTAACTTATCCAAAGCAATCACTGGCCAAAATTAGAAATGGAGAAAACGTCCATAACAGATTTATCTATTTCTATTTCCAGAACAAAGTCTGATTAGAGCCGTTAAATGAAAAGAATACAGGATGCGATGGATAAATTGCCGTCTAAATGACGCAAAAATAACACTGACATCTCATTTTAACTGATACGTCTACCAAAATATCTTGAAATACTAGAGAGTAAGTTCATTCAATGAAATCACTATTGGCTTCAACCACGGCCTCTAGACGACTTCGGAATCTCCCGGATCTCTTTTGGACGATCTTCTTGTTTAAGTTGGCGAATGCTGCTATACTGCTTGCCTTTAGTTCATCTTTGGTGTTACAAGTAGTTTGCTCGCCACGCATAATAATCAAGTGGATTGGAGTCTGTGGATTTGGAGACTAGTTGTAAAGGGATATGTAGTCACAGAAATTTCCTAACAGCCATGGTTAGATGCTTTTTCTTATGTGACAAGCTGAAGCCCTATTGCCAGACATACGGCCGCCGTGCTGACCCTGTTTCCCTCACCAACATATTCGGGAGTGTTTTCTTATCTGTACTATCAGAGTGAGTTTTCAGAGCTTCCGTACCTTCGTAATCAACATTAGACTCATCCAACTCTTTTTAAATCCGGTTCACCTTTCTGAGATTGAGACCTCAACACACGGAAATGTTCATATTGCAGTTTCGAGTTCGAATGACAAGCAGTATTGCATGATGTTTCCAAATTCCTGCAATAGTTAATTGCATCATGGTGCTCTTTATTCCTCAAAGCCTATTTCCAACTGACCCTACAACTGTAGTGTACAATCGACAAAATCAAAAACAAGCAACCTGCATGAACGAAATTAAAATATAAAATAGTGACAATTTACCCATCTCACCTTTTATGTGCAAGAATGACACTTTGTTTATGGAATACAACAATGACTTGCTGAGCCGAAAATATAGAAATTGAATGCACTTTTATTTCTTAGATGAAGAGCTAGGCCGCTGGGTAAGGAAATAAGCAAGATGGAGCCTATGCTAAATAAAACTGACAAAGAAAAATGGAAAACTTGTAGGACAAAGAAGTCATGCAACCTAATCAGACAGATGATTTATCGATTAAAAGATTAATATATTTTGAAGGAAGTATAATAAAGGTGACATGTAAAGATTACTGAATATTTTTTAAAGATTGAAGAATGCATTCATCATGATCCCTCAAACCTGAAGAATAGAACATCTGAATTTGTTTAAAAATAATTCTAAACAAAGGATACACATTCGTGCTCGTCGGTTCTATCTCGTATCAAATACTTTAATTTCATATTTTCTGATCGACACTTTACGGCGATAGCCTTGATGACTAAATTAGCTAACAATACACAGTTTCAGGACTAGAAACTTACACAAAACGTGATCCTGTCATCCATCCCCTGTCACAGTTTGGATATGTAACTGTTGATTGGAGGTGAAAGAAAACCAGAGTAGAAAATATTACCGTTGGCGTGATTTGAGTATGGTGAAACTTAACATACTATGAAGTGACTCCCACCTTTGAGTTAATGACCACCCTATTCGATATATATGGAATGAGACATGCAGAATCCAGTTATGAATCTCCAAGTTACTGTCACTGAATCTGTTATAATTTCGAGTGGCGCTTAAGTAGCATATCCATCGGGCATAGACCTCTTTATACCGCTGAGAACGGTTGAAATCATCATCCCCTTGTTCCACCATTGTGAGCCTTGAGATTGGACTCGTCTTCGACCTTGCTCCCAAGGGTAGCCATGCAAGGAGTTTCCAACTCCCGACGACATCACTCTCTGATTCATTATAAACAAAATAAACAAAAATAAAGTATGAAGCTAGGGTCAAAATTAAAAGTGATGTCATACAGGCTACTTCTATCTGTTTCTAATTAAGATACATCATATCAATCCAACTATACTTTATAAAGATGGCAGGGCGGATATGCATTTTGAAATTACGAGAAAATTAGAAATGTCTCATGTATATGGACGGCCGCAAACGTTTTCGCAGAGATAATAAATTGGAAGCTCTAAAATAAACGATCAGTACATTCAGTCAAAGTATCTAAGTGTATTTTATATCGGAAATGTTTTCGACTTTTGAAGAATGCGTCAGAGATAGCTTTATCCAACACCTCAAACTTGTACGAAACCAAAACATCAATATGAAAACATGTTCTTAAATAGACTCGTCATATCTAGACTTTGACATGAATGCCACGCATGACGCCAAACACATTAAGAAATATCTATGCTGTATTCTAAGATCAATGGTGAAAAAAGGTCTTGAACATTGTGATCTGGCACTACCTAATCAGAAGCAAACACCGGTATAAAATAAGAGAAACCAGATCACTTGAGGACCACCAGTAGCAGCAACAACTAAAATGGAGAGCACATGTATTTCGAAGAGAAAATAATGTCATAATCAAAATGTTAAAATTCTACACCTTTCCAAATAAAAGATTAGGAAAGAAACCCCATCTCTACTGGAGAGATACATAACAGCTAATGGAATTGAGAAATCTGTTTTCGTAAGAAAATCGTTTAAGAGGAGGATTTTATCAACTTAGATCGTAAGTAGTAGAGGCTGCTCGGTCAATGAATTTCAGATGTTTCCTTGCAGGTAAACCGCTGTTATAAATATTAGCATTAACACTGGAAAATTTGAAAGGTAAGATCATAGAAAGATGCGCGTTATAGGCGGCCACTAATTCTTCGGCTTTCTGAAAGAAAATACGATCAAGAAGGACGAAAAAAAAAAGAAATTGTCTCGGAAAAACAAGAACGACATTAGAAAGGAAAATTACAAGTAAATGTTGAGAATACTAGTTGCTGAAGGGGGTGGATGTGCGGATGGTATATAATGCAATGGCTGGAAATTGTTAATCGGTGAGTCGAGTAACAGTTCCATTTCAGTTCGTTATATTGACTCAAGTGCAAATACCCTTGAGAATTATATTACATCAGCTCTTCTCAAACCGCAGATATATGTTAATTAGTTAGACTTGTATTACTAAATCATTATTATCTAAAAACAAAATTCTTAGAATCTATAAATATTTCTTGGGTTTAAATAAGCTGCAATAGTTTAATAATCCGTTGAAAATGAATCAAGCAATCAAATAAATGTTATTAATTAGAAGAAAAGAGAGGATGTGGAATATCTTTAAAGAGAATCGGTAAATAACTAGAAAACTGTCTTTATAAATCTTTCCAAAGACAACCTAAAGGACTTGCGGATGAAACGTCATATTTTTACGCAATATGAACCTCATGAATGAAACCTAATCTATTCTAATGCCGACCATAATAAACAGTACTATAGACATAATATATATATATATATATATATATATATATATATATATATATATATATATATAAACAAATTAGACACCAGAGAATAGAATATGCAGACTTTTCGTAAGTAGAGAAGCAACAATTAAGCACGCACTAAGCGGATTTTGAATAGAAAAGGTGCGACATAACTACGTGAGAAAGGCTGTCAACTGGGAACGATGTCTGTGTATTCTTATATGCACATACAAAAGTATATGTTAGAAAAAAAATCCCTTTGATTTTATCATTCAAACTTATCAGGCAATCCATGCCAGAAATCGAGATGTGATTACCGTTAACAAGAAGACGAAAACGTGTTATAGATTGTTTTTCGTTAGTCCAGTAAATTTAACTGTACGTTTAACAGTAATCGAAAAGCTAGAACCTTATATAAACCTCACCAGAGAATTGAATTGATACGAATGTGAAATTTGTTCCAACATTGAGTGGAACATTGCGAAATGTGGCAAAAAGATTAAGAGAAATCCTGGAGGTAGCGGAAAAATGGAGACAGGTATGACGTCAGAATCAATGGAAAAAGTTCAATTACTGAGCTGGTTTTTGCGGTATTGAAGAGAATTCATCATACTACTGATGGAAAAACAGAGAATGCCGAAATCATAAATAATACTATCCGTGAAGATTTTACGATTTTTCTATTTGAAATATCTAATGAATCATAACAAATGAATAAAAAAGCTCATATAGACAGCATGTTCGTTCTCAATGTGCAGCCTCTTCCAGTCAGAAGTTTGTGACCTAATAATAACCCTACGGCCAGATTGTTACCCACAAAAATAAACACATGTGCCGACTGTATCTGTAAGCAACTTTATTTGTTTTTAGATTATAAGCCTCTGCTGTAGACGACCAAGGCAGAGATGAACCAGAGGCGGACAATCTTACGGGCGTGTCTTCCTTTTACCATGAGGTCGAGCGATGTCACGTCGCCCCTGTGTGTGTGTGTGTGTGTGTGTGTGTGTGTGTGTGTGTGTGTGTGTGTGTCGGTTACTCTACACGCCGCTAGTAAACACTGTCTTATAGAGTGCAACGTTCTTTGTCTTGTCATCATTGCATAAAATGTGATTTTATTGCTACACTCATTACGAGTTCTCCGACTACAAAATACGCATGAAAATTGCCTTATTGCATCGTTAAATATTTCGACCTAATAAGTTTAAAAAAATATTTAAATAATAATCATGAATTTGAATCCAGATTTTTATTCAAAGAAGTAATAGTGTATAAATGGAAAAGACATAGATTTTACAATTTTTTTGTCATTTCACTGAAGCAGACGTTAAAAATATGCTAGCATTATCGTCCCACATACCATTTCTTTTTTAATTTCTGTTTTTTAACGTCTATGGTATATATTATCCGTCTATCCAATCGGTATGGTCCATTATATATGAGTTAGTGACCAGGCGTAAATTATATGCTTACTAAAGACGAAAATAATAATAGTAATAATAATAATAATAAGAAGAAGAAGAAGAAGAAGAAGAAGAAGATAACGGAAACGACGACGACGACGACGGCGATGATGATAATGACGATGATGGTTCTCACCTGTTGAGTGTTATTAACATGCAGATGTTCTGTCTTGGCGAATTTTGTTAGGTTAATTATCCCGTTCTATGCCATGAATTTTCTTCTCAGTTTCCAGACTACAATCAGTTGGGCATGATGCGTGAAGTCTTATGGAATGGTTGCCTCTATTTCTGCACGGTAGTAGTGGAATTCATCATAGCTTATCTATTCTACTTTAAGTTTGAAGGACGAGGCATCCTCATATTCCATATTGCGGGTGAGGTGTTTGATACCTGGGTGATAATTGCGTGACATATCTAAATAGGTACATCCAAGCAAGCGGTTTTGATCTTCGGTGCCATAAGCAAGGGAAAAGGGACCCGATTTAACGTCATGGTAAAAACGAAAGAACGTGAAATATTATTAAAAATATATACATTACCAGGACCCCGGATAAGAGCTAAGTAGTCGGTAATCCGTGAACATTAAGGATGTAGCCATAAAAATTGTACTTTAGAAAAAATAGAATCGAAAAGAATGGTTTAAAAAAGGTCGGTGTAAATTTTCCGCGTATCTATAAATATTGACTAGATACTTGGGGAGTATTTCTGTTCCGACATCAAATGACGCCTCGTGGAAAGATTTAAAATAAATAATTATATCTTAAAATGTAAAGTACCTCCTACCATAGGCGACCCGGTCTCTCTACGGTTAATTTTCCTTTACTATGTTAATTTTTATGTCATTTTTAGAAAGACAGAGGTGTTGTATTTTCTACAGTTTTTAAGTGTCACAGACAGGTAGATAACGTATTCTGCTCTACTCTTTAACCCCTAGTTGGGGGAAATATCACCAAAACTACATTCCTCGCAGGGAACCGTTGCGTCAATAAAACTTTCATCGACTTTACCAGTTCCAATGATACTTATTCTAAAATCCATTGCAGATAATATTTCGATCTGCAGAAGACTTCAATTTGATGAAGAATAAATATGGAAGCGCATAAGGAAATGGCTACTAAGGATTTATGTAGGTCATCTTAAAAATGATAGTCCCTGGATATCTTAATGAGAAAATGTAGTTAGGGCAGTAGCAGTAATAATCAGTAATAATCAGTTTTCTTCCTTTCTTTAAACCGTCACTTGGGTTGATTTTGAATCTTGGAGGTCACACGTGTATAAAAAATAATATTTTGTAAGAGAATAGAAACACAAAATATCATCATATAAAATAATGAATATATATCTTAAATGAAAAATATGAGTTAAGGAAAAATGTAGAAAGTTCTGTTTTAATTAATGATTAAATAAATAAAACAAAATATTCACGTTGTCTTTGAAAAAAAATAGAAAGTTTTCAGATAAAGAAATATCAAGAGAATTCACAGTTCGTTTTTTTTTTTCATTCGCTTCCAGTTTTTATGGCTACCGATGGCAAGATTACTGCTTTAAAACTTAATAAAAATAAATTTCTCATTCGAAAAATCTACTGGTTGTATTCCCCTTGGAATTGTTTCCATCGACTTTGATATGTGAGCAAATACAGTTAATTCTATTAAAAATATTTTCAATATAAGTGTTAATCAATGTGATTACACGATATACTTAAGTGTATGTAGCTGCGTAACACTTGTAAACATACTTCTGCGTTCGTTTTTATATAAATACAAGGCTAACCAAAAGAAGATAGACAGTAAATGATAATATATATTTCGAGATTACATACGAATACAATTAAATTTTGATAAACAATTATTACATACAGTAATATTCAGAAGTAATTGAGATTTCCCTTCCACCCCTGTTGAGAATAGAACATTCGACTGTAGATATAGGCAGTTGATTTTTTCCCACATATATTTTTAACCTGGAATAAAGCTTATCTTTAAGTTTATTCGGGTTTTTTTTTTTTTTCACTAGACATACACAATTACATTTTATTGTATACAATAATACAATCGAAAAGTTCTGAGAATTTTATCAATGCAAGTGTTCAAGCTACTGCTCATCACGGTTTACACTGCTTTGAAGTTTGACTTCTACACTTCAACAAACAATATTGCACAAACATATATTTTGTTTTAATTTCTTTGAAATGTATTTCCATTATAATTTTTCACATTGTTTTTCACGTGGTTTCGACTATAAAATTTGTCTTTGAATATTCCCGAAATGATGAAATCTCCCTAGGAGTCAGGTAAAAATACGGTACAATCAATTAGACCTCTTCGACCAATCCATTTTTCGGAAAATGTTTTATCGATACTCACGGACTGAATAATGTGGAGGTGCTCCATATTGTAATATAACACAAACACCATATTTATAACATAACAAACACCATACTTATTTTTATATAACCCTACTACAAACGCTATTCAACAAACTGTTCACTACCTTTGGTACACCAGTTATATATAAATACATGTGTGTGTTTGTGTTAATCTCTCTCTATATATATATTTCTATTTCTTCCACTGTAAGCGCAGAATAAGAATAACTGCATTAATTATTGCAGAGTATATATTTTATTTTATAAATGCTTATTATTTACGTTTAATAAGTGTTCAAATTTAAAATGTACAGTTACGAATGTCTATTATTTTCAGACTGGCACTATGCAGTCACAAAGATCTGTAGCAAATAACAGAAATCAAATCATTTGAGGGTTTTTAAGAGTATCAGCCTCATACATGTTAAGCGCATAACCATGATGTGACGTTTTGCGTTACTTTGAAGAGGAAGAATTCATCAATATTGGTAAGAGCAATAATGTTTCGGGAACTTCGAAAAACTATTTTTCTGAAATAATTTTTCAATAGAAAGATTTTCTATTCGTCCTGGGTAAGACGATAAACTGCGTCCAACACGAAGGTCTCTGATCAGGAGGTTTTGAGGAGCGTCGAACCACCTCTAAACTGTTGGTGTTCTCAGGTCCACGTTGACCCGGCGTGTTAACACCTGTTAGGGTCCAAGATATGGGCAAATAGTTACCACCCAAACTTGTGTAAAAAAAAGGTTTTAATATCAGAAATACTTTGTAATAAAAAAAAGTTACCAGCAATAATTTTTGAAGGAAAAATTATTATAAGAAATACTTTTTAAAAAAAGTGCCAGCAATACAAACAGCGATACATTCTTTGAAACAAAATATTACCAGCTATAGATTTCTTTCAAAGAAAAATATTCCCAGAAATACATTTTTGAAGGAGAACATATAACCAGCAATAAAAATTTTGTCGGCATTAAATCACCCATTGAGTTTGTGATGTGGACCCAAAGTTGGGACCACGGAAGGAAAACACAGAACACGGATTAGAGGTAAGAAAGATATATTAAACAAAATGGTTACAAAGATAGTGTAAGCGGAGCTTACTATGTGCTAGTGTCCAATATTGGTAGTCG
Organism: Acanthosepion pharaonis; assembly: GCA_903632075.3. NCBI lineage: Eukaryota > Metazoa > Mollusca > Cephalopoda > Sepiida > Sepiidae > Acanthosepion > Acanthosepion pharaonis. The sequence continues at coordinate 975,413 of CAHIKZ030005447.1, forward strand.
TACGCGGCTGATACTACGGTATTAGATCGATCGATCGATCGATCTCTCTCTCTCTCTCTCTCTCTCTCTCTCTCTCTCTCTCTCTCTCTCTCTCTCTGTAGAGTGTTATGTCAAATACTTTATATAGTCGTGGAAGAGTCCATGTTGTAGGTATGTTACGGTCTCACAATAGTTTGAAAAGCCGTAAAACAAACCAAACCAAACTGTTACTATTATCATTTGATATGATATTATAATTACGTACTGGTTCTGTTAACGCAAATGTTTACTTACCTATTAGCTGTTGTAATGAAATCTGCAAATCGATTAAATGTTTGCACGAAACCCGGATTGTCAGAAGAAAATGCCCACTTTATTCACCTTTGGAATTCTTAAATCCCCATCGGTTAATGAGTCTGATAGTAAATATTGCGCCCACCATAACCTTCTGATATGCAGATCTTACTTGCTCCTTTTGCGGTGTATGAAAGACTGTCCACTCTTCTCCATAATGGATGATTATATAATCACATGTATTTCCTGCACCTTCAATCTCATGTGCATCTAGTTTACCCAACGTATTTGATAGTTTGGTGTGCAATGCGTGCAACTGTCTCTTTCGATATCTTTACACTGCTCTCCTTCAAATTAATCTACTTACGAAATTATATACTTCCTGAGACGAATTTGCTGATGCTTTAAACATTCTTGGAACTTGTTTGTTGGAATTCAATGCATATATGTAGTCGCGTAATTTTGGATGACAGTGTTGTCAGTTCCGTCATTATATGTCCTTTCAAGGCCATTAAAAAAAAACATGCTGGGACATTGACAAGAATGTCTTTCTGTGTATGAGTGCGCGCGTGCGTGTTTTATACTTAAATATTATTGAAGCAATTATTCATGTATGTTCTTGATCGATTCTATATGACTATACAAATTACAAATATGCATTAATTATATTCTCTTTTTGTAGTTGGAAGAATTAGAACAATTTTAGCTAATATTTAATTTCAGAATTTATCACAAATTTATTTTTCGACAGCTTTTCTGTCAATGAAAACGTATAAACCTCACTTAAATTTGTTTAGTTCGACTCTGTCATGATATGTCATAACGTGTAATTACGCAAGTCCTTCCTCACATAGACATTTTATTTTTAATTGACACAATGCATTTTATCTCAAGGATAATTATGCCGGCTAGCATCAGGAATATTCGGTGGAATTGTACAATAGGAACTGCGATCGTATATAATAATGTCTTCTTTTGTTTATATTAAATAGATTATGTTAGATTAAGCGCTATTAATCAAGATGGAAATGAGCATCTTTCAAGCAACTGTTACCTCTGTTCTATTGTATAGTTTGCTCAGCATGAAACCTTACCTCAAAACTGGAAATAATAATGGATAGACTCTACACACGTATGCTAACAGTGATTTTGAATGTCAGCTGGAAGGATCGTCTAAACAATGATCGATTTTATGCAAAGCTTCGTCCAGTATCAGGCATCATCAAAGAGCGTAGAGTCAGATTCGCTGGGCACTGCTGGAGAGCTAAAGACGAGATTGTTACTGAAATTCTTTTGTGGTAGCCTACACAAGGAAGAGCTGACGGAGGACGACAACCCAAGATCTTTATCAAACAGATTTGTGACGACATAAACCGCAATCCCCACTGACCTGCCGAATATGATGATCTATAGAATTGGATAGCGAATAAAAATCACGTGAATACGTGCAAGCAGTGCGACAGGATGAGGGTAAGACTAAGCACTGGAGATCACGATTATATATATATATATATATATATATATATATATATATATATATATATATATGCATATTTCATTAAAAATGACCGTCAAAAGTACTACGGTTAAGCTTTTTATTTAATTTTTTTGTGTTCGAACAAGAGCTTTCTTTTCTGGACAAAGGGTGTGTAAGAATTGTCCAAATGTTTTATATTTCCGAGGGCTTTCGGCTATTACTTTAGCTATTATCAAGGATGATTCGATTTTTCAGCTTACTTGAGTGTGCGTGTTATGTGTATGTCTTAGTGTGTGGTAAGGATGTTTTTAATTTGCGAATACGGTTAGCACATTGTGGCTTTGTTCGTAGTTAATATTGTTAAGCGTTGGCCTTTTCTTTTTTTATTATTAAAGCTGCCATTATTTTTAGTTTTTTTTGCAGGTGCATGCAGTTAATATATTTGTGTTTTCTACTAGTATGTTCCTAATGGAGTCTGTTAAATTTGTGTGTGTGTTTAAATGGGTTCTAATGGAGCTGTGATGAGATAGGTGTAACGTAAGACGTTTGGTTAAGCATGTAGTTGTGTAACCGATATAATTATTTATGAGTTCGGTTTGATCAGGAACACAGTTCCTTAAGGGGCATTTGAACTCATAGATAATGTTCGTTCTTTGTAATTTTGATGTAGTCGGTGTGTTGTTATTTTTGAGGATAAGGTTAACTGTCTTAAATTTTTTATAATAGATAGTTAATTTGACTTTTTTATTCGGGTCAATTGGAGTAGTATATTTCTTTATAATATGCCTGAGTGAAGATTCGTCTTGTTTGTGATTAATATGCATTTGTTTTTTGTAATAAATGTGTATGTGATTTTTGGCTATGTGTTCACTATCGTTAATACTTTGGGGAGTAATAGTCTAATTTGGTGGTCTATAAGGTGGTTAGGGAAGCCGTTGTTGATTAGTGCTTGTTTAAACTTATTAAGTTCTTTGAGGAAGAGTAGTCGAGAGGATGTATTCTGGTGTGCTCTATTTAGTAAGTTTTTTTTTATTACAGCTATTTTGTACCTAAGTGGACATTCGCTTTTGAAGTTAAGGAGGCACGAGTTTTTGCTTGTGTTTTTTTTTTTTTTTTGTATTCAGCGATGACGTCTAAGAATGGAAGTTTGTTATTTTGGCGTAGTACCTCGTCTGTCATTTTTAATGAAACATGCATAAACGAAGGATTTTCTGCCTAAAAATATATATATATATATATATATATATATATATATATATATATATATATATATATATATATTACATTTTATAACATTTAATAGCTCATATGATGTGTTTGTTCATTAATATTTACTTTTAATTCGTCATATACGGGGCTTAATCGATTGTAATATTTTGAAAAATCTCCAGATTACGTATTTCAAATTTACTATAATTTTCTTGCTTCATATATTAATAAATAACGTCGTATGCGTATATTTTTTTGTCTTCCGTAGAGTGATCAATTTATAATAAATTTAAATTACAAAGTAGGGCCGCATATTAATGTTATGGGACCTTACCCATAATAACATAATGGACTATTCCATACGTAATAAATACTGCGCCTCAAGAGGAAGCAGAGTGTTCAGTCTAATGTCGGGCGACCGGCTGACCAGCTGACCGGCTGATCGCTTGAACTCTCTGCCTTCGGGCGGGGAGGATCCCGAACGAGTCTACGCTCGGAGATCCCACGTTAAACCGGCCTTGAGCCACATGATGACCTCGTGAGAAGGGTGACTAAATACTGTTCCGTCTGAAGTCTGAGTTCAGTCTGAAGTCTGGAGTGAAGTCCGTCAGGAGTCTGTCAGTCAGTCAGTCAGGGCAAGCGCGTCAGTCAGTCGAGTTAGAGGTAGACGAAGCAGGGTCGCGTTCAGACAATTACTACTAAACCTGATTGTTCGTACTAACACATTTCTACCTCTTTGTATATATTCCTGTTTGTAATATATCTGTGTTATTCCATATCTGTGTTTGAGTTCTTCTTTATTGGTTCTACCTTGGACTATCATCGTGGTACAAGGAACCGGACCATAACAATTTACTTTTATAAAATTTAACAAATCGTTTTTTTTCTCTTTTTTTTTATTTTTTTATTTTTTTTTAGATATGCGTAATCAGGAAATCTATAACGATGTGAAAAATGTTTTTATTTTTTTCATAATGTCTATTGTATAACCCCACCAAATATTTTTATAACAAATTTCGTTTTAAATTATATTAAAAAGGTGAATATAATAATTATTTTATTAGCATTGTACACTGTACGGATTGCGAACGGCACCTTACTGCTACGTCATTGTTTTCGAATGAAGTTATTAATCGCAGAAGTGCTTTGCGTCTCAGGAAAGAAAATTGTTAACATATTTGTTAATCAACATTCTAACTTCGTCTAATCCATCAACCAGGAAATATATGTAGGAAGGAGCTGAAAACAAACGGTCCCACTGTACCACAAAGCCGATGTAACGCTCAGCTATTTGATGACTGAAACACAATGGGTATACTTATATATTAAGAGAATTATTGTGTGTGAATTTGTGTTTCTTTGTACGTGTGGGCATGTACCAGGTGTAACAGCAGATTTTTCCAAATCTTATAACAGCATGGGATAAATTAATCCCACAAAATGTTTAATATCTAAGCACATGAGTTTCTTTCATCAGGTTTTTAGATAAGACGTTTAACCATTTTGACAACATTTCTTGCAAAAATCACTGAAAAGCCTTTTGAGTTATTCAGCTAGAAAGAGAATAGGTTAAAATATTTTTTTGTGCCAGGCCGTCTAAGCTTTCGTAATTGAGCAATGGTGAGTGGTTAAAGGTAATTCAGGCCGTCGGCAATGGTATCAACAGTCATACTCTTGCTTCCTTCATCAAAGTCATCATAGGCCATTCAATAACGAGCGAGAGAAAGGTGAATAAGTTTTTTAAAAAAATGCCCTCTTGAGCTTACGGATATATCATATTGAAACACAGGTTCTCGCTCGATCACCGAAAATAAGCAAAGTCAAGGCTTGCCAGTATTCAGATGCGTGAGCGTTTGGGAATATCAGATGCGGAATACTTCGATACATGTATGTGCTGTAATGGATAGAGGCTAGCCAGAAAAAATCAGAGAGCCAAGTTCTAATACCATATTAAATACCCGTAAATACCGTTGCGAAATGTTGTAATCAATATCGCTCCCACGAGATATTGGTTAAATAGTAGATCAGATTAGGTTATCCAGCCTGGGTTGACAACCAGCCTAGGAGAAATATATTATGTAGTCCTGATAAATAGTATGATATATGCACCTATTGAACGGACTGTGGAGTTCACAATGATAATATGATCCACACTGCAGTCGGTCTAATGAAAAATTAATTCATCCGTCCGGCAAGTCTATTCAGAACGTTTATGTTCATAGTTCTCTGCGACTTCCAGTGTCTCTTTGCTCTAAATACGCTTTGAATATTCAGCATCAATCTTTGTCGGTATAAATCCGTTTTCTCATTGTTTCCTATGTTTCTCTTGCCTTAATTATGTCTTGTCAGTGTTAAATACTCCAAGCCCGCTTTCCGCATTGCGTATACTATGTATTTAAACAGTTTCTTCTTGATTAAATAAGTTTCTGTGTTGTTTCTGTATTCCTTAAAAGTTCCTCTTTGGGCAAAATTTATATCCATGGTCTTCGCAACATTTGTGGGTAGAATATCATTTACACTTCAAGACGGTTCTAAATAGATAGCTGTCAATAATGACTACGGTTACAACAACTTTTAGTTGCTAACGTTTAGCACGTAATATACTTATAGGTGATTGGGTTGCGCAATTTTGACATGTCTCTCGAGTTTCTGCATCAGCCATCGTCCTTGAAAAGAAAGAATCATTATTTTTTATAAGGAGAGTGATAATGTGCAATAAGCCTGTTACGAAGATAGCATAAGAACATAGATTCGATATTTTCCGAATCCTTTTTTTCTATATATAGACGTAATCATCCATGCCATGCACAGATTTATCATATTTACGTACAAGCTAAAAATGGCGTATAATGTTAGTAAAATTCAGATACCAATTAACGCATCATACTAGCAATTATGTAGATGTAGCGAGACGTATTTATACATAATAGAAAGCAAATCAAAGTCTATGTTTAAGCCATTAAGGCAATATATATATATTAACAAGAAAATTAATGACAAGATATTCGGCATCATTTCGACATCAAATCAAAGAATTGTCTGACATTATAATTTCAGCAGTAATTTTTAAAAATACATTTTTTTGCGTGATATAAAGATATGATACTTAACTTTTATTCGAGCTATTATTCATATAATCGGCGGCAAACTCGTTTATGTTTCAACAAGATCTAAATGGAAATAACTCACTTTGTAGCTTCTTCGAACCATGACTAAAATCAACTGAAACATCGAACGAATTAGTCGTCCACTTTTTTTTACTGAAGGAATATGTAGAAAACAAATTATAACTTTGAAATCGTTTTTTTTTTTTTTCGTGAACTTCATTAATTTTCTCATTCTGTTGATTGAGTCATTTAGGTGCCATATGTAGTTAAAGGCCATCTTGTTCCTTTCGATTCATGACAGACAGTATACAGGATCTTTTTTTATTCTTTCTCGCAGTATTTTAATGTTTCTTTCTGACTGACGGTAGACTGGTTGCCAACAAAAGTTGTAAGATTTAGTCTGTCCTGCTATTAAAGCCCAAACAGATAGATAGATTCATACCTTTTCTAGATATATTTGCATACAAATAAATGTGAGAAAAAATCGACTGGAATTCGAACTCTTCTCTCCATTTTCTTCTTCCGAGCCGATACCCATGACACAACAACGCACATGCTACTGTGCGTAACACAAGGGTTGCTGAAAAAAATTACCTGCAAACAGTTTCCCCAAGTAATATGATATAACGAACAAAGAAGAAAATATTCGTATCATTTCATCGTCATCCCAATCAGTTACCAGTATTACTTCGCACATATATCATCTTTAGCTTTGGGCACATCTACGTGGTGTGATGGTTAGCAAGCTTGTCTCGCTAGAACAATTACGAGTGAGTAGTGAGTTCGATCCTCACTTTGTGCCCCCTACATTCAGCCTTGTGCCACATCTAAGCTACGCTTGAAAAATCACTATATGGGGCACCTCCAGGCGGTGTAATGGTTAGCAAGTTTGTCTCGCTAGAACAATTACGACTGAGTAGTGAGTTCGTTCCTCACTGGACCCCCCACCTACTTTCGGCCTTTTCCCACATCTAAGCTCCGCTTGGACAATCAATATACGGAGTACCGCGTCGTGGTGTAATATTTAACAATTTTGGCTCGCTAGAACAATTACAACTGAGTGGTGAGTTTGATCCTCACTGGGTGCCCTTTACTCTCGGCCATGTGCCACATCTAAGCTACGCTTGGAAAATCAGTATTTCATATTTAGGTTTCAAGTAATTTAAATGCCTCTCCAGAATTTGCTAACTTTTATTCCTCTAATTAACTTTCGATCATTTAGCACTGTACTCCTATCATTCCCCAGTAAATCGGTAAATAGGTTTCTCTCAGTTTATTCCTCTGTCTCTTGTCCAGTGAGTATTAAATTTACCAAACCCTCTTTCTTCATTATGTGTCAACTTCTGATTATCAGTGTGTGTGTGTGAAATGTCACTGATTGTAGAATAAGTGAACTCCCATTTCATATGATCCTTTAAAGTTCCACATTATTCAAATTTTCTCTCAAAATATCCTCGACATTATTCCGTAGAACCGCATATCTATCACTTTAGGCCTCTGCCTAATCCGGGAAGAGATTAACTTTTATCAATACTACTAAAATTCTTTGCGAGACACACTATGCACTCAGTAGCACGCAAGAAAACAATATAGACTTACAAAGAAATTCGCTTGCGCTTATCGCCATTTCTTATCTTTAAATAAATCCTTTTGTCAATGTGCTTGCATGAGTACATGTTTATTATGACCGCCAAATCTTATTAAATCTAGATTAGTATCACCATGTTCACGCTGATGTGGAATCTCTAAAAGTAATTACATTTATTTAGTAATACATAATGTTTTCTTAATTTCAACAGATAAAGTATATTAAAAAGAACTGTACAGTAAAGAGTAGGACATACATTATTTGAAGATGTCGTATCTTCGTAAGATAAACAGAATGTGAACTATCAGTTGAACAGCAAATAAACATTCTTAATAAGCAGCGTAGAATATATATATATAGGAAAGGAACAGCATTTTTGAATGTTTTATATTCCCTTTGTTTTTAGAAAGATTTCTATGCACACGTGAACGCTAGCACATGACTGTATGTATACAACTATGATAATGTATTTGCACACTGAGACAACTGTTGATATGTACATGTATATGTTTTTATACGGAAAAAGAAGCATACCAGTTTTTTTTTGTGTGTGTGTGTGGAGATGTACAATTAGTTAGGTACTTATATGTTTTGCCATAAATATGAAAGATCGGGTAATATTATATGTGTAAAGACATAGATAATGTAATTAAATACTGAGATAGTCTTCGAACGCAGGCATAAGTGGATGCACAGATGGACATGAGAATAGGGACAAATACGTGGGTAGATATATGTAAGTGCAAATTAACGCATATGTGGGTATGTAGATATTCTTCAGATTGCGTATGCATATGTGTGTGTATGTATAAGTATGTATGTACGTATGCATATATGGGTGTGTGTATGTATGTGTATATGTGTATACGTATGGACGTGTAGATATATATATATGTGCGTATGAGTATATATGGACATGCAGATGTCCTTGTGTGTATATGTATATATGTAAGTATAAGTATACATGGAGATAGGTATGGAGACATGTGGATGTGCGTTTTCTCTGCAGGTGTATATGTGTAAAGATGGAAATATACATATATCGTTTCGTGTGAATGTGTGTGTAGGTGTATATAGGAACTCATAGGCATATAAGACGATATAGGTATGTGTTACAAATAGGGGTTTTAAGCCATGTGTAGATAAGAAAAATATAAAGAAGGGCCTAATTTTCTGCTAGTGACATCTCTTCCAAATTTCTCCTCTAATATTCTCCAATTGGAAGTGAATTTTAAATAGCACGAAGGGAAAGTTTTAGATTAGTATTTTAACTGAGATTGAAAGATACTACCCCAATGTGGAAAATAAAATTATTTAAATGGGAATAACTGTTGATAATTGGATACATAAAAACAAACACGAGTTTACTTAATGAACAAAAATCAAAAACAATCACGAGTTTACTTAATGAACAAAAATCAAACGAATAAATGTCAACCTAACAAGCTATACGATAAAAGTTTTAGCGGAAGCAGTACTAAATATAAATTGGATTACTCTTTCAATGTTCTGCCTATGGATTTTTCCAATCGACTGCTTCATAGAAAATACCCAAAACTCCACCGAATTTCAAATTAATTTCTTCGTAGATTGTTTTAAAATTTAGATATTTATCAAACCTTAACCTCCCAAATATGCACGTTAAAGTAACGCGTCCAAGAATTTGAATGAAACCTGTCGTGTAATTTATTGGGGTTGTTTTCCTTAATGTAGTCCTTATCGCTCACCCCTTAACCACCTTTATCTAGAGACGAGACGCGTTAGATTTGAGCAACATCCAGCCGACACACTGGGGTTAAAATAGGAAACTAAAATGATACATATGACACACTCATATCCTCTCTCCCACCTCACTTCCTCACTTCGTTAACTTTGCGTATACTTGATGAGGTCCGTAAAAAACGTGTGAATTTCTTTTCATTTTTCATTTCAGCTTTTGGAAGTAAAAGTCTGATGATCCAGAACCCTGTTAAAGGGGTTATGGTGAAATAACTTATTACATGGAATCTTAACGTGGTCTGTCTTTTTATTCAAACATATCTGCTCTGAATTTTACATTGAGCTCTCTGGATATCATCCTCCTCAGGTCTACCCATACGGATTACCTAAATCTGCATAAACTAAAATATATATATATATATATATATATATATATATATATATATATATATATATATATATATATATATATGTTGCGTACATAATCCGTGAGATCCGGGTTCGAATCTCGCCACTCTTGATTTGCCAGTAAGGAGATTTTCTGATGGACGGTTCCAGCGTGTGGCATCTTTGGAAAGTGCTTGAAAACCATACCACGGCCTTCTGAATGAAATTTAGTAGACGGAACAATTGCGGGCCGTCGATAACTTTGATAGCACGAAGTCGCAAGACATCGTTGGCATTGTTCAAATTGTTGATCACGCTAGATAACGCGGTATTTCTCAAAAACTGTAACTAAGGTTTGTTTAGCATAGTTGCAGTATAGACCACAGGTGGGCTGTATGAGTGTTGAACAAACACAAATATGCCTGAGCGAGCTTCTGCAATAAGGATTGGCTAGCCGCCCTAGTAGATGAGTATCCTTGAATACAGTGTCCAGCTATCATATATATATATATATATATATATATATATATATATATATATATATATATATATATATATATATATTTATACTATTAATCAGATTTTGAATATTCTTTGGTAATATTTATTCCCAGGGTTTTATTGACAGTCTGATTAATTTATTCACCTTCTTTCGTACAATAACAGCGTTTCGAACATTATGCCCCTCACCGCTTTTCAGTTATCCTTGGTATGAGGATAAACTACATTCGGCAGCAAGGACAATGATCGGGGAGTTTTGAGATGCGTGGAACCACTCTTTAATTACTCTTGTTCCCAGGTCCTAGCTGACTCCGGGTGGTAGCATATGTTACGGTCCCAGCTATGAGCAAATAATTAGCCCTCAAACTGGGGCCAAAAGCACTTTGAACGTATAAAAATAATTACAGTATAAATACCAGCAATACATTTAACAATTACCAGCAATATAGTTTAGAAAGACAAACTATTACCAGAAATACGTCAATTAAACTAACTGATATAAAAACTGATTTCTTACAAAGAATACATATTCTGTTCATACGAATCTATCCTGAAAAATCTTGCCGGCATTAAATAACCCTTTGGGGTTGATATACCGTAAAACAAAATAAACCAAATCAAACTTGCTTTAAGGTGTTTCCCAATCCGGATAACTTTCATAAAATATGGAAGTGAAATTCTGATTAAATACGGGGTAAGTTTTCACGTTCGGTTGTACATTTCTGCATATATCTCGTTTTGTTTTTTTAGTGTATTGATCGGTTATTTTAAGCCATATTTTCACTGAATCTCTGTCTGTACAATCAGGGCAAGGGATCGAACTATTATCAACAAGGAAAGGTTTAATCTTCAGGTTTATTAATCCGAATATAGAACTTGAAATATTAAAGTTAGCATTCTTTTTGCCGGCTGCGTCTTTGCCTGATGTGATCAGCTGAACGAGAATAAACAAAATCAGCAGATTTTATGTTCATTTCAAAATTCCATGACTGTTACTTGCATCGACATACACTTGAAGAAAGTCGAGAATTACAACGCCCGCAAACTTGTAGTAGTATGAATACCGATGTAAATAGCAGAAATGTTACCTCTTCATCCAGAAAATCAGGACGAAAAAATTATAGCTTATACTTTGATATAGCAATCTTAGGTCTGGCATAAAACACTTCCCGCCAAAACGCTCGGGATATGTAAAAGGTTTCTGAATGCAAAGGTTTTTGTCATTACGTTAGAACTAAATAAGTATCAGTTTAGAATTCCATACCTTAAAGCGGTATAACTTAGCTGTAACACAAGTTTAAGCAACATTACAAGTTAGCACCAATGGAATTGAATTTATTTCATTTACAATAAAATCCGTGAATTGTTGGTAGGCATTTTTAAACTGCTGTAACCTTGTTATCACATTTACGCATTCGAGACCCGAAAATTGGTAATCGATTCGGGCCAGACCGGTAGATAGAGATAGCGTAAATGTTTTCTGAGTGGTTCCTAACGTATGAAATTTTGTGTTATCATTCAGTATGTTATGCCCAGTTCTTGCGTTGTTAGTCATTTTCCTCACATATTTTAATGCATCATCTCCAAATCTTGACAATAATAAGATTCCATGATATTCTGATATATTCGTCCATTTTAGCCAGTTAATTTACCAAAAAGTTATTCCGATTATCAAAGAGAAATTCTTTTTTTTATCAAAAATAAGCAATCACTCAAAAACGCCATTTTTTAAAATGAAAAGTACATTGAAGCAAAGTTCGAAGAGAATAACCGAGTTGGGCTGCTAGAAAAATATGTTCTACCTAGGAAATATATTAGTTAATAGTCCGTAACATTTACTGAGGTAAAAACGACTTGCATAAAGATAAAATATGTATTAAACATATACAGATAAAAAGGGTAAAATAAGTATATGCTTTTTCACCGGTGAATTATGATCAAAGATTTAAAACTCATACGCTGGTTAATTATCAGCTGATATACTCTTTACGGTAATAGCCAGATGTTATTGTGTTAAAGACAGTCTTAAAATGAGATATGCAATAACTCTTAGACAAGGACTTAAAGGAATGTAAGAAGACATAATCTATAAGCATCAGGATGAGAGGCAGATCAGTGTGTGAGATACGAACAGCTTATTGATATTTCAAAGAAAGAATACATGACAGACATTTTTGAAAGAACTTGGCAATATCAAAACATGTATACCGAATGTTTCCAATAGGGAAACAACTAATTTCACAAATACGATTAAGATGCTGATGCTGGTTTCAACCATAGCGTATTGGTTAAGTTATGGCCACCTTGTGATATTAATGTCTGAGTTTCAACGCATGGAGCATAAAGACATTATTTTCTTACGTATTTCCTACCATAAAAATAAGAGAAATTGAAAGTTTAAAGCATTAGTTAACATAAGCTATGTAGATCTTTGAAATGACACAGAGATCTATATACAGAAAAAGATGCTTCAACAAAACAAACTGCACTAACGCAAGTCAAAAACAGCGCTTTATTTTGTTTCCACATAATATTTGAAAACAAAAACGTATTTTCTAAAAAAAAAAAAAAAAAAAAAATGAATATTTCTCAATCTTTTAATCCTAATGGTATTTTGGATGTGAACCCCACGGGAACTTGATTTCTGTTTTTATTGATCTTTGCCAATTAGGATTCAAATATTTGGTTGAAAAATTAAAGAATAATACATAAAGACAAGTTGAGAGCCATAGAGGATAATGAATTAAGACGAAAAATGAATCTGATCAGGGAGAAACAAATCGATTGTGCTGATTCGTACGCGATCGCCTCATTGGATCAATGACGAAATTGTACAACGCCCGATCAAATGTATTCAACAAATCAGAAGAGAATAGTGCTCACCATCGAGTGAAGATGATATCAGAGATAGCGCTTGAGGAAGCGATTTAAAACAGAAATCTGCGACACTATCTTCATTTAATTATGAAGAAATTTGTGTAACTGTAAACGCGAAGATTTTTATTAGAAAATATGGAATCGGTTTTTTAATCCACGTAAGAGGATCAGGCAATCGATTTAGGAAATAATGGTTTTAGTGATTAATATAAAAAATTTTATCAGGGTTTCTTCAAAATGAAATCTTTTCCAACAGATATATATTTTTATACAGAGAGAAAAACAACAAATGCGTTTATCTTTGAAACATATATATATATATATATATATATATATATATATATATATATATATCTAGAGAGAGAGAGAGAGAGAGAGAGAGAGGGGAGGGGAGAGATGGATATAGATATACATACGAAAAAATAATATTTCTTTATACAGGGTATGCAAAATGTAGGCTTATAGTTGTTTTAGTATGTATCACGTTTTAGATCTTATCTATACAAATTATATTTCCAAACCAGTATTCCACAAGCCTTATTCAGATTTTAAGGGGTTACCGTAACCACACCTTTCCACAACGGTACTTCGGAAGAAGCGGCAGCATCGAATGGTCACATCGTTCACCAGGCCTAAAACCAAAGAATATATTTTTTTTGGGGGGGTGTAGTAAAGAACAAGGTTTATGATAGAAGTCGCCAAACAGTGGACGAATTCAATTAGAGTATCTGACAAGTATTTCTTGAATTTGATGCAGATGGAAGTTTCAGGAATGTTGCATTATTGAAGTAGGACATTTTGTGCACTTAAACAGGTAAAAACTCTTTAAAAAAGTACGTAAAGTGTTAAACAATTTATATAAAAAAAGTTTTGAATAAATATGATTGTAACAATTACATATAGATATAATAAAATGCTTTTTAAAAACTAAAGCGCATCTCTACGAAACGCAAGCCTACTTTGGCCCACCTTGTATAAAGTCAGTTATCAAAATATATCAAATGATTATATAATGTCAATCAGTTATGTGCTATGCGTGATACACGCCTAGGCGCTCATGTATCTTTCGATACTTTACTGACGAGGCAGAGTTTTTCCCGAAGTAGGTTGTCATTTCTTTTTGCAGTAGACCAGTTGCCATCCAAGTCAATAGAATCCGATCTGTGCTGCTATTTACCCATAGCTGGGTAGAGAAGAATCTATTAGCACGTATATAATGGATTCGACTGCATTCCGACTCGGTTTTCCAATACTTCAATCCGAATAGCTATCGATTACTCCACGGTGCCTCCACAATATTAAATAGACAGTCAGCCCCCAGATGATGATTCGAAAATATGACAGTATCTTTTGCGCCTTCCATAAGGAAATCCTTATTCAGATGATGGGAAAAGAAGATCGTAGACGCTATAGATATGCATTATTCCCCCTCTAGATTATTCAATGTTTGCACAAGAAAAAAATTAAGCAATTCCACCACAGTACAGGAAAGTGATTCAAACCTCAATACATAAATATTTACTAACAAAGGAAAACAAAACGCATTTTTAATATTTCATATAAATAATATATAATATACTTTAGCACAATTTAAACGAAGTACAAAAATTTTAACATGTTTTAATTTATATTCACAAACAAATTCATATTATGTTCCGGATGGAGCCTGGTATGATTGTGTGTGTGATTAAATGTGTCTGGTAGTGCTGTGTTCGGATAGGTGTAACGTAAGGCGTCTGGTTATGCATGTAGTAGTGTTACAATGAATAGGCATGTAGTATATATATATATATATATATATAGATATATATACATGCGCCCGAAAAAATGATTTCGGTTGGTCTCTTCGGAGAGAAAAGTGAATTTGTAAACAGTGACTCTTACTGCTGCTGATTCAAGACACTTCGTTAAGACGAATCGGGTTCTCCTTTCACTTGCATGTTTGTCTGTAAATAAATACGTCTAAATTCACATTCATCTTGGCTTACGGCTAAAATCGCCGTCTAATACCAAATCCGTAGGGTTTCGATCCCGGAATGTCTAGGCACAATGATAACCTTCGAAACAATGTGACCGTGGATGACTATATATATATATATATATATATATATATATATATATATATGTATATATACATACAGTCCATTACTTTTGGACGTTCCAAATTTGAAAATAAATAAATAATTGTTATAATTCTTTTTCTATCGTTTGCAAATGATTCAAATTTTAGTATGTTATTATGGATGATAACGACTACCAGTTGTCAAAATTTCAGCTTTTCACACTTGTTATTTCTAACAAATTAGGTTTTAAAATTTTGTCCCTTAGTTTTTGACGACTGTATATATATATATATATATATATATATATATATATATATATATATATATATATATATATATAAACAATTTTACCTCAAGCAAGGTAATAAATCCATTAAGTCACAAGGGATTACTTAGTGTGAGTGAAAAATACACCAATAAAAAGGCAGTGAATTTCTAATTATGTACTCTCTTAGAATCGTTGCGTACAATGTATTTGTATATTTTCCCAGGTCATGAAATTGTCTATACTTAGTATCTAGCCGCTAGTTGTAAACCTCTGTCACTCTTTGATATGACAACTGACAATTCGCAAGCTTAGTTAGCCTGACAAGCAGAAGGACATTTAGCATGAATAGGATTGCGAAAATATCTGTATGTTCGGAGAGCTGAAGAAAATCACCACTCTTTTGTTGTTTTACCTGTGCTCGAACACTGATTCTATTTAACACACCCACTTTAAAGGATTCTAAATGAAATCCGAGGTTCAAATGGCCGTCACATTTTTAAATATTCTTACGAACAAGTATTACCTTTGCCTCTTCAGTAATTCCCCTTTTGGTTACACTCCAGACACCAAGGATGAAACCTAATTCTCTTTAGGCGCAGTTTTGTATAAGGGGACAGTGTTCGGGAAATGGAACAAATACACATAGATTTAACTTCACTGGATTTTTTACTTAATTACTCCATTAGGTTTTTATGCAACTGGCTAAAATAGAAAAGTGTCATGACCTTAAGTATTGTACTTCGTTTCAATGTCTTCGAAAGAGGAATATCTGAGACTTCCAAAGGGGCAAAACAGTAGATTATTCCTAATATGTACATAGCTTAGATATCCAGATATTTCATATCAATAAAAAGAGGCAGTGGCATCTTATGTACGTAAAAATTCCCTGAGTTTTCACGCACTTATCTCATCATTATATCTTTTATTTCTAAATATTTTGCAAAGTGTTCTTTCCAGATTGCCATCAACTGTAACATCGATTTGTAGTTGTGACGTTTTTCGTCTTTAGGACATCATTTGATTAAAGGGACATTTACGTTAATGCCACTACATTTGCTTCACGAAGGAAAGGGGGCGCTGAGAATGTTAAATTTAATTTTCTTTCTATTAGGTTGGTGCAAAAATAATGTCGTTTTTGACGTTCAAATTAACGTCAAAACGACATTATTTTTTGCACTTTCTCAAATATATATGAAGTATAAGTTTTGCGTTTATAGTCTTGCCTCGTTTTAGATTATTTTGTTTGTTTCCATTGATTTTTGTTATTATATATCTCACCTAGTTTTAATAGAAGATCTGTCCGTAAAAAGTGAAATGTTGTAAGGATCTGGGCATAATTTTGCTGTGGATGATCTAGCAATTAAAGCACTTTCTATATATTTTCGTTTTTAGTAAATAGCTTTCTTTTTTTCATTTCGTTTTTATGTTCATAATATACTTTATTTTCAATATTTTCGCAAGCAGAATAGCTGAGATTTTCAAGGAGTCAAACAGTCCATAATTCCTAATCTGTATATACCTTGTTCTGAAGATATGCAGACAATTCTTATTAATAGCCAATGGCATCTCCGTTACGTACAAAAAAAAATCCCTTGAGATTTCAGGCACTTATCTCAGCGTTCCTTCCCATTTTGCAAAACATTTTGCGAAAGCCTCTTTCCGGATTGTCATCAGCTATAACGCATCTACGGCGAGCCAACATCGATTTTAGCTTTGGCCAATGACAGAAATCACATGGGAAACATAAAGAATAATCGTGGTTGTCGTTTAGGCCCGACTGCTTATGAACCCAGCATACACAGATTTATCTTTCCTCGTTGTTGCCCGCGAAAGTCACATCGATGTAAAAAAAAAAAAAAAAAATGCATTTTTTGATGTAAACTATTTCGGATTAGATTGTAGCATTTAATCTGTAAGAAGAGCTTTGACACAAGCAAGGAAACGGATCATCAGTGGTAAAAGATTAATCCACCGTTTACGACCACAGGATTTTAATTGCTCTATACATATATTTGATTGTCTTAGCGATGGCGATGGCGATGAACTACATCCGGCTGCAAGATTTTGAGGAGTGTGGATTCACCATTTGATTTTTGTTGGGGTCCCATCTATGGCCATATAATTATCCCCTAGCTGGAGTCAAACACTATGAAAATATAAAAACATTTTATTGTAAAAATAGCAGCAATACATTTCATAGTAATCAAAATTACCAGCAATACATCTTTGTAAGGGAAAATAATATTACCCACAATAAATGTTTGTAACAAAAAAAAAAGAAATACTAGCCATATAATTTTGTAGCAAAAAATAAAATAAAATAAAATTTCAGCAATATATTTTTTTTAGTAAAGAAAAAACAAATACATGCAGTACTTTTTGTAAAAGAAAAGAAAAATACCTGAAGTACATTTTCTGTAAAAGATAAAAATACCAGCATTATATGTTTTTTTGTGAAATAAATTACTAATGATCCCTGTAAAAGTAAATTTCGGCAGTAAATGACCCAGTTGGTTGATATGTTGTAAAATCAAAACAAAATTTTACAGAAGCGACATTTCCCTTCCTTATATTTATTCTGTATTTTACTGATTTATACCAGGTCCAAAGATGTCACAAGAGTATACGTCTTCGAGATTTATCGTGTCTTTAAACTGTGTTAAAATAACACCCCCAGTTCCAATTGGCAACATTAAACCTTATTCTTTATTTTATTTAGTCACACAAAATTAGGCGTACTCGGTCACCTTATTATCATGTTTATAATATTTATGGGGAAAAAACTTCGAAAAATTAGAAAATTTTATTTCATGTGACGCGTTACGTCAATTCGGAATTCATCAGATTCAAATGATGTTGACGTTGGGTCGTCTCGAATGTGCATGAAGGAGAGATGACGCCGGGAATTATATATATATATATATATATATATATATATATATATATATATATGATAAGTATGAAACTATACTCGCTCGGAAAAAATTCGGTGTATTGATTTGCCAGTAAACAAGCCAACACAAAAGGGGGAAAAAAAGGATAAAAAGGAAGGATCCAAGAACTTGTACATTAACCGAAAATAATCGTCCAGCATACGAGTCCAAGGCCCAAAGAAAAAAAAAAACCCGATGCGAGTACATAAAACAACTAAATAACGTGCTCAATACAATGAGTAGAGCAGACCTAGTTAAACCTAGAGAGCCAGACAAACCTACCAAGTTTTCCAAAATTGAAATTAACTAACTATATATATATATATATATATATATATATATATATATATATATATATATATATATATATATATATATATCTGTTGAGTATATGATGTAGCCAGCTTCATTTAGTTTCTTTTTGCTTTGTTCATATTTCCCTGTTTTCTTATAAAATATTCACACGTTGAGATAACAGAATATCTGTATGAAAAGTTGAATGTTATAAGAACCTCAATTTAAATTTACTTTGGATGATCAAGCGAATAAAGAAATTTCTTTACTTGGTCTGACAATAAACTGCATCTGGCAGCAAGACCTCAGATCAGGAGATTTTGAGATGTGGAGTGACTTCTAAATTGCTGTTATTCCCATGTCCGCCTTGAGACGAGGTGTTGTGACCTAAAAAAAAAGCAGACCTCTAAACCGGGGTTAAATCATTATTAAAATTTAAAAAAATATATTTTATAATAATAATAGCAGCAACATATATTAAAAAAATGGCAGCAACACATTTATATATTAAAAACATAATACCAAAGCACCCAAGTAAATTAAATCTCGGCTTTAAAATGACTCATAAGGTGTTGATATGCCATTAAAAAACAAACCAGACTCTTGATTTTCGTCTTAGTTATTTTTAATATGTTTACGCGTTTTATTATAGAAATGCAATCAAAATGTTTTTCGATAGTAATTCATAGTAAATTACGTTATTAAATACTTGTAATAAAACTCATTTTTCTCGTACAAATGCATCGAAATTACGAGAAATTATTGATCCGTATTTGGTGTATATTTAGGTTTTTTTTTTGTTTTTTGTTTTTTACTTAAGATAGAAAGTATTGTAGAAACTTTCCGCAATATGAATTATGTAGACAGGCATATGCTAATAACAGGTCAGAATGGGTAACTTACATTCCTGGTCAATGCGACGTTTTGACCGACACTCTGCATTAGATTTGGAACACCTATCCGCTCTGTCATTGTGAATGAGACAGTCACACAGTAAACAAACACCTAGAGTCGCATATCATTATCGACAGACGAACTCCACATAAAAGCATATGTCCACCTCTGAAATAAGATCTCCTCTGTTTAGTTGCTGTGTTACACCAACACAGTGTCATCCGTTAATGGTTTGATTACTTATGGAAGGTGTTCACTTAGTAAAACTATACTTTTATTTTGAATTCAGACAGAAACGGTCATATTTTTTTTATTTCTTTGTATAACATAAATCTGTGCTTCAGTCGAAATATAAAATATATTTTTGGTGAGGGTTTGCTGGCATGAATAACGGATCTGAATGAGAAATTTTAGTACTGAGTTCCAAATCTAGTCGAATTTGTTTCATTCACTTACTGGGAAATACATTTTGTTACGGTATATATCAACCTCTTCTATCCCAACCATAGGTTAAATAGCAGTAGAGATTAGACCCTTCATCCTTGGTTGGCAGCCAGTCTGGGAGAAGAGAAAAGTTGAATTCAATGCTTTATTTAGCTCGAACGAATCAAATACTATGCAGCTAAGAAAAGGTGTTTACAATGAATCTGTGTTCCTCTCGATGATCAGTATTTTTATTTTCTGTTTAAGAAAACCAATTTCGATACCGAAAGCAAAAAGCATTCCCTACGAATGGCTGTGTTTTACTTTTCAGCGTGGAAAATGTTGTTGCGTTTTTTAATACTTAAATTGAAGTCATCCAACTTAATCAGAGTAAAATCAATTTTGCAGGCGAAAACAGAAAGTAAATAAATCAAATAAAATCAAACACTCTATTTCCCAACCCGTGCGTTCGAACAAGATGTTATTTATTTTAATGATAAAATTTTAAATGTTTGCAAGGCTAACCACCCTAAAAACTAATCTAGATCCATTTGTCGAAATAACAGGAAACGCTGAAATTGAAAAAAAAAAAAAAAACTTGCATTACAAGGACAAGAAGTCGACATGCCAATAGTTATTGGTGTTTAGTCAGGGACCAGTCATTATTCTATTTGATTGCTGTTAGCCGATGATTTGGAATCTCCCAATTTAGAAATCGTGCTCGGGATAATTTGGTAAATGAAGAAGATGGAAATTCAAGTAATTGAACGGGGTTAATTAAGGCAAACATCATTTTCCAACAGATAACTCTCTGCAAAGGTAATGGCTTTAATCTAAATTATATTACTTTTCTTTTTAGAGAAAGCCAACTGCAGATTCCGTGACGGATCTCTAATTACCTACAGCAAACACAAGCCAGCATTAAGAAAACAACCTAAATTACATTTTAAGCCAATTTACAGAAGAGTTTGAGTTCTACTAAATTTGGATTAACTAATGTTATTCCATACATAAATAACGTTTACAATCCAACGCTATATTTGTTTTTAAAGGAAATGGAGTAACTTTGATTTGAGGGCACTATCAATATTCAATACTCTTTTAGCGATTATCTTATAAATTAAATTATTCTGGAAATTCTAACAGTTCAACACTTCTTTGTTTTTGCCAAATTAGCATACAAACTGTGTCCCATATATTCATTAAAACACTATTTCATTCTCCAAGACTGTAGGAATTTTCTTTTTATTCCGGCACTTCAGAGATCTCTAGCAGTAATAGAAACAGCGTCCCCTATTCACATAAAATTGTTGCATATTTTTACTCAGTAAATATAGATGTACAAAATATTATTTCTGTTCAAGTTAACGATTTATCAGCTCCTCACCTGAAGACACATAGAATACGATACGTTTCATGAGACAATTTGAATGTGTAACATTTTGCATTGCCTTCAAAGTGATTTTATCCTCTTTGATATATCCTTTAATATTACGTCATTATTATCATCGACGTCGCCAACAGCAGAAATGATATCATCAAAATTACTAGAGCTGTTAATAACATTCAGATTCTGTTTGTTTCTTACTTAATCACTTAGTACGTACGTTATATCGTGTCAATAACTAGAAACAGTGTACTATTCCGTTTTGATTTACAAGGAGGTTAGAAAAGACGTATCAGATACGCTGGTTGGTTTCACAGAGAAAACCAAAGAAAGAAAGAAGACAGAGTTGGCGATATCAAATATATACTTCAAAAAATAATGTTCAATTTTATTCAATTAAAAAATCAAATTGACAATGAATAGTATTTCAATTGTAGCAGATACACCGCTTGTCAGCTTCATATAATTCTGTCTATACACGTGCGGTGTATCTGCAAAACTGGATATAATATAAATAAATCCTTTCAATCTTATGTATTAGCTATTATAGATCTATTGTTTAATGTTGACCTTGTTGTAAAAATATACCTTAAATCATACTAAATCCGATAATCGACTGGATTATTTGGTTTCTTAGCTGTTAAATTTCGTGTTATTTTTTGGTAGAGATACAGTCATATTGATACATATTATATAGATTTATTTAATATTCATATTCATCCGAAGAAGATTTAATTCTGGTACTAAAAGTCACTAATTTGCAAAAGTAAATTTAAAAAATGATCAGAAATGTAAAATCATTTGAGTGTAGTCTACCAGTCTATCCTTCTTCAAACCACGTGTTCTGCTGCAATAGAATCACGAATAATGAACCTACATCATTTGAAGACATTCAACCGCAGCAACACCTAAATGTATAGCGCATGTAACTCGAATAGATGTAGACATAATCAAGATAGTGATGTTCCATACTGTTGGAGCAATTATTTTGGAATGAACTTCTAGTACTATGAAAAGTGATAACAGTCAGTTGCCTTGAGAAAACTATTCTTGAAAATTATTTTAATAGAAGGAATTTATCAATTTAAACTGAAAGTATCATTGGCTGTTCGGTAAATATGCCGAATATTTCCACATAAGGAACATCTAATATTATTATGCTTCTTTGTAAAGAAAAGATTTGGCCCTTCAGCTAGTAATCTGGGGCTTGAGGCCATATCACGTTGAAACACCAGTTCTCGAAGTTAAGCAACGTCAATATTTGTCAGTATCTAGATGGCTGACAGCTTGTGAATACCAGATGGTGTAATCTTGGATTTGCAGGTGGTGCAATGGATAGCAGCTCGGAATTGGAAATTGGTGTGACTAGTTCCAATTCATGTCGGGTTGTTTATATTTACTTGAAAATTTGAAAATTTTATTATATATATATATATATATATATATATATATATATATATATATATATATGAATACACACTCAAATATGGGTTAATTAGTAGGACATCTATCATTAAATCATTATTATCTTTCTTAGATTTAAATGACCTGCAAAAGATTGATACAAATCATTAGTAATCCGCCGCGCAGTAAAATTTCATTTGCTGCAATAACGCTAAGAGCAAAACATGGAGTCATCAGAAATAAGTAATGAAAATCTGACGTGTTAAAATTGATACTTCATTTTGAGCCTGTTTTTGCTAAAATTGAAAGAATTCTAACAGTTCTAAACATGTACTAACTTACGCAAGTAAATTTCAAGTACACTTCATTTACTATTGACTATATTGTCATGAGACT
Source organism: Acanthosepion pharaonis (assembly GCA_903632075.3). Taxonomy (NCBI): domain Eukaryota; kingdom Metazoa; phylum Mollusca; class Cephalopoda; order Sepiida; family Sepiidae; genus Acanthosepion; species Acanthosepion pharaonis. The sequence continues at coordinate 998,613 of CAHIKZ030005447.1, forward strand.
GAGGCGGAAAAGTTTCCATGATTTTAATTCTTACTGGCTTATTTGAATGAATGGTAGCCATTTTTATTTGTTTTACTTGCTTAATAAGATGGATTCTCAAGGGGAAAAAAGCCAACGTGTACTCTTCAACCTGTTTAAATTGCACTAAAAAATATTTCATTCGAAGTCACATGCCTGAAACTCATCTTGAAATGAAAAAAAAAGAATTATATCAACAGAAGCAGACCAACAGAGGAGCAGAAGTGAAAATAATGAAGACGTTAATGATGATTTTTCTTTATAGTGTTGGCTCGAAATATGGGAGGAAAAAGAACTAGTGGCTAATGAGCGCCAGTCTGCAGATGTAAGCGCAACGGTAATGATGGTTTCTCATGCAAGGACATCACAAAAAAATAAGTCAGTTAACCCAGTACAGAAGCTCAGTAACGGCGTTTATGCCTTGCATTATTTATATGTAAAGAGATGACGTAAGTCATAAAATCTGCGTCGTTCAGTTTCGCAGAATTTAGTTGCATTCAAATGCTTGTTTGGAGCAGAAGTTGTTGTTTTAGAATTAGGGTACTGAGTTCTAAAGCCAAGAAACATATGTTTCAGCGCATCAGAAAATATTTAGTAGTGTGTTTTCGATGAAATAAAGACTTGATTACTTGCACTTGTTTCACACAGTCCTTTATCGTGTTTTGCCTTTCAAATATTCTTCTCTTTGCCACCATTTTTATGAGATGAAGTTTTGTTGTAAAATCGACATATATTATTCTGTGACTTCCGTTAGTCCGCCCGTTCGTCCTTTGTCTGTCCATCACACCCTCTAAAATTGCCATACATTGAACGTTGGAAACCAATTTTGGGGGTGATCTTCATTTTTTCTTTTATTTTTATATATCATTTCCTTAATGTTTTATGCATAGAAGAATCCAGTTTCCATTTCTCCCTACGTTTGCGGGAACTATGAACCAATCACAAAGCCAAGCGTTTGAAAAGGTTGGAATTTTTCTCCGGAGAGAAATATTTACGCTTGAGCTGTATGTTGCTGCTCAAGAGTAAGAAATATTAAGATTTTATTTCTTCGTGAGTACAGAGATGTGAAGACATCGTTTCTACAGATTTTATAAATAAATACGAGAACAAACAATTGAATTAATAGTCTAAATAAAAATGCACTGTTGGAATTAAGAAGGCGATTATCTCCCTTTTGTCAGAGGTAGGTCTCGTGGGTCAGTGACGGTCGCATAGTGACGTCACTTCAATACACTGACGAGATTGGTCAGTCATTCAGTTTATATACAGCAGTCAAACCGAGCTTTTGCATTTTTAACCTGGGCCAAAGCGCTTGGGCTGAGGCTAAATCTGCCCCGAACAACAATGTACAATACCATGCTGTTCTTTCCCTTTGGGAATATATCTTTCCCAGACATAGAAATAAACTCCGGCTCACAGTCCTAAATTTGTAAAAACTCAAGACTCGACGTTTCCCCTTCGTGGAATATGTTATCGCCTTGGACATAGTAGAGGAATCCAGCCCGTTTGAGTCCTAAACATGGCTCCTCCCGAAGCACAATATTACCATATTATATGTTCCATTTTGTTTTTCCTTACATTCTGCAGGCTGTGTAGATATATGCGATATATTTTTTCTCTCCGTGGGCCACATGCAAATATCTATATAAAGTTTTGTTTGTGTCTTAGTGTTATAAAAGTCTCTCTAAGAACAAATCATGTTTGCCATTACATTTCCTTTCAGCTATCCCGTCTGAAAAATACGGTGTTATTATTGCACGGATATAATAATACGGTGTTATTATAAAATGCACATAATAGAACGGTGTTATTATAGCAAAGATATAATAATACGGTGTTATTATAGCATGGATATAATAATTCCGATAACGGGGAAAATGCAAATGAGAGAATAGATCTTTCTTTTCTAGCTCTCACCCGTTACAACTCAAAATATTTTTAACATAAAAACTCGTTGCAAATCATTTTATTATAAAATATACTGAAGATAATTTTCATTAAGAAATGCACCGTCAATCAGGTAATTTTCTTAATAAAATGTTCAGCCAAACCGTATGAAGAGAATTGTATACATAGACAGATCGGCCGTTAGTGGAACGATTATCGATGCAGAAAGTACAAGATGTGTTCAAATCACATTCACTTTCTTGCAAATAACATTATTATTCGGAAACAAATTAATTCATTTAATTTCATATTCTAGTAATGCGTTAAATATCAGGGTAGATTCGGGGTGGGGGCTCTAGATTTGGATGGCAGCTACTCCAGAAGCACAAACCTCAGTTCAGACCTCGTCCCGAATACAAAGGGAAAGCAATACAGTAACGTTACCAAGAAACATGAAAATACACAGATAATAGAAAGAAAACTATATGTAGATTCAGGTTTGTCTGTGCTCTCAAGCAACATGGATTTTGAATCAGAAGAATTGACAAACATTTCTAAACTATTAATTATATACACACGTTTTTAAACGTAGAACACATCTTTCAGTCATTACTTAGAATAGTCTCTCTATGTATGTATGTATCTAGCTCTGTATATATATATATATATATATATATATATATATATATATATATATATATATTTATATATATATCTGTTATATATAAATATATTTTAAAGAAAACATTTTATTTATGTTTAACGTTGTTATTTTTATAGATACAATTTGCTCTAACTAAAGTCGAATCTTTAAGCAAATGCTCTGTATCAAATATGCAAATAAACGGAATGATAAACAGTAAATAACATTTTTTTTATCATAAACCATTTGAATGTATTTATAAAAGAAAATTTTTCATTTTAATAAAGAAAATATTCTGTTATTCATGAATCTCGTACATTCATAACTGCTCTGGCGTATCGAATTCAAATGACGTCATATGTTAAGAAATGGACATCCGACAATTAGTTTATTAAAGGAACCGTTATTTATACGTATTGGCGTGATAAACAGTGATAAACCACCGGCCTCTCAGGTAAAATATTCGTTCATAGACAGGTTCGAACCTGCATCCATACGGAACGAATATACGCTGGCGGTTCGGACAAGGAACCATTACTACAATCTTCCATGAATCTCAGAGCATTTCTTAAAACTCTGGCGTATCTAAAAAAATAACAATGTTAAAAATGGAAGGTAAAAATTCTTTAATAAATACATTTTTTATTTATATTTTAACGTTATTTTTTGATACATTTAAGCATTTGTTTATGATTCGACAGTATTAAATAACATTTATGAATGTACGTGAAGATTTCATAGAAAATATTCGTTCATAGACAGTAAATTCGAAACAAATGACGTCATATGTTAAAAATGGACAGACATTCAGGCCGGTATGTTATTTAATACGACAATGTTTTATTTATTAAAAAACAATTTAAATTTATGTTTAACGTTGTTATTTTTAAATAAATTGTCGTATTTAAAGCAAATGCTCTGTTTATGATAAACAGTTTTAAATAACATTTACCGGCCTGAATGTTTATAAATTTTCATAGAAAATATTTTCGTTGTTACAGGATTCATGTTTATACAGGAACCGCCATATACCATGGCGTTTCATGACCACTCGAGTGGTCAAAACCTTACGCCAGCATAATGGATTCGGTTCCGTAAGGATGCAGGTTCGAATCTTAGAAGTCTATGAACGAAAACTATGAAAATTTCTCGGACATTCAGGCCGGTAAATGTTATTTAATACTGTTTAATAAAAGTTAAATACTTGTCTATAAAAATAACAACGTTAAAACATAAAAAAAAAAATGTCTTTAATAAATAAATTGTCGGACTCGTCCATTTCTTAACATATGACGTCATTTGGCGTATTCGATGTAGAGCAGTTATGAATGTACGAGATTCATGGAAGATTGTGGTTTATAACAGTAAATTCGACCTTATCTACCATAAGGTTCATGGTGGCCGAGTGGTCAAGGCACGCCAGCGTATATGGCGGTTCCGTATAGGATGCAGGTTCGAATCCTGTCTATGAACGAATATTTTCTATGAAAATTTCTCGGACATTCAGGCCGGTAAATGTTATTTAATACTGTTTATCATAAACAGAGCATTTGCTTAAATACTTGTATCTATAAAATAACAACGTTAAACATAAATAAAATGTCTTTAATAAAATAAATTGTCGGACCTCGTCCATTTCTTAACATATGACGTCATTTGTTTACAAAAGAGCAGTTATGAATGTACGAGATTCATGGAAGATTGTAGTTTATAACAGTAAATTCGACCTTGTCTACCATAAGGTTCATGGTGGCCGAGTGGTCAAGGCACGCCAGCGTATATGGCGGTTCCGTATAGGATGCAGGTTCGAATCCTGTCTATGAACGAATATTTTCTATGAAAATTTCTCGGACATTCAGGCCGGTAAATGTTATTTAATACTGTTTATCATAAACAGAGCATTTGCTTAAATACTTGTATCTATAAAAATAACAACGTTAAACATAAATAAAAATGTCTTTAATAAATAAATTGTCGGACCTCGTCCATTTCTTAACATATGACGTCATTTGTTTACATTCGATACGCCAGAGCAGTTATGAATGTACGAGATTCATGGAAGATTGTAGTTTATAACAGTAAATTCGACCTTGTCTACCATAAGGTTCATGGTGGCCGAGTGGTCAAGGCACGCCAGCGTATATGGCGGTTCCGTATAGGATGCAGGTTCGAATCCTGTCTATGAACGAATATTTTCTATGAAAATTTCTCGGACATTCAGGCCGGTAAATGTTATTTAATACTGTTTATCATAAACAGAGCATTTGCTTAAATACTTGTATCTATAAAAATAACAACGTTAAACATAAATAAAAATGTCTTTAATAAATAAATTGTCGGACCTCGTCCATTTCTTAACATATGACGTCATTTGTTTACATTCGATACGCCAGAGCAGTTATGAATGTACGAGATTCATGGAAGATTGTAGTTTATAACAGTAAATTCGACCTTGTCTACCATAAGGTTCATGGTGGCCGAGTGGTCAAGGCACGCCAGCGTATATGGCGGTTCCGTATAGGATGCAGGTTCGAATCCTGTCTATGAACGAATATTTTCTATGAAAATTTCTATATACATTCAGGCCGGTAAATGTTATTTAATACTGTTTATCATAAACAGAGCATTTGCTTAAATACTTGTATCTATAAAAATAACAACGTTAAACATAAATAAAAATGTCTTTAATAAATAAATTGTCGGACCTCGTCCATTTCTTAACATATGACGTCATTTGTTTACATTCGATACGCCAGAGCAGTTATGAATGTACGAGATTCATGGAAGATTGTAGTTTATAACAGTAAATTCGACCTTGTCTACCATAAGGTTCATGGTGGCCGAGTGGTCAAGGCACGCCAGCGTATATGGCGGTTCCGTATAGGATGCAGGTTCGAATCCTGTCTATGAACGAATATTTTCTATGAAAATTTCTCGGACATTCAGGCCGGTAAATGTTATTTAATACTGTTTATCATAAACAGAGCATTTGCTTAAATACTTGTATCTATAAAAATAACAACGTTAAACATAAATAAAAATGTCTTTAATAAATAAATTGTCGGACCTCGTCCATTTCTTAACATATATATATATATATATATATATATATATATATATATATATATATATATATATATTATATATATATATATATATATATATATATATATATATATAATTATACGCATGTAGAAGAAACACTTACAAGAATATTAGCTAGAAATATTAGCTAAAATAACATTTCCATACCAAAAGCTTTTGAACCGGAGACCGCAAATTATGAGCCGTTTTATTCATACTAAAAAATCCCAATGAAATGGAATAAAAAGAACGTATGAATATTTCATTTAATTCCCCACCGATATTTCAAATACACTTCATTTCCCCCTCCTCCTGCTCTTCCTCCTCCTCCCCATACTACCACATTTCACGCCGGATGTTTATTGAAGCATTTCTTTTAAATATAGCGTTCATAGAAAAAAAAGCGCTAGGAAATCAACTGAGCGAAATCGCCTGAAGATACCTATAGTTTGAAACCAAGATAGCAGAATCGGCTGATCTAATTTTCTATACTTAAAAGCTCCACATGTTAAATATATCTTTTTATATGTGTCTTGAGCACTATTTTAATAATACTGTTCCCTTGTCTAGTACATCTCTGACCATTAACTACCTTATTTTTACATTTTATTCAAAGAAAATCGGATTTTTTTCAGATATTGTGAAGTTGCCCAAGACCTTTTGAAAATGACTGAAAAACATATCAGGGGTTGGCCCTTGCTTTGTGAGTTAAATTGGGTAGACGGAACATGTATGGAAGCCGCCAATGGCTGTGCTAGCACGAAGTCACTAGTAATCATGACTGAGGGTTTGGGCTTACAGATTATACGCTTTCTCCTTGAAACTGTAAAAAAATGCTTGTTGGACGAACATACATCTGCCTGAGCAGATGTCCGTAACAAGGAAAACAGCTATGGCGAAGATATCGATAGAATTTGATTATGTGATTCTACATTGTCTCTGGTTTTCTTTGTTTTCTTTTTCTTGTCTGTTATAATTTATGTTACATAATTTCTCGTTTGAAAGCTGCTAATAGATTAGGTTCACCAAACTGAAACTCTAGTCATTCCTGATAATCTTTAATATGAGTTTCGGTAAATCAAACAAGGACTCAAAGAAGGAGACTCAGATTCATCTCAGTGGCTACATTATCTAGAGACTGGCATTAATTCTGAACATAAAGCCGTTAGCTTGATGTTTGAGTTAATGTTTGCCTATTCATTCTCAAATCAAATATTAAATCATTACTTTACTTTATTCAAATATACCGCTCCTATCATGTTTATAAGTGGTAGTTTTTTTTAATATCTCCATCATATCAGCGTTTTCCTTATTAAAAATAAACTGTTCATCGTTTATTATGTTCGTTTATCTCTAGGTTGTGGAACATTTATATATTTTAATAACATTTTCAGAAGAATGTCAATATAAAATACAGTTTACCAAATGAACAAATAAGGCTGTTGTCTAAGATATATATTTAAGGCTTTCAGTGAAACATGATTTAAAATAAGATATCGAACCATTTCCTGTATGATCAATAAAGTTTATTCACAATTTTACTTTCAAATTACTACCAAAAATATGAATTCAAAAGAAATAATAAATTGATTTACATCCTCTATTATTTATTTATGTTAGAGGATGGGAAATGGTGCTTACGGAAGGATATTTCGAGCCTTCTAAGTCAGTTACAGCTAAGAGAATCTGTGAACAGTGTTGCAGAAGAAAACCACAGATGACACGGGAATAATTACAATTATTTGGAAGTATTAGTTTCCTGTAGTTTTTTTTTTCTGTGATCAAAATCATATACAGTACTGTTCTCTAAAAGTGTCTCACTTGATTTTTTTTACAAAAAATATTTTTTGTCTATTGTTTTGGGGTTAAAATAATATTTAATCTTACTAATATAAATAACCCTTCCCGACCACCTAGGAAAAAAGTTTATTCACTCTAAGGTATTCTACTGATAATTATAAATTTGGATATAATTGAAATTCAGGAAAAAAAACTGTGCGAAAAAAGTGACTCAGATACTGCATTCTAATGATTAAACTGGTAAATTTAAAGATCTTTTGACAGAATATTGAAAACTATCTTATAATACACTCAGAACAATATTCTAGAGAATTCTAGAACAGCTTAAATTAAATCTAGAGTATTCCAGAAAGCCTCAGAGTATAAAAACAGGTTGAAATAGCCACTCAGAACCGATTAAGGCATCTATTATTGCCCTCTCAAAAGCAAGCAAGTCTACGAGAGAAATTGCAGAAATTGCTATAACCTCGCAATCAGCTGTCTCTCGAGTGCTTAGGGCACATAGTGATGCCATTCATGCTCCAAGGAAGGAAACAAAGGAATTGAGCTAAATTCAAAGGATAAGCGATATAAAAACCAAAGAATAAGCTTTGAAAGCTATTTGAATTTAGGAGTAAGTACTGTCAAATACCCGTTCATTATAATGTTCTGGGGATGCTTTTCTTTTCATGGAACTGGTTTCTTAAAACCTATTCAAAAGACCTCCAGTAGCGAGCAGTATAAGAGAATATCAGACTCTTGTCTGCTCCCTTCTGCTGAAAGGGTGCAAATCGACCCCACTAAGCTCATTTTTATGCAGGACAATGCTCCCTATCACAAATCAAAATTGATGAAGGAATATTTTGATGAGAAGCAGGTGATTGCTATGACATGGCGGACCCAATCTCCTGATCTCAACCCCATAGAAAACTTATGGAACCTTATAAAGTACAGGCTCTCGAGAAAGCAGTTGAGCAAAAAAGAGGAATTGATTGTGAATTTCATATCCGAATGGATTTCAATGCTTGGAGATGAGATTTGCCAGAACCTAATCAAGTCAATGCCAAAAGGGGCTGAAAAGTTTATTCAAAATAAAGGAGGAACCATAGATTATCAAATATTTCGAACTATATTACCTATTATAAATGAATTATACCTCTATCATTCTTTATTTAAAGCTGTTCGGTTATGATTTTATTGATTGCAGGAAATCAGTGAGTCATTTTTTTTTGCACAGAGATTTTCCCCAAATCACATTTATATCCAAAATTGTAATTATCAATAGAATACCTTCGGGTGAGTAAACTTTTTTAATAGGTGCTCGGGAAGGTGTCTTTATATTAGTAAGATTAAAAATTAGTTTGACCCCAAAAATAATAGGCGAAAAATGTTAATTAAAAAATATCAGATGCGTCACTTTTATCAAACAGCAATGTAGTCTTTCCATGATGCCTAACGGTGAACAAAGAGCAGATAATTGAGTATGTATAGTTCAAGTATAATTTCCCTGATATATAAAAGGAAACATAAGATGGGGTCTCTATTAAAATTATCAATCTATATTTCTGACATGAGTTATTACGTACACTATTCACATTATTCGGACTATTGTCCTCATCTTTGTCACCATATTTATCACAACGTTTCGGCCGTTGTACGCTCCGGCCTTCTTCAGGTAGTTGGAATGTCGAATTGAACCCTTTATTTCGCTCGATGATGTAGACTGTTCTAGTTCCACGTGCCATGTTTAATGGATGTCAGTTATCAGACATATGCTGTTAATCCCCCTCTCCAAGTTCTCCACTGCCTTAACCGGGAATTGAACTCATACTATTTGGGTCCTGTCGCTGAATATAACTAACGCCTTTATCCACTGTGTCATGTGTCCTAAAGGCCTTAGTTAGATCCAGTGACAGGACCCAAAGAGTATGAGTTCAATACCCGATTAACACTAGGATGGTCAGCTACTTTGATATATATAAAATGGCCAAGGTGTCGTTTTGGACTTTCTATATCTTTCTTACCTCCAATCCGTGTTCCGTGTTTTACTTCCGTGTTCCCAACTTTGGGTCCACATCACTAACCCACAGAGGTATTGATATGCCGCTAAACAAAAACAACCAACAAACAATTAACGAAGTTATTACATTTTCAAAGTGAACTACAAGTATTGCTGAGGTTTAAAAAACAAAATGGCACAAAGAGTATTTTTTTAACGAATTTTTGTTTAGGGCTGCTAGACTGAATCGAACATAACAGTCATAGTAATATGAAACCAAATTAGCACGCTAACCGCTACCCAAAAACGTGGCGCCATATTTACAAGCATCGTTGCCTGTATAGCGTTTCTTATGTCGAGATGTGTGTAACACTGGTCAAGATGATTATGGTCACGAGAGAAACGAGACAGAATCGAGTAGTGTTTCTACGCCTTGAAGGAAAAGTGGAACAGCTGCGACCAAAATTGAATATCAATTTGTCGATTGTGTTTTATGCTTATTTTCATTTTTTGTGGACAATAATTTTTATAATTCAGGTTCCACTAAGAAATAGAGATTACAGATAAAACAAGAAGATGAAGAAGAAGACGACGACGAAGAAGATTAGATATGATGGAATGGGGGTGAGACGAAATGAAGAAAAAGAAAAGAAAAGAGATTAAATGGTAGTAGGAGAGTAAAATAGAAAAAGAAAATTAATGAGTAGAGGGAAGTGAGGAAGTAATAATAATAATAATAATAATAAACCAAAGAAGAAGTAAAAGAATCATGCTAGATATAACGGAATGAGAGTCAGAGGAAAATACTGAACTAAAAGAAAAGGAAAGAAAGACATTAAATTGTAATAGAAAAATTTCTAAAAAAGAAAAAGAGACTGTTGAAGGAGGTGAGGTGAACTATAATAATAATAATAAGAAGAAGAAGAAGAAGCATTATGCAAATAAATAAGAACAATTAATAATAACTGTAATGACTAAAGTGAAAAGAGAAATATAGAATAGGAGAATTGGGAAAAAAAGATTTATTAAAAAAATTACGACGAAAAATGTAGATGGTGAGAAAGAAATCACAGGAAAGTTAACGATGGTGAATATTAAAATACAAAAATATAAAAAGCAAATATCTGAAGTACTAAATCAAAACCGCCGTGCATTTTTTTTTTGTTAGGATAAGAGAAATTTGTATTGATCATCCGATTAAATACCTTCAAAACAGATGCCTCCCTTTTGAATAATTGCAAACAGTTGTAGATTGAGTCAATATTTCCAGGAAACTCATAACAAGTCTTTTTTGTTGAAGTTGTAAGATGGCTCGTTTACACGAAACAAAGTCCTCATCAGAAATGTTCCTCTTTCCAGAAAGGAGAAAAGGAAAATATTAGTTTAAAGAACTAATTCGGACTAACGAGAAGATAACTACGATCTGTTTGCATATATATATATATATATATATATATATATATATATATATATATATATATATATATATATATATATATATATATATATATATATATATATATATATATATATATATATATATAATTATTTATAAAAAAATTATAACAAAATATGTTATAAAATCACTACAAAAATAGCCATTTTGTTTCAACACCCTCGGTGTCTTAGCAGTTGATGATGTTGAAGATAAAATAAATGGTTTTAAAAGTTTCAAATTAATTAACCTTAATTAATTTGAAACTTTTAAAACCATTTATTTTATCTTTATTTATTTATTTTATTTTAATTAATTTGTAACTTTTAAAACCATTTATTTTATCTTCAACATCATCACTTGATAAGACACCGAGGGTGTTGAAACAAAATGGCTATTTTTGTAGTGATTTTATGACATATTTATGTTATAATTTTTTTTTATAAATAATAATTATATCTGCTCTACTTTGTATTGAGCACTCTTTTAAGAATAGTACTTGTTGGTTATTGGAATTCATTCCGTATACACCAATTATATATATATATATATATATATATATATATATATATATATATATATATATATATATATATGATATGATTAAATTTTTCCTTTAATTTCTTTAATTTAAATTAGAACCAACATAATAAAAGAATATTCAAATGTTGCACAATTTTTTGCCATTATTTTCACCAGAAATTAAATCAAACATTCGAACATTAAAACAACTCATAATCAGACATAATAGACATTCATTGTCTTTTATATTTAATAAGATATATTTAAATTGTGATCTACTGTCCCAATACACTAAATTCATATATATATATATATATATATATATATATATATATATATATATATATATATATATATATATATATATAATGCGTCACTTAGCTGATTGATGTCAAATTGTTAATTGCTGAATACACTCTTCTGGAGGTTTCCGTATATACGATGGATTAGAATGTTACAGTTTTGTCTATGAGATAAGGGTTCGAATTCCACCAGGACTGATTTGTTAAGGTGATTTGTTAAGGTGATTTGTTAAGGTGATTACTTCTTGATAATATCAATTTGGGAAATTATCCTACCTTGCGGCAACGTTGTAAAGTGCCTGAAAAGCATATCAATGTGGGGGAGATTTGACAGACTAACCGATAGCCGTCGTTGTTTGCGCAAGAAGGAAACCAAAAAAACGCAGACCCAATATAGTGTCAGTATGAAGCACACATCTTGACTTGAGGGTGTTAAAGAAACATAAATATGCCTGGGCAGATGTATACTGAAAATATTGGCTAAGGAATTAGCAGATGAGTATTTACAAATCCTATATTCTGTCATCCCCCATGAGGATTATAGCCTCAAATGTTCACCATGCTAAACATTGTGGATGTGATTTTTGTGGTATGCAGTTTTTTATGTTGTCGATTTGATAGAACCACACCCAACAGGTTTTGAATGGGGAGCTACACTTCTATTAGGTTGGTTACCAATCGAGGCTAGAAAGCACAGTCTATATTGGTATTCGAAAATACCAGACAGTAATAGTGATTTATTGATATCATTCTAAGTATATTTGTGTGGAAGAGAACGCAACAGCCGAAGCTGTAATTAAGACTAGACACAGAAATCCAATTCTCGTGTTCGGAACCGTTACAGGACACATTACATACTTTCTCTCTCACCCTCTCCCTATATATATATATATATATATATATATATATATATATATATATATATATATATATGTGTGTGTGTGAGTGTGTGTGTGTGTGTATGTATGTGTTTGTGTGCATGCGTGTTCTTTTCTAATGCCTTTTCATTCCATTAGAAACATCGGCGATCATGGCTGCCCAGATACATCTTTATTTTCTGCGAAATGCCAAGCCTTCTTGGGAAAGATTGAGGAGAGCTTCCTCTTTGCTTTTTTCCACAGATTAAATTTCATGGTTTGCCTTCTATTTGACTGGTTGTCATCCAATTCTAAAGTTCTGTGTTTGCTTTGTTAATTAACACATCGCCTCGGGAGAAGAGGTGGATGCATGTCTTTCGAAAGAGCATTGGTTCGAAAATTAAAAGGCATCTATGAGAGAACTTGATATTCTAATTTATTTCATACGTAATTCTGGATTCATACATTGGTTTATTTACCAAAAATAACCTTAGGTTTCATTCACTGTAACACTTATATAATCGTAACATCGAATTATGACCATATTCGAAGAAGAATAAAAAATAATTAATATCCACGATCTTTTAGGCTGATTTCATTTAAATAAACCTCGGCAATATCTCAATTGTTATTTCAGTGTCCATATAACGATGGGCTACCATATATATATCTTGTCTGGCTTAATGATTTTCTATATTAATAAATGAGATATTTTTGGATGTAATTTAACAAGCTGAGGATTAACTGTAGTGATAGAAATATGTTCAGTGTTGTTTGAGGAATTTCTATCCATAAAATCTGTATGTCGTGGATTTAAAATCTGTTACGCTATGCATCGCAAACGATGTATGAATGCCGGCGTAAGCCCCTTCAGTACATTAAGAGCATTCACGTAGAAGGCAATGAATGTAGATGAAAGAATTACGTCGCTGACCCTGTCAGCGGAATCGTCCAAACGAACATAACTGCAGTTCCTGCATGCACTTTTGGGTCATAGTTTGAGATACAGGGTCGGGATTACGTCTCGCCTGTAAGTCACGCGAGCTTAGAGCCACACTCGTTTCGTATCGGCGATATTATGTTCTCTGTGAGTTAGCATGTTTACAGATTATTCGAGTTTGCTGATTTGTACATATAATTGTTTTGACGTGGCACTAGGTTCGACCCTTTTCATAACACGTACCATTATACTGGCTCTTACTTACGGGCTTGGCATTTTGTGATTAAGGTCAGCCGACCCCTTATCATCGTGTTTCATTTCGCTAACCGTTTAAAACTCTCTTGACACATTCCATCTAGTTTTTGTTTTATTTCCCTATGTAGAAAATGTCTCTAAAGGAAGAAAATTCATATAGCTATGTGGTGAATCTTTGAAATCGCTTCAACATAAAGATGTAATGTAAGTTACTTTAACATAAAAATTAATAAAAATATTATCAATCTAGGGATATATTCAAAATTTCCTGGGGAATACTAGCTAGACATCAATAGTTTCGGCCACGGAGGTAATATAGTCACATATATAAGGGTGTGAATATATCAAAGAAAAATATCTTACAGATGAAATCTCACTCATCTTGTCAAACATATATAACTGAATTTAAGTAAAAAAAAATATATATATATATATATATATTCTAAACAGGCCTTGACAGAAGTAATTGTTAATTATTATAAACATACATTTTGCACCAGGATGCCTTATAGTTTTTTTATGTTTTTTTTTTTTAATATTATTTCACCATGAATATGGCAATAAAGCCACTAAGACCCAAGGGATTGTAAAATAATAAAAGCCAAAAAAAAAACACATTAAGAAAGGAGAAAAATAAAAAAAATATTCAAATGCAATGCCATTCATCATGTTATTGTTTATAATATAACGATTAATATTGCATTTAAACATTTGGAAATGGAAGCTAACTCAGAAGCAAGGATAGTTAGCTTAGAATTTACGAATTTCGTCTTTAAAATTACGAAATATATCTTCCAATTTAATAAAGTAATCCTATAGTATATATTATATTAAAAACCCTGATAGACAGTGCATTTTAATTTTATACTGACAACATTTTGGCCTGCTTCATGTGTCTGTAGTCTTACGCACTATCCTACACCGATTTGTTGAGCGGAAACCATTCTCCAATCCATGGGTATGGATTATCCTAATTCCGCTTTACATGCTTAGTGAGTATTCATATATGTTAATACTAAACTTACTTTTTCCATATTTGAGTTGTTTCTTCTTTTTTCCACCGTATATGTCTTTTCATCACTAGCAAGAGGAAGGACTGAACTTGTAACATTTTGATATATATTTAGACAACGCTTTCATCCAGCAGGATATATGGCTCTTGGATAAGAGACACCTGATTATGGCTGAAAAATTAACCAAATGTTTCTGAGTATAACAATCAAGTCGAGAATTAGGGTCTGAGTTGCAAGACAAAAAAATTATGATAATGCCTCTGTTTCTAAACCTAGTTACATTGTTCTCTTTACATAGTTGTTCTCATCATTACTGTCACATTAACGATGTTTCGGTCGTTGTACGCTCAATAGGTTTTCAGGTAATATACGTTGGAATTTCAAACTGAATCCTTTATTTAGCCCTTCAGGTAGATTGATCTAGTTCTACGTGCGATGTCACTTCTGAATATCTCATTTTCTCTTTAGTAACACAACTCTCACAAGTTTTTGTTCATCTCTGCTTTGGGTAGGTACTGAACTCATATCTATTTGGGTCATGTCATTACATTACCGAAGATTTCATCCA
Source organism: Acanthosepion pharaonis (assembly GCA_903632075.3). Classification (NCBI taxonomy): domain Eukaryota; kingdom Metazoa; phylum Mollusca; class Cephalopoda; order Sepiida; family Sepiidae; genus Acanthosepion; species Acanthosepion pharaonis. The sequence goes on from CAHIKZ030005447.1 coordinate 1,013,915, forward strand.
CTACGTTATGGGTCTGCCTAACAATGCCTCATATCCAAAGTCGCAGTATAAAAATCAATTGCTAAGGTAAGCCAATGTTTCTATTATTTTAGAAGATACGACGAAAGTCATTTTTTGGTAACTGAAATATGGTTAAAAAGGAAATCCTTTTTCGATCAGTAGAAACATGATTGTTGCATTTTCTTTTCTTTAACCAATCAGAGAAACATCTTTTTGCAACATTTTATATGCCAACCGGTATGTGATGTTAAAACGGACTGCACATAATTGTAAACATACGAAACAGAAAACCTTTGTTCATTTGGGTTTCCAAGTGATTATGCAATAATTATAGAAGCCTACCTTACGACAAATGCTTATATATTTATTCCGTCTACGAAGAAGTAAAATTAAAATAAATTGATAGGTCCCGTTGTTGAATTGTATCCCATATTAGAGGTTCACTCAAAGGTTTCCTTTCATTTTCTATAACATATATTTTCTTATTGTGAAATTAATTCCTCCTCCAGCTGATCTTTTCTTTACATGATAGATAGATAGGGAATCAACATATTTGAGTACATCTTAATCAAAGCAAGACGAAGAGCGAGGCAACATCTGCTATATGGAAAAGAACGGACAGACATTTAGAGAGATATATGCATTTGAAAGAAATGTTAACTCCCCCCGCCCCATACGGAGTTTTAAAATACAGAATAGGAAGAATATTCAGTCATGATAAATTGATTATGAAATCAAGGTAACCCGCTAAAGTCTTATTTTAAAACATTAGAAGTTACCGACCCTGTACTTTTTACACATATAGGTAGAGAATTTTATCCGTCAATATTCACGGGTAAAAATTAATACTATTTAGTTTTGAACTGTTTTAATTTCAATGTGGAAAGCGTCTGTTATATTTCGCTAATATCAGAATTGTACCTATTCAACTTCCAGTATATTAATCTATTGTGGCATTCATTATCCAGCAGCTTGCAATTTCATTAGCAGATGAATTTACATACTAGTATAATTTGGATGAGTAATTAACCTCCGACTACGGAGATATAATGTTCATCGACACATTACCGGCTTAAACAGATAAATAGAAACAAGTGAACTTATTATTTCGTTCAGTGGAGAGGGAGGTTTCAGTAGCCAGACAGGTGAAAGCAGGATATTGTAGGGCCTCTGCTAATTGCAATACAAGAGTAAAGTATTATTTCAGAGAATAGCATATGAAAAAATGAAGATCATTTGCAAACTGTTGTCTGAACAGATCAAACGTATATGAGAAAAATATATTTCTACACTATCATTTTGTCTCATTAACCGAGCCAGGAAACCGATAACCACGGGGTATATATGTTATCTAAGTGCTGAAATATGGACAGTACAACAAGGTTGAAATTACTGAAACATTTTATCGTTACAAACTCATTCCTAGGTTCAAGAAAGTGATGGGAAGCATTTGGTCAGTTGTGGAATCTATGGATCTCTAAAACTATGTGCTAATATTATTCAGCATTTTTATTTTCCGAAATATTTTATACTAAAATTAGTTTGCTTACTATATACTGCTGCATCTTATATAATTCTTTAATCATTTCTCCCCAATCAAGGCGATAATTCCACTGAGACGAAATAGTTTACTGAAAGTGAAAAAAAGAAGAGTAACCGTCAATTAAATGAAAGGACAGTAAAAGAACATAATTCATGAAGACAGAAGATGGTGAGTGATGTTTTATTTAAACTATTGAAGATTATAGGGGAGAGAAAAAGCAATAAACCATATTTTCTTTTCCAAAAACAAGAATTGGGAGGAAAGAAACAATTAATATAGAATTCATATGGTTTCATCAAGCGATTTTATTATTGAAACGATGAGATTTTAGACACCCTGTAGCCAGCAGCTGTGGCCTCCGATTGGTGTGATAGGAGGCTTTCAGGAGCATTGGAAGAATCTCGTAATTGCTCTTATCCCCGGGTCTAATCTGTTGATAGAGTAACAGCTATGGGAAAAAGTGAACACCCCAATCAAAAAAAACTATGAAAGTATAAAAATACATTTTATATAAACAAATAGCAACAATATGTATTGCTAGTAAAATTAACAAAAGTACATATTGTTAGTAGAATTAACAAAAGTACATATTGCTTGTAAAATTAGCAAAATACGTATTGCCAGTAAAATTAGCAACAGTACACATTGTTAGTAGAATTAGCAAAAGTACATATTTCTTGTAAAATTAGCAAAATACGTATTGCTAGTAAAATTAGCAACAGTACATATTGTTAGTAGAATTAGCAAAAGTACATATTGCTTGTAGAATTAGCATCAATATATTTTGTCTGTAGTTGAAGACATACAGTTGCGTTCAAATCTTATTTAGTTGAAGCCATAAAATTGTGTTTAAATATTTAGATTTTAGCATTAAATAAGCCATAGAGACTGATATGCCGCTAAGCAAAAACAACCAACCTAATTGCGGTCGAGGTAGCAAGTAAGAAATCTCGTCAGGACAATGGCCATGAACATATTTTATAGCAGCGCATTCGCTGAGGCATTAAGATCTGTAATTGGGACTACATAATAAATATTTCTGAAAACGAAGGTTGCTGGAATTCTTTTTTTTTTCTTTTTGTACATTCTACTATTGTTTGATTCGCGCAAAACAAATGAATTGATAAAATTCATGGCAAAACTACATATATCGCGCTCACAGAAATCAGTATATGACGTTGTCACGACGCACATCGGGATAGATGCATACTAAATAACAGGCCAAACGGCTTCCATGGCAGAAATTATTGCAAATATTATCCTATACATGTCAATATGGATCGCGGGGAATTGTTTACTTACTGCGACAGTCTGGGTCGGAGTGTTTCTAGCCAGACAGCCGGATAAACCATATCTTTCGGCATGTCTCCTGTTTTGATGCGATAGGGTAACCTTGGGAATTGACCTGTGCAATATAATACTAACTGATCAATGCAAAATTCAACATTATGCAAATTAAATCAGTTACTATGCTCATACGCGAAATGTGGCGCGGAATCTAGTATATTCAACCATGATTCACAGGTACAACCCTATATATATATATCATTTTGTTTTTTGTGTATTTTTTTAAAAGAAGGTTAACCTTGTACAAGGCCAGAGTCCACTCGAGGTAGAGAGGTTACTGAGTAATAGTTTATGTGGATATGGGGAGAATATAACTGCTATACCTAGAATGACAGAGTTAAAATTTTAGTGATAGGAAAAAAATAATCTTGGGAGTCCATTCCAGAGAGCAATCGTTCACGAAAAGAAGCTAATCGAGGGGAACTTACTCCTCATCAATCGTATACGGAGGGAATGACGGTGTTTCATCACAATGCGCGCAGTATGGTGGATCCTATTCAAGAACATTAGAACCTCTGGAACGAAAGAATGTAGTTCGTTTGAGAACTTTCCATGGAAACAGGGATTGAGCAGTGAGAGGCTAGCGATATTTATTCTTTGAAAGAGTAGTGGTGCGTGACTGAAACCTATTTTGGGTGTAAAATAACTTGCAACCCCCATCGACTATTTAGACTGGTAAGTGAAGACTGGGCAGCCTCTGCCGAAAAATAACAGCAGTACTCAATTTTAGGAATGAAAATGTAGAAGGTAGGCGGGAAATCTGGAGCTTATTGGAACCCTACAGGGAAGGAAATTTTTTTCCAGCATCTTTAGCAATGGATCGTATATAGGAATTCCACAAGAGTTCCTGGTTGAATTAAAAACACAAATGCCGCTCAAGGCACGTGACCTCCCTGAGAGATGGAACAGTGAACAGTCCCATGTACACTCAGAATATTATTCAACCAATTTTGATAATGATCTACGATCTATTGTTTTTTTTCTTCTATATTTATATGCAAAGAGTGCTCAGTATTTGAGAATGATCTTTTGTAATTATGGGAAGCGATGAAAAAACGATCAGCACAGAGAATGGCTGTCAGGTTCACGCCCGAGTGCGATCGTTAAACCTATTGATTCTGTTCTTCATTTAACATTTTTCACATTATATTATCTCATATTCGGGCACCTAGGGGCGGTGTAATTGTTATCAAGCTTGAATCGCTTGAGCAATTTTAACTAAGTGGTGAGTTCGATTCTAACTTGGTACCCCATACTTTCGGCTTTGTGCCACATCTAAGCTACGCTTAGAAAATCACTATTATCGCATATACGTTCTGATTAACACATGAACAAACCAAAGAAAAATGTTTTGAGTAATGTGAGAGTCAAAGAAAAACCTGCATTAGAAAAAAATAATGAGGAAAAAGAACAAAAAAAAACTTTTATTAGAGGTCCTGCGCAAAGGATTGGAGATACTTGCATTGACGTTATTACCGTGAGCGGGATTTTAAATTCCACTCTGACTATTGCTCAGTTACGTCTCAGAGACAACTTAACCTCTGAAGATCGTCTCACATGAGATTGAAAGTACTTGGGAAATAAAAACTATTTGAAAGAAAATGTTGGTATTTTTCTTAATAATTTTTCTAAGGTTAAAAGAAATTTATCTGCAAAATTGAAGTGTCACAACGAAAGCTAATCGACACGATGTGTCTAAATTATTTATGCAAATCTGTTCGAATGGAAAATGCTGCCTAAATATGTAGACATAAAGGCGTGCATGCACACACACACGAACACACATGCACATATATATATATATAAATTCCTATATTTATTAGAAATCTTGTTACTTTGCATTGTAGTTACTTATGCATATAGTTATTATATATATATAGAGAGAGAGAGCTAGAGAGAGTGAGAGTGTATAATGAAGCTGTAAAAATAAAAGATATATATATATATATATATATATATATATATATATATTATTTTACAGCTTTCTTATACATTAAAATATACATATTTGTTATCATGAAATTACATTTCTGTGAGGTGAAAAACTTTACTACTTGTTATATATTACACCTAATTTGAATTAATTTATTTATTTTGTTGCAGCAAGCGTAACTTTTTTTTAAAAGACCCGCAGGCTGTAATCTTAAATAAAAGAAAATTTGTTTTTCACGTGGGGAAAAATAACCCTAACATTATCTGACTGGTTCTCTAGTAGTGAACCTACCATTCGTAAAATTGCATTGATTTGTAGAAACCACTAAATTTCACAGTCCTAGCCATGAAATTTGTCTGGAAGGCAATCAATAATATCTATGCTTTGACGATGCTAACCAAACTGACATATATTCAGTCATCGCTTTGGATTACATATGTAACCTACAAGTATATGGTCGTGCTGAAGCCAGAACAGACACAAGTGACAATCAAAAACGTGTTTAATAACAGCAGGGAATGCCGGTAAAGAAAAGGTACATGAAAGTTTCGTCTTAATATCAATTGGAATCACAAAGAATATTTGAAACATTCATGTTATAAAATTGACAAGGGAGGATCTAATAAATCAGCGTAGGACAAGTCGTACTAAAAATATTCACATGGTTGTGGCGGTGGTTGTTGTTGCTGTTGTTCTTGAAGTAGTAATAGTAGTAGTAGTTGTAGTAGCAATCATCATTATCAACATCATTTTCTTTGTTTTAAGCTGTATACACATATTTCTGGGCTCCAGCCAGAGACCTAAGGTCAGAAAAGTCTTCCTGGTATTTTCCACTGACTAAAGACAAAAACAAAATAAGGTCACACACATTTTACATAGATAAAGCCCTTTGTAATATGTGTGCTGTACTTGTGAGTATTTTTTTTGCATGTTTTTTAAGGCATACGTAATGAGGAATTCATTCATTGAATCTATCGGAACCTTCGTGCCACATTTTTGGGATCTGTACTTCCATATCCTTGCATTTTTGCTGTAGAATAAGAGAGCAACACACCAATGAAATTACACTAGGGTTTAGATATAAGATCTTCAATATAGCAATCTTGACACTACAATAAAGCTATATCAATTACATGTATGACAGCCAAATGCAAGTAATATTCCAATTGGTTTTATTAAATTCAGGGTATATCTTTGTAGGTGAGACTCAGGCTGCAATAGCTTCACGTCAAGTAACCCGGTTCTCTCAGGACATGTTAGACTCAGTGTGTTCTCATGTAACTACTTGTGACTCCCAAGTTGTTACGGTTTCCTCATCCTTCAAACTTGAAAAGAAACAAAATCTCACCACCTGAACTTGATTCTCCCCGACTATTTTCGCTCAGGATAAAATGCACAGTCCGTTAAACCTAAGGCCATGTATCCAAATAGTTAAGATCTGGAAAGTAACAACAAATATGGTTCCAAACGATATATTTAATGCAGTCCATCTTAATTCATCAAACAAATCATGCGCATGTTAACAGAGAGATCAAGCACTGAGAGTGTTGTGGTATCAAGGCATTTACTATTATTATTATTATTATTATTATTAATTATATGAATTGTATCTAGATTTTAGAGTTTCTATGATGACGCCAAATTCTGAACTTATACGAATAGCCATAAATTTAATATTGCACCATTTTCTCTGGTCCCTAATAGTCTAGTTTTTCGGATTCTGCCTTAGGATCCGCTGACACTTTCATGTGTACAGTCAGTCATCTCTTATTCCCTATTCTTGTTGCCTGCATGAGATAAATGGTTTCATCCCCAAATGTTTTTATTTTTACTTTTTTAATCTGGCAAATCAATTCCATGCGATGATTCCATTTTGTTTTTCCTGGTTCTGGCTTTGATAGATGTGGTGGTATAATTCTTTTCTATTATCATTAAAACTGCTATAAAAAACACTGTATACGTTCTTTTACACGGGAAGAACATGAAACTCAGAAAGGATTCTTTAAATGATTGATTTGTTGTTTTTCCAGCTGATCAACACTTTGTTGGTTATTTAAGGCTGAAACATATTTTGGATGAAAAGAAGAATTATTTTTTGTGGGTGAATATTGTATTTTCTTTTTTTTTAGAATAATAATTAATTTGCCAGATACAAGTCTTAAGATTTAACCTGTAGATGGGGTCGGGGGGTAAATACTTCCTACCACGTATTCTTTTGCTTAACTCATTTGACAGGAATTCATAGAAAACTTATGGAGCATTATAAAGTACAGTCTCTCGAGAAAGCAGCTGAGCAACATGATCTATATGTTTACTATGGTGTTGAGGTCAGGAGATTGGGGCGGCCATGTGATAACATTCACTTGCTTCTCTTCAAAGTATTCCTTCATCAATTTTGATTTGTGATAGGGAGCATTATCCTGCATAAAATGAGCTTGGTGGGGTCGATTTGCACCCATTCAGCAGAAGGGAGCTGACAAGACTCTAAAATTCTCTTGTACTGCTCGCTCCTGAGGGTCTTTTCAATGAGTTTTAAGAAACCAGTTCCATGAAAAGAAAAGCATCCGCAGAACATTATACTGAGATGCTTGACAGTACTTACTGCTAAATTCAAAGAGCTTTCAAAGCTTCTTCTTCAGATTTTAGATCGCTTATCCTTTGAATTTAGCTCAACTTTCGTTTCATCGGAGAAGAGAACTTTTAGTAAAAAAATCAGGTGAATCACTTTTATCGAACAGCACTGTACCTGTCAGCTTTTAGCACGTGGACACAGGACGTGGTCTGTGGGAGGTAGCAGACAGAAGGAACATGGTGAATGCTGCCCGGGAAATGGAGAACCATGACCGCCTACGTCCTGAAAAGACATGGTACATAGAAAGAGAAAAGACTCAAAAACAAATAAATGAATGCTATGTAAATCCAATGTAAGCAACAGAGATGTTGCTCTACTGTCGAATATGGACAACAGTAAACGAGGAAAGAGGTAGTCTTAAGGGAAATAGAAACAATAAGAAAACTGATGTAAAAGAAACAACTGAAATGGCGGAGACACATAAGTAAGAAATAGATCTGGCGAACTAAACACTGACATGCTTTAGGGAAGGCTAGAAACGCAGCGTAGCACAACGAGTAACCTAAAAAGGGTAAGATAAATGATTGAGATTCAAAGATTATTAAGAGGAACAAAATTAAGGAAGATGTGGAGTGTAATCATCATTCACAACCTGAAAGAAAAGTATATAAAAACAAACTTTTCATGCCCTAAAAACCTTACAAAGAAGCACAATCTTGATTATGTTTGTTTGATCCCTTAACTATGTTTTAAAAATTCAAGACAAGTTTTATCTACCTCTTCGCTTATTTGTATTCTATTTACTGCAATTTGACTACCTCAGCTGAAGAAATATGCAGATGATAGGCCAAATGTCTGCAGATATATGTGTGTTGGAGATCTTTTAAGACATACCAGCACGTCGTGACTTAAAGCTTGAGGTACTCTTATGCCAAGAAATGTTATAAAATTGTTTAAGTTGCCTTGAGCAGTGATTGATTGGAACGACCACCTGCTCTGACACTGAATAAGCAGGAAATATTATTTATTTAAATGTAAGTTTATCTGTCTTTTGAAGACATTGCTACTCAGATGATAGCGCACTGAGTAAGAGAATGTGGTAAATAAAACCGATGTGATTGTGCCATGTGAATGCTTACCTTGCTTGTAACACTTAAAACCGGACTTCTTATTTTTGTCATAAATGTTGCATTATAGTAACTCTTTGGAAGAAGATGGCATTTACAAAGTTTTAAAATATATTCGAACCAAGAAAGCCTGATATATAATAATTATTGCGTTTCAAGTTTTTACAGGAATCGAAATTAACCACTAGAATCTTTGGGAAATGTAAAAAAGATTTAACTCACCTGCAAGCATACTACAATATTATTGATGTTTTCGACCAGCGACGTAACCACAGCTGAAAATCAAATTCCCTGGGAAGATCTTCGTCAGGTGTCACTTGACGATATGGACGACCATGGCTGTCTTTCATATTTTTGGTTAATTATAACAAATCTCTTCAGAAATGATTATGATAATATATATAAAGGAGGCATGGTGGAGTAATGTATAGCGGCTTGTATTGAGGAATCGCAGAGCCGAGTTCGAATTCCAGTCGAATCCATTACATTCACTTACGTACTAATATCCTTGGGAAAGGTGTGAATCCTCTTCTTCTCCCTCCAGCTATGGGTTCTAAACTTGGATGGCAACTGGTCTAGGAGAAGGAAATCTCTGAATTCAAAACCTGCGGAGGGTCGTTTGGGGACCTTGTGGCACTTAGCGCACCAGGTCTCTGAATTCAGCCCTTCAAAAAATGTGGATGGCCCTCCACGAAACCTTCACAACTATAATCAAATCTCATGTGCTACTGTTGGGAACTGATCTGCTTGACCCCCATACGTCGAATTCAACGGGAGAGTCGACTATATATATATATATATACACTTTCTTTTATAAACGGATGGTTTGTACTTCTTATATGAAAAGTTAGATTTAGGTATAGATATTATGTATATGATCACACTACGCATGTATTAATTCATCCCCAGGACAAATGTTATTTTTGATGTGTTGAGCACAATATACAAGGCTGGGGTAATGGCTTTTTTTTAATGACGTGTATAGTTGTAAATCGCGAAATCCTTAAAACTTGCACTGCTGCATTGTTCATCATATTTAATGTTTACGATTGTTCACCAGTTACAAGGCCCAATAGACTCTCAATATAGCGGTTTACTGAATGAGATTTTAAAAGCGTGAAATAGGTTCTTTTTAGGATGGTATGTAGGAAAGATACATGTTTCATATTACAAGTATATTTGGGATACAATATATATGTTGACTATAGATTTAAACGTCATCTCTTTAAAAAGGCTAAGGAACACATGTCTAAATATGGCAGCAATACGTCATTTTGGCCGGATCTCTTCCATTTGAAAATACAGCAAGGCAGACGGAGTTAGGTGCTTTCTGGATTGCTAAATTGAACCAACCATTCATGCAGCATCGTCAAATATTTCACTTACCAAATGATACGCCTAGTGTAACAGCAAATTTATCGAAATTGCGTAACTGCAAAATAGTCCAATTGTTAGATTAAGCTTTGAACTGTTGTATCTTAGAAATGATTAAAGATATCTTACTGGAATTCTCCGAGGTTTTTATAACACTATTAGACTATAGTTTGAAAAATAAGAATGTATAATTACTTTCTAAGCTTAACAGGAAATCGTGATTAAATCGATATATATATATATATTTAAGTTATTTTCACTGGTCTTATGATTTGAGTTGGATCGTTTGTTATTATTATATTTAGTTCTAAGTTGAAATGATGTTACATCTTCCTGTTATGAGCTACTGATCTAATTTTCCTCTACACTGTTCTCTCTTTTTTAAACTTATTCCCTGTTCTCTCGATGACACTTGAATGGAATTTGAAGATGGAAGACAGAGTATGAATTTTGGTACCAATATTGAAGTCATGAATGATCTTTTCCCTCTCACCATTGCTCAGTTGAAAAAGCAGTGAGCCTGACACAAAACTATTTTAACCTATTCCCTTTTAACTGAATAACTCAAAACGCTTTTCCGTGATTCTTACAAAAATGGTGTCAAGATCGCTGAAGTCTTACTTGAAAAACTGGAAAAAGAAAAACAGTTTAGTGCTTTTTTGGCTATTAAAGATTTTGCGGGTGGATAATTATGCAGTGACACGATTTGGACAATTTTGGTGTTACACTTGTATTTACTTTGTTAATACAGAAAATGATTAAGGATTAACGAGATAATAATATAATAAGAATCAGTAGGGAATGAAGCATCTACCGGAGATTGCATTCACACACAGATTTGAGTCATAAATTTCTGGGATGGGATGACGAGATATATATATATATATATATATATATATATATATATATATATAATGAAAAACAGACCACTTTAAGGTACCATTACAATAATTTATTTCACCAAAATCCTTTTTAAAGGATTTCAGATCATCAGGTAAACACTTCCAACAATGAAATGAGAAGAAAAATGTGATATCATATTGAGCTCTCAGGATTTCATCCTCCTTGATTTACCAATTCCGCTTTACTAAGTTCTTTTATAATATAATATATATATATATATATATATATATATATATATATATATATATATATGATCACTTTGTTGTTGTTACATATTGGATTACATATAATTTACTTATGTTTGATTTCTAGATTCCCTGAAGATTAACCAGATCGGCAGATCCCGAATCAGGAAGGAGCACACAACAGTCAAATGTTGTAATAGTAACAGAAATTATGGATATTAGTCTGAATTTAAATCATGTAAATGAGACTCAGTATAAAACAAAATTAAATTAAACAAATAATTTGCAGGTCATTTTGTGAATGGATAATCTAATAGTCAATGCTTACGCAGGCTATGCATTGTTTTCAGTTGTCCATCTTGCATTCAATCTGCCCTGTACGTATCAAATTTTCCAAGCTCTCTTTCCACATTTTATACCCTAGACATTCCAGCTAGCAGTTCCTGATCGGATGTATAAATGTCTTTTATTTCCATTTTGTCTAAAACTTCGACGTTACTCAAATGTTCGGTCCATGACAATCTAAGTATGTTCCTCTATAATAACTTAGCAGTTTATATTTTATAAATTTGCCTGTAAGTGTAATAATCCACGGTATCACTGTTTAAATTTAGCTATCATGCAGTATTACCTTATTACTAAGAATTTTGACAGTTTTATTACGATGTCGACTACGCGTTATCTCGCAACGATTCCGGGATTTGAACTTCATTTTTATCTGCGGGCGTGAACAATTTTTTTTTTTTTTAATTTTAGAAAGACACTATTAGTGTGGAAACAGTGTTAAAACTTCAGTGTAAGCTATAAACCAGCTCATAAAAATATGTTCTTGCTTAATTTCGCTATTATAAAATTAGCGTTTAAAGTCAGATTTTATAAATGGCTTCTAGCAGTCAACGATTTATTTATAAACGTGTGCGTGTTTGTGTGTGCGTGGGTGGGCGTGTGATATATTTTTGGTATTCACAATTTGATTCGTAGCTGTGAGTAGCAAATGTCAACTGCAGCCATGCTTTCTTGCCCTGTCTTGGCACACCTCAGTTGAAATAACTTCCTTTACGTTTCTTTTAAGTGTGAACTCAAAATTCATCAACTCAACAATGGCAAATGCAAAGGGATTTTAGCCTGAGTAACAAATTATAACTATTTAATCCGAGCAGCCTTTTGGAAACCCGATTTCTCCTTGACGGACCATCATTACTGCCAAATGAGCAATCCTGTCTCAATGCCTAAGCCAACGCCGTAGGCATGATGTTTCAGACTAAATGGAAACTTCTGTTGCAACTTTCTGTTAAAAAATTTATGTGTAAATGTCATGGCTTTACTACGGGTTGCAAACCTGCAATTACGTCTCAATCCTGGATGGTCTCTTCATAAAAAAAGAGTGCTAGAGGTAATTGTTTTCCACCTACTGGTTAAGGTTCCAAAAATTAGGGTAAATTTATCAATGAACCATTCGTTTGTTAAATCAATACTACTACCATATCTGCTACTCATTCAATATAGCTCAAGATACTTGACGAAATCCAAAGAAAAGTCTGTAATATAATTGGACCTGTGCTGTCATTTTCACTTCAGTCACTTTCCCACCACCATGACGTTGTTTTTCTTGGTCTTTTCTATAAATATTTTCTTAGTAATTATCTTGATAAGCATTGATACGTAGATTACATATATTTTACCCTAGAATACTAACCATGGGTATATAGTACACAGCGCAAATTCTCCTATTTTTAATTACAAATTTCAGTACCTGATTTTCTTACCTAAATAATGTTTTTCAGTTCCTATTAATGTTAATTCAAATTACAAAGTTTGAAGTGCCTGTACGTAAAATATTTCAAATAAAGATTTATATTTAATATTTTTTTGATATTTTCAAAATCGTGTATGATATACCCATGGTCAGTAGTGGTGTAACTTTAATTCATGTTTAGTGTTCTATGGTTAAGCGTACTAGCAGTTTAGTAACTAGGTCTCGCCTTTTTTTTGTTGTACTAGCTAGATGTAACATCATGTTCCATTCTAATAATTTCTTTTCGCGAATTGTACGCCAGTGTATTGCTTTCCTGCCACCTACAATCTTCAAAAACGTATTTCAAACGTCATTCACCCTTTTATGACATCGTGAATCTTATTCTGCTATTACCTTTTCTCTTTTCTAAAGTTTACTCATTCTCTTTCTCTCCCAGTAATCCCTCGCGTCTTAATGGCATTGCCGCCTTACTTGAGATGAAATGATAAAAAAAATGTAGATATTCTTAATATTGGGGCTACTTTATCGCCATTTTGTGAATGGGATGTAGACCGTTGCAGTAGTGTATTGTGGGGTCGCCGATGACATAATCAAATGTCCTCACCTCTCGTAATGAAGTATTAACTTGTAGGGAAGACTCCCAAAGAGGTTTATTGATCACTACAATTTTCACCTCTTCAAATCAAGGGTGGAACGGTATCGGTGACACGCCCCTTATACTATTCAAATATTAACCCATCCTTGTACTCAGTTGCAACGAACTCATTATGTCAATCAATATTTTCCGTTGAAGGTGCCATCTTGGAAAAACACAGTATAAAATGTCTTGGCCTGGTTCGAAATAGAACCCTTCAAAGCATTGCTAAATATGTTTTACATCACAGTCTACAGTGATTTCTCTAATGTCCTCTATTACTAAACCACGTTAGATATGTTTGGTGATTAAGTTTTCCTTTTAAACACTATTAACTGTTATTAAACTACAAGAGTTTTATATGTGCTGAAACATAGTGCGGCAAGGCTTTCTGATAGCAGATGTTTTGACTTGCAATCATAAATAAGATTTCTTGGAAAGAAATTCTATTGGCAGAATACACATGCATTTGGCAGTAAACAGCTTTACTTCTCGTCAAAATGCCGAGTAATCAAAGGAATCGTTAAAAAGAATGAAACGTTTTCAGATTCGACACATTAAAACGTCAAGCTGTTTGCCGAATGATGAAAATTATTGAGAAAAGGAAAGAAAAGAAAACAACGTTGAGTCACAAAATAGAATTTACTAATCTTCAAATTAAACCACTATAACGACTGAATTATATAAATGATCGTCTACGCAAATAAAATACGATAAAGATTGCAGTTGAGATAAGAACATTGGCTATCAAATACGCTAAAGTGATGAGCTGAGGAGAAGGTGTGAGAAAGAAGGTATAGTGAAGAAAATACAGACATGTCATTGATTCCACAGATGTCTCAGTAACGGCAATTAAAGTCAATTGTTAAAGCTTGCTTCAAATTTTTGATCAACTCGATAATTCTCCAACTGATCTGCAGATTTGAGGAGACAGTTTCAGTGCATTTTTATACATTTTATTGCAAAGACGGAAAAAAAGGCAAGAAAAATATAACGAACATTGACGGTAATGAAGTAGGTTTATGGCTTCCCCGTAATCATCTCAATGTGATTTCTCGACAATTCATAATTTTTATTATTTACATTTTAGATTAATACAAAATTGTCGCATCAGTATTATTCTACATGTAGTATTATATTATGATTCCACAATTTATTAACTAGGTGTTTTAAGTGCTCTGTGCCAGAAGACGATTATATGTCTCCACACTTTCTTTTCTATAATATATGTGCATTGCCATAGATTATTAGAAAATATATTAGTGTTTTAAATTCAGATTGTTCCTTTCCGAAAGAGTAATGCAAGATATATCGGTCTAACTGGTTAGCAGTGAGAAGAAAGGGTTGATTGGTGTCTTTCTTAGGGATATTCACACAAAATAAACTTAACCGTGGGACTAACTCTGTGTGTGTGTGTGTGTGTATGTGTGTGTGTGTGTGTGTGTGTGTGTTCGTGTGAATATAAAATATGGCATATTGCCTGTGAGTGGTTATTAAATAGCTCGATACTATTTAATTACCATAGCTATAATTTATATTAATAAATATACATTTTCCTCTCGGTAGCACAGCACTGAGTTCCATGCACGATATATTCGTCAGTTACTGATTTGAAACTGACAGCTGCAGAATTTAAATAGTGCAATTTATAATGTACTATAGTTTAGCAGTCCATTTATTTACGGGGTGTAATAATAATAATAATAATAAACGATAATAATAATAATAATAATAATATATATATATATATATATATATATATATATATATATATATATGTGTGTGTGTGTGTGTGTGTGTGTGTGTGTATTTACAAATGTATATGTATATATAACTACAATTTTGGCACAAATATACGCATCTAATATCTAGTTCACAGTATAATAAAATGTACACAGAAAGCATGCGGTGTTTATAGTTAATTTCATAAATTCAAACCGATCGATATGTTGTATTTTCTTAATAATGCCGTATGCCCAGAATTAAATAGGTATTAGTCTCATCGGCGCATCTCATGAAAATATTAATATTGGTTTTATTCTTTTGTGATGGTTAGAGTATTCTTATAATTACTGCGCGATGTGCAATCTTTTCAGTCTTCTGCCATGAGAAAAATTATTACTTTTTGATGGAGGTGTGTTGTTTTTGTCAGCTTCAAGTTGGGATAATGTCTGGCGAAGAATTTCAATTTCAGTCTTAATACATACACACATATATATATATATGGGGGGGTGGAGGGGATGTATGTATGTATATTAATATACATATTACTGCTGTTGAAACAAACATATTACGTTTGTTATAATAAAAACGTTGAGGTAACATATATTTATAAACTGTTAATGTCGAAATACACCAACGATCAATAAACTACGGCTAAACTATATTTGATGCTTCTGTCTTGAAATTGTAGACAAAAACTAAACATATCCACTAAGAAAAAAATTAAAATTCAAGACTGATATTAACAAAAATTATAACACTTACAGACGAAATACTTTAAGCCCACCAACCAAACCTTATTCTTTCAGAGAAATGGCTGCTGTGACTTAATTTTAGAAGATTCCAACATTTGCAATTAGACGTTTTCATGTCTATCGTCTGCTTTCGAATAGTATTTTTTTATTCAACCAATGTTCAATCCGATCCGGAAGGATATTCTTTTTATACGTTATATCAGTTTGGTAATTTATCAATTTAGATGTCAATGTCCTGCTGATTATTTAGGTATAACTGGTCATTGTTTGGAAGCACGGATCGCCCAAAACGTACAAACCAATAATTGCAACAGCAAGACAAGCAATTCGCATGTTTTTTTTTATGTTTTTGAAGAAGAAGAAAAAGAAGAAGAAGAACAAGAACAAGAACAAGAAGAAAAAGAAGAAGAAGAACAACAACAACAAGAGGAACAAGAAGAAGAAGAACAAGAAGAACAAGAACAAGAAGAAGAGGAACAAGAACAAGAACAAGAACAAGAACAAGATGCAATCTTTTATCCTACACCATAACAAGAGATTTTCTTTTTCATATATTCTTTCCGGATTGAAGCCTTTAACACCTGCTGATTTTAAAATTATATAAAGGGCCTACGTTCCAAATTACCAGAAGTGGAACTCCATCTTTATTTCGTATACCACATTGTGTTAATATTGTTTTTGAGATGATCGGAGATGAAGAATACGAGTCCGGTTTGAACTTGACCGTAGAGAAACCGGGCTCAACTTTCGTCACTCCTCGTCTTCCAAAGGGTCTTTTAGTCCTCATGTCTATGACAGAGCTTGTCTTGGTACCTTAGGTCTCTGGCCGGTAGAATGTTTACGACCTAAGGACATCTGTTGCCCTGTTCTCTAGACGGACGAGAAACCTACACTCGACATATCGCGCATGTATCTTACGTGCGTTATTTGCCGCATGATTAATGGTGCTGGAGGTAAACGTTTTCTGGGTGTTGATGTTATTCGCCTGAGTCAGGGATCCGAAACTTCGAGTAGGTTAGAAGGAGGAGAACCTATTAGAAGGTGTATAATACTGAAACAATTTTACTGGTATTTTTGGATGGTTTCTGGACAGCTCAGTAGTCTCCGGTGGGGCATCTCACGATGTCATGAGGATAGGTAATGTTACGGCAGTATCTCAGGGCAAGTCAAACCAGGATGTTTATCTCCAATGGCTGTTTCTATCACTGCCTACTAGTCACCCACCAAAACATCCAAAACAAACATGAAAGCAACTGAAAACGAATAAAAACTATCAAATTCAACATTAAAAAAAAAGAAAAGTAGACCCCTGTTAAACAATCTCTTGCATTAATGTAAATGAAACTCCATCTTCTTCATTCTAAAACTGATATAATATGGAAAAGATTTAATATTCATCATATAATCGGTTATGAATTTACGTCAACAGATATCCATATATATATATATATATATATATATATATATATATATCTGCCTAATCATACCGACTACATTTCATTAAATGATATAATTTTAGCCAGACAATCTGATAGCAAACCAGACATAAAAAAATAAATAATACATAAAAAAAACAAAAAAAAAGTAGCAAAATTAATTTATCTTAAAAATAATGGAGGCTTAGACTAGAGAGAAGTGGAGGAAAGAAAATGATGTTTGTATAATAAAAATCAACTGTATATTATAAAGGAATCTAGGGGTTTTATGTTAAATTTACGTAACATAATAATAAATATAACAACAACAATAATAATAATAATAATAATAATAATAATAATAATAATAATATTGAAAATATATATATAATATGAAAATATAAATATATATATATATATATATATATATATATATGAATAAATATATATAAATAAGCATAATAAAATACCTATAATAAGCATATCTTTATGACATCCGCCTAACAAATTAAATACACATTAAATCATTAAATGATATAATATATATTTAGCCAGACAATCATATATGATGATTTTTCTTCCAAACCAGACACTGAAAAAAAAATAATAAAAAAAAAAAAAAAAGTAGCAAAATTAATTTATCTTAAAAATAATGGAGGCTTATGTACTCAAAAACAAAAAAACAGAGAAGTGGAGGAAGAAAAATGATGTTTGTATAACAAAAGTCTAATTGTATTAAAACGATAGACGTTTTGTGTCGATTAAATATATTGAGAAGTTTAAAAATTAGGAAATCTCAGACAATGGAAAGTTTTTAAATGTGAGGTACTGGTAAAAGATTTTTAAGACAAGGATGCCTCTTTTCACCAGATTTTTTCACCACATCAATTTTAACATTAAGATAATAATATATACCTGATCAGCAAAATTTAGGTATAACCAGTATCAAAAAATGGTGACTTGACAAAAGGTGGGAATTGTTTGACAAAAACTAAACATATCCAGAAAAATTAAAATTCACGGATATTAACAAAATTATAACGCTTACAGACGAAAACGTACAAAATTCTTTCAGAGAAAACTTAATTTTGAAAGATTCCAACAATGTCAGTTTGCTTTCGAAAGTATTTTTTATTCAACAAGTTCAATCCGATCGGAAGGATATTCTTTTTTTTTTTATCAGTTTGTTTTTAGATGAAGAAGGTATAACTGGTCATTGTTTGAAGAACAAGAAGAAGAGGAACAAGAAGAAGAACAACAAGAAGAGGAACAAGAACAAGATTGTGATTTGACAAAGATGGGAATTTGTGACACTGAAATCCGAGGGCTTTTTGGTATATACAAAGTTACATTCCAAAAAATAAGCAAAGAACTAAAAAAAAGAAAGAAAAAAATTTGCTACAACCGAGGAAAAGATTTCTAAACTGCTATGTGATACATGTGCTGCTGTGTGTCAGTGACTGCTGGATAATCTCTTCAAAGATGAAGAAGGGACTTGCAAAAACTGCAATATAGTTCTACAGAAGAATACTGAGGATACAATGGACAGATCATGTGAGAAAAGATGAGGTTTTAGAGAAAGTAGAAGCAAAGTACTAACGCAGGCACGGTAAAGAAATGACAACGTCTCCTACATAAGATAGCCACGAAGAGTGTGAAGAAAATACTAAGCTTGAACTACAAGAGAACAGAATGCATAGTCATCAGTAAAAGGAAGAGCCCGAAATGCGATTTGCAGATCGGGAACACCAGAATCAAAGAGACACAGAAGTTTAAATATCTGGGAAGCGTTCTGACAGAGGACGGTAAATGCGACACTGTGATCCGTAGTCGTACTAGAATAGCCATAGATGCATTCCAAAAGCTGGGCACAGTATTGCGAGACAGGGGGATTTCTGTGGTAACGAAGAAAAGAATACTGATCTGTTACGTGATATCTATCCTTCTTTACGGCAGCGAATGTTGGACGATTTCCGCAAAGATGATAAAGAGACTCGAGGAGATGGAGATTTCGTTCTACCGAAGGATGCTAAGGATATTATGGAGTGAGCGTAGAGGTCTTAGAGAGGATGCAAACAAGGAGGAGGTTTATACTTAACATCAGGAAGAGGCTGATGAAATTCCTGGAACACATAATGATGGAGAAGGGCCAGTAGAAACTGATACTGACGGGTCGAATAGAAGGAAAGATAGACAAGGAAAAACATCGCCTGACATACCTGGCGAGTTTAAGCAAGTGGATGGCAGAACGTGTTCGCGGGGAGGTTTTAGAGGGAAGGAACTTGTTGAGAGGTGCAAGGGATAGAGGGAGGTAGAGAACCATGATCGTCTACGTCTAAATTGAGACGGTACATAGAAAGACACACTCATAGACAACATCAGGAAGAGAGAGTTGAGGTTTATGTGACACATAGAGGGGAAGGAGAACTTGAAGAATCTGATAATCACAGAAAAAAATGAGGGGAAGTGAGACAAAGGAAAACAAACCATAACATACATACTAGACTTGAGTAAATCGATGGTAAAATATGTTTTACGACAAATAACAGAAAAAGAAAATTTATTACGAAATACAATAGTAGGGAAGTTGCGGAGAGTCATGATCAACTATGACCTGAATGGACATGGCACATAGAGAAGAAAAGGTATTTTGATATTTTTTGTAAGTAGCTGTCTAATGTTCCTATGATTCCTATACGGTTTATCAATGTGTTGTCAGATGTCACAATGGTTCGACAGGTGACAAGTGAATCTCCGTGAAAGATTAGTTGTGGTATATTCCAAGTAAGATAATTTGTGACTTTATTTTATTTACAAAGAATCATTCTTCTAGTGGGCAAGTATATTCATACACAACATTATTCTCATAAAAAGGGTTGGAAATTTTGGATATATTTTTAATAATTACGTCGTTAGTTTTGTTGTTGTAATTAAAAATAGGCAAGGAATTTTTGGGTTATTTCATATATGTGTGTGTGTGTGCGCGCGCGCGCGCTTTTTTTCTTATTTCTCAAGGAACAAGAATCCGTGAAAATCTAACGATTGTCATATTTGAATATATTCCTGAATCTTAATGCTTAAGTCACTTATTGTATAAACCATAATGAGTTTTTCGATAATAAAATAACCGTAGATATTTTCCTCTCACATCGTTATATATTTGCGCTCATCAACATTAACACAATATTGCACTAGTAATCATAAATATAAGTGCTGGCCGTTATATTAAGAAGTAAGGGGGTACAAATGGAAGGTGTGAAAATGAGAAAGTTTCACTGAAACAAATTTCTATCTCTCCTTCCTTCCTTCCTTCCCCTGAAGCCAAGTAACTTGCCTAATACGTCTTTTCCGCGATCAAAAGTGGATAGTCCATTACTTGTCAGGTATTGGCACTGTGTAACGATCGTTTTTGTTTCTTTTTTTTTTTTTTTTTTCTTTTTTTCATCTTTCTTTCTTTCTTTGTTTCTTTCTTTCACTGAAACCAAGGAGCGTGTCTGATATGTCTTTCCGTCTTTCAACGAGATCATAAGAGAATAGTTCATTATTTATTAGGCAGTGCCAGGGTGTAACATACGTAAATACTAGCTAAGAAATGAAAAAAGGGACAAATGGAATTATAATACTATATTAATTACGAGGGAACATATAGCAGTCTTGAAGCATTAATCAAAACGCCCGTTTTCTAGTTCGAAATGAAAAAATATACCGAATTAAAAAGTCATTATATTACGAGCAAAGCAGTCTACCTGAAATACGCCCTTTATTCCCAAAAGAATACATATTTTCAACATGTCTGTATAATTTTTTTTAAAAAAAAGAAGAAAAAAAATCAATGTATAATCAGTTTTTCGCGAAAATTTTCAAAATTAACTTGTAACTGAATATGAAAACGTCAACCTCAAAATTGGAAAGTTATATTGAAGTAGGCAAATGTTACAGAGAAACTGATGTGTCATTTTTAAGTAGTGAAAACAATAAAATGAACATTTGTGGAAGACAAGAATTTTTGTTACTCTAAATTGCTTTTTGTCTCTTCTTTATCTGTTCAAATTTCTCTCGTATTAGGCACGTAAAGAAAAGTTTTCAAATAATGTTACAAACGACATGATAAAAAAAAGAAACAATAGTTGCTTTAAAGAAAAATACTCTTCATTTATACATAACAAGGCAGACATATTTCCAGATTGGCAATAATAACGTCACAGACAGTTGTGAAAACGACTAGGCGATTATAAGAAATTAATGAATATGATTTGGAAAATCAGAAAACGATGTTAATATAACTGTTTTAACTGAATCTGAACAAATAGCTAATAACACAGATGACGGCATATAATATATATATATATATATATATATATATATATATATATATATATATATATATATATATATATATATATATATATATATATATATATATATAAATGTATATAAATACATATATATATACATCTACATATATACACACACACACATATATATTTTTTGCCATTTCCAGAGGTTTATATTTTTCGCAGATTTTCCTGTGAAATCTTTCGACGAAATCTTGAATCTTGTTATCTTTCGAGAATATTTTCCCACTCAATACGCTTTGCAGTGATCAAAAAAGGCCAAAATCAATTTTTATAAGATCAGGTATATATGAAGCAACAAAATGTATTCCTGCACTATTTTTTGTTGCGTATGACCGTGTGCTACCATGGCCAATAAACCTTTTTTCTTTTAATCCATTCTGTACGCTGCCACTACCGTAAAAACGTAGGTATACTAGTGTATTAAAAATATGTTTTTAACTGTAACGTATGACTAATATTTAGGAGGATATATTCGTCAGTACAATTTATTTGACGAAGAAAAATTGATTATGATTCAACCTAATATGTTTTTTTATTAAGACACTCATCGTTTTGTTGGTTTTCGAATTTTCAGCTGTCCAGTATTGTTCAAATATCAGTCTTCTTATTTGGCAAACATAGTACACTTTCAAAACTAAATCTCTATTAAAGTCACGAGGGAATATTCTTATGTTTATTTGCTTGGTTGTTTTTGTTTAGCCGTATGTCTACTACTATGACTGATTTAATGCCGAAATCTAAATGAATTGTATGCTTTGTTTTTACATAATGGCGTTATTAGTGATGCAAATCTTAGTAATTAACCAATAACTGAGGAAGAATAGCTCTATACATACTTTTCACTACTGCATTTTCGCGTAAGGGAATATAACGAACCCAACCGTAATTTGAACTCGGTTCTTCGATTAACAATTCCGAGACATAATCCATTACATTATTACATCAAAAGTTACAGCAGCTGATATCCACAAATGGTTACCCATTTAGATAATGACCAGGTTCGAAATTGCCTAACTTCGGTGAGCCTACCAGAACTGGTATTTCAAGATGATGTGATGGTAAGTCTATTTACATGTTAAGGGTATATTATGTGTCAAGAAACCAGTTTTATTTACCTGCTTATCCGTATCTTCCCCTGAAATGGCGTATATGATTTTACAGTACGAGTAGTCCAAAAAAGATAACATATTTTACAACAGACGAAATGTGGCGAAATAACTCCAAATCATATGCACACCTGGATTGAATTGATTGTTCAGTCCAAAATGCTAAGACTGTTACCAAATACGAAGACAGACATCTGAAGATTGTCAGATGGCACAACAGCCTGAGCATTCTGTTTTGGAATGCCGGTTAGAATTGCGAAGAATATAATAATTTGAATTTCTCCTTGCAAGAATTCTTACATCATTTAAGAGTTAGCATATAGTTGCTATTTTCTGTAATGTTCCCTTCTTTTTTTCGTCTCAAATTTTAAAAAATAACTTATTTTTAAAACATATTAAATATTACTGACACTAAATTGAAATACGATTTGCGCATGAGTACGAAATTACATCTTACTATATATAACGCAAAATTCAGACCTAAAACTTTTATTCTATCTTTTGCACCGACGAAAACTATTATGATTAATATGAAACAAAAGTAATACAAAACCTATTTAAAGTATGTTTCCACGCAAAACTAAGAATGCTGTTATTTGAAATGAAATCTTTTTCTGAAAAAATTCATTTATTTCTGAAAATGTGCCCCGATTGAACTGAGGTCATTGTTTTTACAAGAATATTTGATAACCCCCTTCTATCTCTTAAATAAGAAATGTACAAGCTGATTTTAATTTCAACTTGTCGAAGAAATATTTTCTTTTTCTTAATCTGTTATTTCGTCTGAGTAATACATTTATTAAATTTCCGGGACAATACTTTTGATATTTTTATAGGAAAACTAGCGAACTGCATC
>CAHIKZ030005447.1:1045000-1072500 GCA_903632075.3 Acanthosepion pharaonis
GATCAGGGCCAATTACATTACAAATTCGTCTCTGAATTTTATCAAGGACCTTAAAACACTTTTCCCATAACCTATGTGTCGTTCTAAAGAAGGAACAAATTACATTGCTGACGAACAAACATACTGTGAAGTAAAACCTGAAACGGTTATTCGAGGACAGGATATTTACCAAACCTGTGATAGCACTAACAAACTAGATTTTAGAAATGCATGCCGGAACATCTGAAGTTAAACGATGCGACAAGTTTCCCATCGATATATTCACACCTGATGATGAAAAGTTTGAATTATTTGGCCATGCTCCAATAGATCTCTCAGCACGATTATGTCACGCCATCAAAGAAGACGATTAAAAATTTTGGCTTCCAACGAAAATGAAACGAAAATATCCTCAATTTTGTTTGCTTCTTATTGCTTGTTTCAGTGTCCTTAGAAAGAAAACAGATTCAGTATTGTGAAATTCCCATATCGTTTAATAATGGATAACCTTCACAAATATATACCTACAATAATAAAAATTTAATAAAAATGAGAACATAAAAAGTAATATTGAGAGCTTAACTGTTGTCTGCATGTAATCTTTAAAAAAATTAACATAGAATGCCTCTAGAATATATAGATGTTTTTGTGAGTATAGTAATTATTTCTACTCATCATTTGTATGGTATGTTTTTAAAAGGAATATATATATATATATATATATATATATATATATATATATATATATATATATATATATATATATACTGGAACATGCATTTCGGAAAACAGCGATGGCAAACCCTGATGTTGATGTACCGAGATCTTGTGCTGATTCTTACCCAAAGTGTCGGATATTTCTTTTATATTCCAACGCATGTGATGAGACAATCCGTCGTTAGCGTTATCACAGGGATATATCGCTTTGCTATCGTCTATGGATCAGTGATGAGAAACGATCTCACAATATAAATCAAAACAGATTAAACGTCTAAGGAAATTCCGAGAAAGAAGACAACTGAAATATTGCAGGGGTGGGGGTACAACGGGAAAATAATAAACGATTCGGGATTATTTAAATCAATTAAATAAAAAATGTTTCCTGTTTCTGTTTAATTGCAACATATATTATAACCTTTTTCGTTTATACCTAATATACTCAGATGAAAACAGAACCTTTTCTACATAGCTTTCTAATACATAGTTTTCAAGCTTCTTTCTTTTATGTGTCATATCCTTTCAGGGCGTAGGCGATCATGGCCCTCTCCCTCCCTCTATCCTTGCATGTCTCATCAAGTTCCTTCTCTCAGTTACTTCCCCCAGACCACGTTCTGTCATCCACTTGCTTAACAAATTGTACATATTATTTACATTCGTAAAATATATATTGGATTTATTTTTGATTTACATGAAAGAAAAAAAAAAGAATCCAGACGAAAATAAGGATGAGGTGATTTATTGTATAAAATGTTAACAAAACCATAAGAAAATATGATTTTATCATTCCTGAGGAAAACAATGAAGGAGACCTCACAATGTCTCGTATAATGAGGAATTTGCAGCTTCCTCTGAACAGAAAAGCGTACTTGCATAAGCACTTATTACCGTAGCTTATCTCCTACAGCAATATGTATACGAAGTATCATAAGCCTGATACACGGGGAGGAGCCACGGTGGAGTAATGTATAGCGGTTTGGATTGAGGAATCGGAGAGCCGAGTTCGAATTCCAGTCGGATCCATTACATTCACTTACGTGCATCGGGAAAGGTGTGGATCCTCTTTCTTCTCCCTCCAGCTATGGGTAAATAGCAGGACAGACTGGGTTCTATAGCCTTGGATGGCAACTGGTCTAGGAGAAGGAAAACTCTGATTCAAAAACCTGTTAGAGGAGGGTGAATGGAGTCTCTCTAAGCCTTGGTTGGCAATCCATTTAGTGTTGGTGTCACGATAAAAAAAGCACCCTTGATAGCCCTAGCGAAGCATCAAGAATTCAGCTATTTGACAAGATTATGAACTACACCAATCAAAGTATTGGTGAGTTCAATCTCGGCTGAGGCCGCAAGATGATGATCATAAGCCTGTAGATTATAATGCGTCTATCTGGCTCAAGTCAAAAATTAGTTCTGTTCTAACAACGAACCCTACTCCAGTTTCTTTATTTGTTTTTCCACCTTTACAGACGAATGGTAATAAACCACCTTTGATTTCGTCGACATTAAAGAGACGGATCACAAAGCATTAGTATCAACGGCATAGATGATGAGTTCTTTAGACTCAAGAGCGTTTCCTCTTGCCGCAGATGAGTTATTGTCAATGATAAGTTGTACATGTCCAGCAAGAGATGCGAAGTTTTGATTTAATTATTATTGCGTGATTCTTTGAGACAAAAATTCCCCAGACTTCATCAGTGAGACAGGCAATATAAATGTCACTTTTTCTGGACTCATCGCTCTAAATATCCTATGTGCAGTGATATCCTTAAACAAGGACGCTCACTAACATTTTGAGCAATCTAGTGCTACCTTTGGCTCCATATAATCATCGGAGAGACCACACTCTTTCTTCAATCAACATGGCAGGTGTTAACCTCCAGGAAAGTGACACGTTGTGCCTTCTTGGGCTAATGTTCTCCGCCGACATGAATTGGAAAGCCTATATTGAATTCATTGCTAGGTAAGCTGCTAAGAAGATGGGTTCACTGTCCTGTGCAAAATCAAAACATCAATAAACCTTAAGACGTCAGCCAAACACTTGGAAACAATGATCGTCGTATAAACTTGCACAACGATATATGCATATCTGGAATATCACTGTGATATCAGTCAACCATCACCTAGATGTACACCTTACCAAAAAACAAAACACAAGAAAAATTAAATAAAAATGATTAATCGTAGTACCTTGTCTGTCATTTTAATGAAACATGCACAAATGAAGGATTGCTACGCAAAATATATATATATATATATATATATATATATATATATATATATACATATATATATATATATATATATATATATATATATATATATATATATATATATAATAAGGTGTGATGGTTTTTATAGACGTTCGATAGTACATAGTGATCTATTGCACCCTTTTGAATCATTTCACCTAAAGCAAGGCGAGAATGCCACTGGTACGCAGATGTTTACAGATAGTGAAGGTGAGAGAAAAAGTGGGAATAGGTGGCCGAAGAAAAGATAAAAGCTGAATGGTGTTCAAGAAAATAGAAAATGGCGATTGACGTTACATTTAAATTTTTGAAGATAGTAGTTATCAGGGAAACAAGGAAACGGAATGGCGTTCCACAGTTGAGAAGTGCGAGGAAACAAACTCATAGAATAGAAGTGACGGTTACATTTACCTAATTCAACAGTAAAAGTGTGTTACCTAGATGCCATTTGTATAGCACACTTAAACTCTCGTAGGCCTGGCACTAGGGAAATAAGCTGATCAGAGCAGTAGCCATGAATTTTGGGGGGAATAGGGAGAATGAAATCACGTCACGTCGGTGAGAAAGTGACTGAATTCAAGATTATGTTTTTTTGAAATAGTCTGTTAAAGCACTTTACTCTTTCATTTTTGGAAAATCATTACTTGAGAAAAGCAGTTTATATGCGTCTGAAAGTCTTATAGAGGCATTAGTATGATTTTCTATCCCCTGTGCAAAATCACAGCAGATTGGCATGTTTAACCTTGGTACACACTAGCCACTGATACTGCCCGGCATCCATCAGTGTGTTCTCATCAGTAAACAAGGTTTGAGAATATTGAAGAAAGAACGGCCATATTGGATTTGACAGCCACAGACTTGGAGCGGTCGCTTGGCAAAAAATCAATCTCATGTCTACTGAGTATTGGCGGGCCGAGCACCAAAAGCAGTTTGGTGAAAGCAACTAATAGAACCGCGCAACGCAAGTGAGATAGACACGCGAACCTGATATTTCAGTCTGTTTTGATATTGGGCAGAGACTCATGAGGTTTGAAGATGGGTAAAAAAAAAGAATAGTAAAAAGTATCTCACAGACTCTGTATATTTAATGAAATATTGAATATATATATATATATATATATATATATATATATATGACGAAAGAGAGATAATATCAACTGTTGTCAGCTATTTGTATTGAACTATTTGGGTAAAGTGTTTGAAGGATATTTTTTTCCATATTTATTTTCAAATATTACTTTATGGATTATCCGCAAAACAGTGTATATACATAGATGAATCTTCACACATACGCAAACCTATATTTGTTTTTTATATATCAAAAGTGAGTAAAAGCAAATAAAAAAATAACTTTCCACGTGTTATGCAATCATCATGCTTAAGCATTCATTCATTTTTTCTTTCTCAGCAAAACAGACACTAAGATTTCCAGTTTGAAGACTCAAATCATCAACGGTATACGTATAGAAAGAGTAAGTTGACTATACATACACACACACACACACACACACACATATATATATATATATATATATATATTAATGAATGCATTTAGGTTTTACATAGATCGGCGTAGATACGAGCAATGACGTTGTAAATCGATGTGTAGTCAATTGTGGTAGCCGTAGAATATTAGCACATGAATCTGAAACAAGAATATTTTTTATCTAAAGTAGAATAATAACTTTCAGTAGAAACACACACACGTGTGTATGTGGGGGGGTGTTGTGGTGGTTGCGTTTGAGCATCTTTTATTGTAACGAATGAATTCAATTGTTTACTAATCTCTGTTTTCGTTTTCATGCAGATTACAATGCCAGTTAAATTGTGGAATAATTATATGTTGCGCATGAAAATCTACAATGAAGACAGCGGTAGAGTAGCGAAAGTCTAGCAATGACCAGTTTAGGGAAAGAAATTGTAGGATGGAAAACACTTTATCACCTACAAAAGAACGTAAATGCTTTGGAAAACAATCAATCCTGGAAAATCAAGATTGAACATATCAGTTCTCCATTTTTATTCTGCTCTGATACTTGGCTAGCGTGTTCATGTAAAAGCAGTCAGATATTTTCTGCAACGTTATAGAAAGTCAATTATTTCTGAACCCTAATGTTATATATATATATATATATATATATATATATATATATATATTCAACAGTAAAAAGTGTGTTACCCACATGCTAATTTTATAGCACACTTAAACTCTCCTAGGCCTAGCACTAGGGAAATAAGCTGTCGTGGCTCCTGGGGGCACAGTCCTATGGTTAGAGAGAATCTCAGTTGAGTTCCACCACAGAATATGTGAGCGAGCGGCGGTATATTGAGTCTGATTTGCAATCTATTCGTCAATGAGGCCCGTTGAAACTGTTGTTATGACTTTGGCTTTATAACCTAACTGTCCAGGTTTCAATTCTCGGTAGTGGATGCGCACTGCTGATGAGTCCAGTGCTTTCTGCATTCTGTTGAGGTTTTTTTCAGACTCGATGAATTACTTACATATATATATATATATATATATATATATATATATATATATATATATATATATATATATATATATATGGATGCATGCACAGAACACACACACACATCGGTTGGTATTCGATCCTAGCTTGAAGCAATCGGGTGTCTAGCCACACTGAAGAATCGAAACAGTCTCGCTGTGGATGACAATATATATATATGCTCTAGGGAAATCCAGTTTAGCTCACTTGAGAAAAGTGTAATTTTAAAAACAGTGGCTCCTATTGCTATTAACGCAACTGAAATGAGCTCTCCGAGCCACCGGCGAATTTCGTATAGAAAACGTTACACTTTCCCTTTCTCTCTGTCGTGCGACGATAGCCTACGAGTAGGATCTGGGATTCATGGCAAATCAGCCGCGTTTCGATCCCGGCTTGAAGCAATCGGGCGTCTAAAAGTGAAGAGCTGTGATACAGCAAAGCAGTCTGTCTGTGGATGAGAACACACACACACACACACACACACACACACAAATAGAGCCTCTATCCAAAAACTTAACGCATAAACAGATAATATATTAAAATAATTATCGGATTTAATCCATTACATACATATATATATATATATATATATATATATATATATATATGTGTGTGTGTGTGTGTGTGTGTGTGTTAGAGAGAGTAAACGCAAAAGGATATAGAATCTTCTCCATTTCATATTGTTGGTTAATTATAACAAATCTCTTCAGAAATTATTATGATAATATTTTTCCAGTGTAATTTGGTTGCGTGTCGACATCCATAGAATACAAACCTTTCATCTCGACAGAAGCATATATTTCATTTTTCTTGTTAGTTTACTTTATATATATATATATATATATATATATATATATATATATATATATATATATATATATATATATATTGAATCTGATATCAATAACGAGAAGCTTATTAAAATCATTATATTTCTACACATCTCATTCAAAAAATAGCATTACATTTTTATTAAAATTGCGATCTCTCTGAGAATATCCCGAATAATAATAATAATAATAATAATAATAATAATAATAAGAAGAAGAAGAAAAGGAGAAATAACCAAATATAATTAACATGTAATATCTGGGTTTGGCTAATAACACTAAAAGAGCGCTTAGAAGCATATGAGCTGTCTGCCCACTATATATATATATATATATATATATATATATATATATATATATATATATATATATATATATATATATATATATATATATATATATATATATATATATATATATTATATATATTGGTCAATATGCGTATACAAGCCCCTTCGCTAAGGGCACCTTGAGGTGGTTTAATGGTTATCAAGCTTGTTTCGCTACAACAATTACGACTGAGTAGTGAGTTCGATCCTCACTGGGTGCCCCCTGATTTCGGCCTTGTGCCACATCTAAGATATGCTTGGAAATTACTACAAGCCCCCTCGCTGAGAGAGCTGATGGAAACATAATTCTTCAAAACAGAACTATAAGCTTACATTTCCCCAGATGTTCAGCTTTCACTTTGATGCTGAAATCCACACATATCGACAAAATATAATTTTGAAAAATCATCTGGAAAAGGTATGTCCCCTCATAGATATTACAGCCGAAACCATCACAAATATACATTTGAAAAATATTCAATAAACAAGGACTTCCAGAACTTGGCATCTCACGATTTACACATTACTTATTGTTATTGGGGAAATTATATAAAAAGGAAAATATTGTAAAATAATCATACTCAACGAAAACTTTGTTTCTGTAATCGCCACTGTAATTGCGATATGCGGATGTTTTATGGAAATATTTAATGTCACCTTGAACATTCATGCCAAACTCATGTTAGTCCCAATAAAATTCAGAAACACAAAACATGGAATTTAAATAACAAACAATTAATGCATGTGCAATCGAAAATAAATGGCAATAATATGTACAGTTTTGAATGGAAAGGAAAATATATTAAATAAGATACTAATAAGATGATTGTCTGTTTGATACAAGCGTATCAATGTGCAGTTGTGTAAGACTTTATTCGTCAGACCGAGGGAACGAACATAGCTCAACGGGGACACATTTATTTACGTCTTGTAATAAAACGAAGAAAATTGTGGAAGGAAGGAAATTATTTTTTTTATAGTCTATTTAAATAGCGCCACTTTCGGTTGCTTGTCGAAGCTAACTTGGGTGACATAAAACATCACTCATCTTACGTAGATTAATCACAATAGAATGACTGAAATTATATTTCTCTATGATTACACAGGATGGAATTTCTTTTCTTCTGATACAAAATTCGTTTTGTCACTTGATGTCTTTGGTTGAGTCTTGAAACAGCATGTTCTCCAAAAAGCAAAGGAAAAGCAAAAGCAAATAAATAATAATTATTATTATTATTATTATTATTATTATTATTATTATTATTATTATTATTATTACTACACTAAAGCATTGAAACTTTTAAACCAAGCGTGTAACCGAGCGTGTAATTTTGTGGCAGCCTTTGCCACAAACACTTTTCCCGCCTTAAGATTTGGCAATCTGACTTGACGGCACCTCAATTAAAAACGTTCTTTTGGACCCTTCTATTCAGCTAGGTGCCAAATCTGGACAAGTTTCAAAACCATATCTTTGTGCAGACAAACACTTTTCTTTATAATGCATAGCAAGTGAATCGATCCAATATCGGTAATCATCATCTTTTGCGAGAGTAACGTCACTGCCAGACAGGTTGTCGGCTTTAAAGAATATTTGGGGGTTATTAAAGAGCCTATTTTACACAGAGGAATGCTCATTTAAAACTAGACATCTCCAAATGCGAGAATGACTCGGCAGAACAATTTAATTGGTTCTCAAATATTTTCAACTTGGATTGCTTAACCTTTTTTTTTAAACCGTTAAAGTGGAATACGAATTGACTCAGAAAAAATCATTATAATATTATTAATATTTTCTGACAATTATTGAATATTAAATTGAAGAAAGGTTGTAATCACATAATAAAAATAGAAAGTTATTCAGTAGAGGATATGAATTTAATTTCCTGGTTCGATTTATTGGATTTGATCATCGACATATAACCAAAACACTTATCGTCTGCTATAGGTCAGTAAAATAATTATTTCAGGTCTCTCATTCTGTGTTAATATATATATATATATATATATATATATATATATATATATATATATATATATATATGTATGTATGTATGTATGTATGTGTGTGTGTGTGTGTAATCAGCCGTTGTTTTCGATGAATCAATGTACCATATGCCTGTTCTTAGAAGCGAACAGCCATATTTTCCGCAAATATGATTGGATTATGTATTTGAATGCTTCTTTAGAGTCAACCATACTTTTCGGAAGAAGCACATCCAAAGAACTAGTGCAAATGGTGCTACATAAGGTCACCTAAGAGCCAACCTAAGGTTTCAAATTCACAGTTGTCTTTCTAGAACATTGTTTAACAACCAAGGCTATAGATCCCAGACTGACCTGCTATTTACCCATATCTGGGGTGAGAGAATATCGATATATAATTTTCCCAAGTAGATGTACTATATATCATATATCAGCGCAGTCATGATAAGTCAATATATATGTAGTGATTTTTCTAACCCGGCTTAGATGTGGCACAAGGCCGAAATATGGAGCACCCAGTGAGGATCGAACACACTACTCAGTTGTAACTGATCTAGCAAGGCAAACTTTCTAGCCATTACATCAAGTCGAGGTGCCCTTTATTTTCCAAGCGTAGCTTAGATGTGGCACAAGGCCTGAAAGTATGCGGAACGCAATGAGGTTTGAACTCACTGCTTAGTCGTAAGTGTTCTAGCGAGACAAGCTTGCTAACCATTACACCGCCTCGAGGTACCCGAGATTTTCCAAGCGTAGCTTAGATGTGGCACAAGGCCTGAAAGTATGGGGCATCCAGTAAGGATCAAACTCACTACTCTGTAGTAACTGATCTAGCAAGACCAATTCCCTAAGCATTACACCACGCCGAGGTGTCCAAGTCAATATATATGTATGACCTTGTGTTTATATACTTCTGTTTCTATGTGTGTGCTTACATGTATTTTTATGCACGTTTAAAGCCTGTGTGTTACTGTGCATTTATATATGTAGGTGGTTATATATATATATATATATATATATATATATATATATATATATATATATAACTATATTCTATTACCCAGTGGGTGAAAAAAACCTGGATAGCACAATTTTCAAATAATTAGGAATCCAAGGAAAATTGCAAAAAAAAAGTGCCATAAACCTGCGAACAGGATGAAGGAAATTGTCCAGTACCTTAAACCTTTGGTACAAAAAAAAATAACGAGTAATAAGTTAAAACTAAGAGTGTTCAATACACTAAACAGACTAAAATTAAAATAAATAAATCCTAATGGACCAGGTACTACCTACCTATGTTTCACAACATTGGATTATCAGGGTCAACTGGCTTTCACCCTGATGATCGCTTGTGGTGAAAAAAATATAGGTAGTTAGTACCTAACTCAATATGATTTATTATATATATATATATATATATATATATATATATATATATGTGTGTGTGTGTGTGTGTGTGTGTGTGTGTGTGTGTGTGTGTGTGTGTACGTGTTTGTACTTGTAAACAGACTGAAATATTAGCAGGTGGTATTAATTTAGATAGAAGTATGTTTTTCCGACTATAAATTAAAAAATCGCATATATATATATATATATATATATATATATATATATATATATATATATGTGTGTGTGTGTGTGTGTGTGTGTGTGTGTGTGTGAAATATCTGTACCTTTGGAAGTATGAATTTGAAAGGGAATTGGAAGATAGTGAAACAATGTTAACCCAGTGTTACTGAATTTTGCTTTTATGAAGAAACTAAACAAACTGATTTCCTGTCCAATTGTTTTAAATAATCTCTCAGCATTGATGTCATATTTGTAAAGATCTGTGTAATTCATGAAACAATATCTAAACGTTTTCTTATCTGACCATATATGTGTTTGTATGCACAAGGAAGTCAAAAGGATGCGGTATTTAAAAGTGTTGCCTTAAGTCTATTTTGTTTCACACTGAGCTACAACTTGTCTTAAAATTTTCTAATCCTGTCCATAACTTCTGCACTTAATGATTGGTTCCTGATTCTTATCAGATGCCGACAAACATGTTTGTGATAAATAAATCTTCTTTTTAATATACTATGTCCTTTTATATCCTCACCCTTCATGGCTGTTTACATTTTCTTGTATATCTTTGACTGATGTAAAATTTTCACGGTTTATTCTTCGCCTTAAATATTTTAAATAGGTTACTCACCAATTCGTCTTATTCCTTTTTGATTGTAGTATATCCTTTAAGGCCTTAATATTTTAGGATCTCTTTCCTCATGCATCAAAAATGTTAGGTATCAATTTCACAAGTGTCGATGAAAAGATCAGATTATATGTGCAATATTGTCTTTTTTTTTTTTACTAAAGCTGCAACAAAATCTCTTGTAATAATTCAAGAAACCCTCAATGAACTGAATTTTATGGCGGGAAATGATCCTTGATGACCACAGAGTCAATCTTCAGCAAATTACAAAAATTATTGAGAAGTTATTTAGGAGATAATCAAAGGTCATCAGCGGACCATTGGTGTTGTACTTGTGGTGGATGTTTATAATTATAACATACCTACCTACGATAATGGGTATGTCCCCATTCACATAAATACAGTCGTAGTTACTGTATGTTAGACAGCGCTTGGAGATTCGTCTCCGGCTGTGCTGGTCAAACTCTCTGCATTTGCGTAGCGAGGAAGCCCAGACGCGTCTATGTCGAAGGCAGAGTCTCATCTCGTGAGACCGCTACCCGTCCTCGTTTTATAAAGGGTCTAAGTGTAATTTTTGGCCGAGGCTACAGGCTGGAATAACCAACATTAAATTCGGCCTTGTACCACATCTGACCATTGGGGCGGTTACCAGATATCCTGCCGTTAGAGATTCACTGTAGACTTCACTTGACTCACTTCTAGCAGTTGACTACTTCTTGTACACGCCTCTGGTGAATCTTATATATATTGTTCTTGTCCTAAGTATTATCGTTCATTACCAACCTTCCTTTGATTATTGAATTTGTTACCCTTCCCTAGGTAACAACAATCGGGAAGTCGATGCCATCGAATGGTAAATGATGATTTGTAAATGTGAGCCATTTCTTCAACATTGTTGTGTCATAATGTCATAAGTGATTGGAAAAGAAACCGGTTATCTGATCTGTTGAAGTATTTGCGTAAAGATGATCGAAACGAATATTTATATTGTTTTCAATGTTGTGAAAATATTTTAAATATTATTTCTTGATATTTTTGTCTTCGCGCGTCTTACTTTGTATGTAAATGTCCTCGGATATGCCGGAGATGTTCGTATAATTATTTTTGTCGTCACATTAGCGCGACAAGGAATAAAAATGTTGCATAGAGAAGTTTACAGGCACTAGTTGGATCTTGCCAAGTAAAAAGCGTTTTTCCACCATTTGGAAATTGCAGTGGATTTTTTTCTTTTATTCGGTTTCAAACGCCATTGCTCTGATGTTATAAAAGTAAATTATACGGAACATATATTCCCTGCGTCTGAAATACTAAAATATAATGAATGTCAAGGGATTCAAGTAAACTCTCAGTAGATATTTACCATGGTCCCCCACTGAGACGAGAAGTGGCACAAGGACGGGTTTAATGTGGGGTACACCGAGCGGGTAAACTCGGACTAAGGATAAATATTCCCCGCGCCGCTTCAACCGTCGGTTGCGCTGGCCTCCGTGCGAGTACTGACCCATCTCTCTAGTGCAATGAGATGGTGCAGACTAGGGTATCTGTTCCCCATGGATGGGCACTTCACAGTGTGATTTTCCTCAGTTACGCCCCTGTCCTCAGACCGAGCTACAACTGAGTCGCACTCTACCCGATATTCGAATTTTATTAGTGATAAAAGACAATATTATTTTACATACTGCTATTAATAGTTAGCATAGTAACGATACAGTCACAAAGGGATAATCAGGTTTGGTTTGTTTGTTTTACAAGTTTTTTTATTGCTGGTAATATTTTTTTTCAAAAGTGTATTACTGGAAATATATTTTCAAAATTCTCTTGCTGCTACTTTTTTTTTCAAAGATGATGTGATATTAATTGTTTTGTTTTTCTTTCTTCAAAAGTGTATTGCTGGTAATTTTTCCTTTAAAAAATCTATTGCTGTTAATACTATTTTACAAAAATATATTGCTGGCATTAAAACCTATTTTTACACTTTCATAGTGTTTGAACCCAGTTTAGGGTTAACTATTTACCTATAGCTGGGATCCTAACAGGTGCTACCACCAACAATTACATGGTGGTTACACGCACCTCAAAACCTCCTGATTAGAGGTATTGCTGTTGGATGTAGTTTATTGTCTTACCCAGGACGCGGATGTAGATTATCATCATAACCAGAATGGCGGTAATCAGGAATTAACCAGTTTTCATATTTTCTACCGTTTGTAGATCCTGTGCGCTCAAGCTTTGGGGAAATATTTTTTCTGTAACTGCAGTGAGGGGTGGCAACTGCAGGCTTCCCTTCATTGGTACTAAAATTTGTACCGTGTTTGATTAATTCATACTGGCGTTGAAACCATGACGGTAGTAAATGATTCGGCCAGCAGGTATTCCAAAAACTCATCACCCCTGTACGCTATTACATGTTTGGATTTCAGAAATTCAAAATTTAAAAACTTTCATACCAGTATGAGCCGCTGTTTTTAAAACCTCATTTCCCTGGTGAGCTTAACCGGATTTCCGGGCATGAATGAATAGATGTCATCATTATTATATATATATATATAGTCACTGTAACAATCAGATTGTTTTGTCCCTATCACAGCTCTTCAGTGTGGCTAAACTATTTCCTAATTCCTGATTCAATTCTTCAATCCGGGATCGAAACTCGACTGATTTGACATCAGTCAGATATCTTACCCCTAGGCCATATATATATTTATATATATATATATATTACCTCCACCACCATCCCCAATCCAGATAGTAAATCCCAATTACAGACGCCTCCGAAACACACCGTGTTCACCTGTGTGTGTTTTTAGATATCTTCATTTGCAATTATGCTGAGAAGACCTTATTTACAATTTATGGCAAATATGCTGTGTAGAAACAATTTACAGGTTTAATCTGGTGTGATCTTAATTTATTTAACAAGCTACAAATACCCGCACATGTACACACATTCCCTTCTTTCGTTTTTGAATCTGATGATGACTGGAAGGGGGCAAACGCGTAATCAAATTTAGTTTCATATATATATATATATATATATATATATATATATATAATTCTGTATCTAATCAGTGTATTAAATATACAATGTATAATTGGAAATTATATATATATATATATATATACATACAAAAATATATTTGTATATTTCCAAATATACAACACACACACACACATATATATATATATATGTATGTATGTATATATATACAACACACTGAATCGATATTGAATTCCGTTTATACTGCTATATACGCGCTATTCCTGATATGGAAAACTTTTACCTCACAGATATTAC
The DNA here is from genome assembly GCA_903632075.3 of Acanthosepion pharaonis. Taxonomy (NCBI): domain Eukaryota; kingdom Metazoa; phylum Mollusca; class Cephalopoda; order Sepiida; family Sepiidae; genus Acanthosepion; species Acanthosepion pharaonis. Next base: position 1,059,081 of record CAHIKZ030005447.1, read on the forward strand.
ATAAAAGTATGTTTGATCATTATATATATACATATATATATATATATATATATATATATATATATATATATATAACTTGTTATGGCAATGATACGCTTATTAGGGAGTGTTATTTTGCATATTCTCTTATAGAGTCCGACCGACAGACCTGAACATATGTGGGCCAGTGCAATTGCCCGAGGACTCGTAGACAACCAAGATTAATATATTAATGTTATCTCAGAATATTCTTTATTTCTTCCACTCAAACACGTGCTGCGGCATAAGCAATTTTGGAATATTGGGTAAAAATCTAACAAATTACTTTAAAAAAAAATGTTTTTTTTTCTCAAAATACATAGTTCCTGTTGGGCCGCAGGCAGCGCTATCCACAGTACCAGCGGCGCTCCTGGCAGCTTTGGTCGTAAACTATTTTAGGTGATTTGGATCAGGAACGGCTGCTTCAGCGCTGTGGCCTTTCGACAACTATTCTAAGCTGAAGGCATATCTACACTCCAGCCAATATATTTTGGCTGTCTCTGAACTCCTTTTGGAATTAGTCAAAAAAAACAAAAGTAAGTATATCATGTCTACCCAATATTATACAATTATAAATATCTGAGTGAGAAATTGGGTGAGAGTGGGAGAATGACTGCGACTGTTATAACTGTGAAATGAATATCAATCATCGATATCACACATGGAATTTGATTTCTCATTTATAAAATAAATATACCATAGCAAATATAATAGAAACTCTACAGGATATATTCAATCAAGTTTCGATTTGACATTAATAAACACCTCATGGATATGTCTTAAAAGAAAAGTTTATCAGATTATATTTTTTGTTTCATGAGAGAAGTTCTTTATGGTTTCATAAAATACGACACAAATAATTTCTTTATATTATTTAAAAAGATTACTTTTGCGAATTTTCACTAGTTTTCCTCACGTTTATTAAAAACAATAGTCTATAAACTATGACATCATTTTCTTTGTGAATTTATTTCACGTATATTTCATGATGCCGTGATATGGAATATATTTCGTGAGGTTTACCTTATATTTGCTATACTTAAAATGAGAAATACAATTCACTGTGTGAGATATATGATAAAATGATTATAAAACTCTCTTTCCCTTCCTCACTCTTCTCTCTTTTTTTTATATTGAGTTTATTGGTCTAGATACAATTTATTTAATTAATTGGTCTGTTTTTAATTAAGCCGTTTTAATTTCATTTGCCTGCCTGAATATTTACCATCGTGAATGTTCGAGAAATTTCGTAGAAAATATGCGTTTTCCGGCAGGAATTCATGTTGGATTCCTATACGGAAACCGTCATTTGACCTAATGTCCTGTACCATTAAGCTACAGAGAAGTGTCTGGTCCGAATTACTGTTTGTAAATACACAATCTTCGACGAGGTTTCTCAATCGATCATTTCTTAACGTAAACAATGGCAACATATCGTTAAATAGATCAAATCCGACAATTATTTAATATATTTTTTGTTCATACGTTATTTTAATAAAAGACCAGGATCCAGATAAACTAAAAATGCAGATTGATGTTGTGCTTAAATTCCTGAAAAACCCTACATTGAAATATTCACATGAACCTCCATTCATTAAACCTCTGTCTACTCCCTTATTGATAAAACTTCGTCCAGGTTTACGCACACAAAAGCACTCAGACAAACGCACGCTCGTGCCCATATACAGTGTGCGATGCGTAAATTGTTATTATTTTTTATTTTGCTCATGCGCGTTGCTTGTTTTTGAGTTTTGCTCGGAAGGTGTGTCGGAATCTTTTAGCAAAATATGGCGACAGGGCATTATCCCGTAGAAGGGTCCATGAGTGGTTTTAAACAAGCGTCACGGACATAGAAGAAACATAATGCCTGTCAACCTCTACTACTGAACAAGAAGATTCAGATGATAACAGCGAACCGGCGAATTTTCATAGATTAATTAGCATTTTCTCTGTAGATTCACATCACTAATTTTTGTTATACCTTGGTGCATACTACTAGCGAATCAGCCATATTTACACTGTTACAACAGTCAGAAAACAGGTGCAATTAAGGTTAAATGGTGATCAGGTGACCACAATAGTATGAACTATATGCGTTCAAGAGCAGAAGACATGGTGACAAATTTGAAGGTATCACGATAGTATGGATAGTTTTTGAATTACCCCCGTAAATATAGGCTGAACAGAATCCGTTCATATATGAGCGTATAAAGTGAGTGTTATCTGTACTGAATATAATGTTTTTTCATGACAAACAAAAATACTTATGTTGCATTTATGTGTAAGCCATTAAACCAGTTCTGTATACTGTGTTATTTTTTATGCCATTATCATGGCCAAGATAATTTTTAAAAGACTAAACGATTCACATGAAAGAATGTATTTTGTCGGTCAATGATGGCCGATGGTACAAATCAATTTCCACAAAAAGCAAAGTGCCATTCAGTTTTCCGTTTTTATTTGTTCAGCAGGAAAGGTTAGTGCAATAGATCCATTATTTGTAGTCATTACTTACATAAAAAATGTATGTTCCGAATTCGACAGATAGGATAAAACAAACTTGCAGTTATAACTTTTCGTGCGTCGAATGTCTAAGTTGTTAGACAATCAGATAAGATACAAGGATCTGATAATGAATGCAGGATGAACAAATATTGGTCGGGTATAAACGCAATTCATGCCGTGTAGTGACAGGAAATAAGTAATATTTATCAGAGCCGAAAATCGTATCATCGAACCAAATTCAAAATCTCATGGAGTCAGGTAGATTTTTTTTTTTTTTACTTCAATCAGTACAAGGCGCAAAAGCCACTCAACGTGCAGGATTACTGGACGAAGTTTGCAAGTAGGAAGAAATGATTACAAGTTTATAACTGTTGATCCTGTACTTAGAGGTTAACATAGTCATGATCATAGAAGCCTTTTTTTAAGGATTAATCTATTGTGTTCTCATTTAGTAATATCCATGATAATGTCATGAATTCACTGTTCACTTTTACCCAGTGAAATAAATAGGTGTAATTGGGATCTATCTATTTTTCTATCTCTCTCTCTCTCTCTCTCATATATATATATATATATATATATATATATATATATATATATATATGTGTGTGTGTGTGTGTGTGTGTGTGTGTATATGGAGAGAGAGAGAGAGAGAGAGAGATAAGGCGAGAGAATTGATTATAACTCATAACGACTGGAATGAGCATTTGTTAGATGACCCAACTACGAAACACTAGAGCCAGGATAATGGAGATAATTAAATATATATATATATCCAAATATAGGATTAGTGTATACAAAATAAATTCCAGTAGGCCAAAAAAAAACTATTCTTAAAAGAGTGCTCAATACCGAGGAGAGGAAACATAATTTATTCTAAAATTATAACATACATATGTTATAAAATCAATACAAATACTTCTAGTATCTTATCAAATGATGTTATTTGTTGAAACTTGACTAATGTATGGAATAATAATGCAACACAAAATGTACTTAGAACAAAATGTATTGAAACAAGAAAGTGTACACAATATTTACATAGAGTCATTTGTATATTCCTGGTAAGACCGTTCCTGGAATGTGTTGACTTAGTGGCAGTCGGGCAGAGTCTCTGGTTGAATCTCTTGATTCCTATATTTATTCGCATTAAAATACAAAATGCGGCACAAGGCCTAAAAAGGGGGATGGGGAATGATGGTCTTCTTCTGTCTTAAATCTAAACTTAGCTAGTCGCAGACACTGACCCAAACATGCCAACAATAATCCAATCACCAAAACAACACATTCAATTTACCTTTCTTACTACGTCCACCATAATACCTCAGATTCTCTATGAAGTCCTAACTAGTCCCCTTATGTACAGATATTGTTCATGGGAGGAGGGTCATAAAATAACAATTTTAAAAAAATCCCCAATGAGTATACACAATATGACGAAATATATTTACAATAAACTAAACAAAATTAGCGTTAGTATTAAAACCTCCCACAAACTTTGAATGTGGCAGAAATATCAGTTAACTGGACGAAATCGATGCGGGACTAAGAAAATAAGAACACATTCAAACCATCAAGCATTCACACAAACATTCACTCATTCATACACAACAACAAATACGAAAGCACACACACGAAACGAAAGTCGCCCCGCATCCACCAGAGAACTGACATTACTAACCACCTAACGAGGGAGGGATGGGGAATTAAACAAAAAGAAAATAAGGACAGAAATAAAAGGGACCAATGAGCATACATACCTAGCTAAGTTAACCGGAAAAAAAAAAGAAACTAAAAAATTCAAAATCGAAAACCTAGACTAGCCTAATATCTGGGTGGGTTGTCTATAACCAACCCTGATGAGACAAAATTCTGTACCAACCGACGTCCAAATGCCACTCTAGGTCAGCCCCTTTTACTCTACACATTCGCGCAAGATTCACCCACCTTTTGCCAAATTCTGATGCTGGGAGCCCCGTTGCCTGTCCGTCTAATCTTGACTTAAGCTGATGCTTAAAGAACAAGATCAGTTGGGAAGAGATGAACTTCTCGCCATCATAGAATTCCTTCTTTCGCGTCGTCCAAATCACGACTCGCATAACCCCTAGTAAGCAACAGAACATAGTGTTCAGCCTTCGTCAATTGCGACACCACATTGCTACAAACAGAACTGGCTTCCAGGACAAAAAACTTTCCCTGCAGCATGCGAACCATGAGGCCTTCAACAAACCTGCACAACGGCACTACCGTCTTGCACTGAAAAAAGGCGTGACCAATGGTCTCGACATTCCCAGTACAGCGACGACAGTTTGGATATTTCTCCAAGACTGCTGATCAAAGTCTTTGCCGACCCAGAGGGCCCCACGAATCATCAGCCAGGTGGTGATGCCTCATCGTTATTGAGACATTTCAACCCAGGCGCCCAAGACCATATCGAGCGAGCCTCCTGCTTCGTAAGACCGAGCTCGTCGATCAGACTATCTCGAACGGACCCCCTAACTAACAATCGATATAATGCCTTACAAGACAACGGTTGGGCGTCGGAGAGGCCATCCGACGTCCGCAAGAGGAGCTTCAAAGCACGACGACATTCGCGGTAGAAGGAGCACTCGACACGAGGTGTACGGCCGGCCTCCTCCTCGCACGAGTGCACACTTCTCAGGGACGGGAAATGTTTTTGGACATCTTCTTTCCAAAAGGTGCCCACCTCATCCAAACCGCGACACATTCGGTCTAGAAAGGTAATGCGAAGCATATATTGACGAATCTCAATGCTAGGCATACCCAGACCGCCCTCAGAGGGATGAAGGCAACAGGTCTCGCGACATACCATATGGGCCTTGCCTCTCAACAAGAAAGAGAACAAGGTCTTGACTAATGAAATTAGTCGGGCATACGGGAGTTGAAGCACAGAGAGTCGGTACAGGAGGATGGGATAGATGTGTGAAACACATACTTCCGCCCTTCCCTTCAGGGAAAGTCCCCTCCGAGACCACAGATTACCCGCGGCCTCGACCTTCCCTTGTATCTCCGACCAATTCGTTTCCAACTGGAGATCAGGCCCGAACCAGACGCCGAGTATCTTGATCGGCCCATCCGTCCAGAGGAAAGGTCCGGGAAGAGAAACTCCCTTCCACGCACCCAACCGCAAGCCCACAGACTTATCGCTGTTGATCTTGGCCCCTGTCACCATCTCATACCCACTGATCGCTTGCTGACTTCTGTCAATCTCGGCCTGCTCGACACAAGAACCGAAACGTCGTCAGCATAGGCAGAATACCCGGGCTGAGGTGGAAGCACCAGGCAGCGAAATACCCGCGTAGGACCGATTCGCCTTTAACTTGCGAAGGAAAGGTTCCAACGCAAGAACGTAAAGCAGAGGCGAGAGCAGACAACCTTGACGAATGGAGCGAGACAATACGAAAGGCTTCGATCTTACCCCATTCACTTCCACCAGCGCACCGGGGGTCGCATACAAGGACGGCATTCCAATCCCCCGCTAAAACTACCCGACGAGACGTCGTCAAGAACGGCGCGATCTGCCGAAACAAAGCAGGCCGCTCGGAATGGATATTGGGCGCATAAACCCCAATGAGACGAAGAACCTTATCCTTTGGTAAACATCCAGCACGCAAAGCCTGCCCGCCGGATCCGCGAAGACAAGGGTACATGCAGCCTTCAAAGACCTGCTCACTAGCCAAGAGACACCCCTCGAACGACCATCAAAACATGCTGAATAAAGGGCGAACCCCTTAGACAGTATGTCCTCACGATCATGAGAAGAAAACCGGGTCTCTTGTATACAACATATATTCACCCCGAGGCGCTGAAGGTCACGAGAGAGCCTCGCCCTGCAAGACTCGGACCTCAGGCCCCGGACATTTAAACTAGCTAACCAAAGTGCCATTGTGAAACCGATTAGGGTTGCCCTTCAGGATAGAAACATGGCCGGGGTGAGGACACCGACAGCCTGTCCCAACGAACCAGACATCATCTCAGTATCAAGCGTGTCATCCTGGGACAAGCCGCCGATGTCCGCAGGATAAGTTAACTTAAGGGCTCTATAAAGGGATGAGTGAACATAAATAGGGACCCTCCCTTTACATTTTTTTGTTTCATCCAATTTTTCCTCCAGCAGCACGACAGCTGGGGGCACCACTTTCAAGGACGATTTTGCCTCCTCTATCATGCCCCAGATCTCCCGCGTACCCGGGCCAGTTCTTACGACGGTTAGCTGATTTCGGACCTTGTGGAAATTTTTCAGCACCTCCACATCCACACCCTTGATGTGCCGGAAATTCCACAAGATTGTCAAGGGCTTCGGGTTCTTCGTTTGCCCGAAGACCCTTTCCGCCTGATTTTTCTTTTTTTTATCCGTAGCAATTTGAGAGTCTGGGGTTCTTACCCTTTTTTCTGTGGTGACTGAATAGGTGTTGGAATGGGTGTGATGCCCGAAGGCGTCCTCACAGGTGAAGGTTTTGATGAGTGAAAATTGTTCGTCGGTGAGTTCGACAGTGATTTTGGTGTAGGAGGTTTCATGAAAGGTATTTTTGATGAAGTAGGGGAAGACGGGGCAGAGAATAGAGGGACCGGTGCCCCCAGCGATTTTTGGTTTTTACCCCGCTTAGCCTCCAACTGTTCTTTTAATTTCTTTAAGTCCAGTATTTTTTTCCAGCTTGGCTCGTTAGCTTTCTGGGTTTCGCTTTGGCGTTTTTTTCATAAGACGCCGAGGCGTCGCCCTCAGAGCTGGTAGAGGAATGCGGCTGTGGGTGACTTTGTCCTTGGGGTCATGCTGGGACTGAGGAACCGCTGTTTGGTCTTCCCCTTGCCCTTAACTACGAGGCGCCATTCCCCCTCATCCTTCCCCTTATCCACACTTGTGGAAGGCGTCATTTTAGTGGGTAATGAGGGCCTGGACCCAACCGAGGGATTTTCCTCATCGGTCCGCCTCGCAGCTAGGCCCACTACAGGCGCCGCGGATTTTTCCTTCTCGGCCAAGGGGGGATTTTGGTCGCCTGCGACCGGAACTCAGGGGCCTTCTTCCCTGGGCAGGAGGAGGAAAGGTGACCAGTCTCTCCACACCTCCAGCAAGTTGGTCTCCTACCGGTCACTATGACCGGCATTTTCCGGTCGCCAAACACCAAACAGTTGGGGACGGACTTGAAGGCCTTTTGATCGAGCATGATGTCAAAAGTCCATCCCCCGTTCAAATTGTCGGAGAGAGCCCCTAAAATTTGGCCGTACTGCCTAAAAAATGCAGCCAGGAGCTCTCCCGAAATTTGAGGAGGAACCTCAAAAACGGCCACCCTGGTCCGCCTGCGGCCTTCATATTCCGTTCTTAATATCAGATCTTTAGTGATGAGTTCTTTTTTGGCCATGTCCAGCCAATCTTCATGTGTGGGTAGCAGAATGTCCCACATGAAGAACCCATTACCCTTTATTACTCTTTGGGGTTTCATCCCCAGGGACAGAAGTGATTTAATCACAGTGTCTTTTGTGGAGCGACAAATCTTACGAGTTTTCTTGTCCACCACAAAAACGTCCACCATTCTCTTTCAAAACATATCGAGCTCCTGGACAACTTCGACTAACCCATCTTTATTAACAAGATGGGCGTAGCCTTTCGCCTTATCCAGGAAATCCGCCATGTTCCAAATACAACTAGGGGGGGGGACTTCCAGCATGAGGGCAAATCCTCAGCAGTCTTAACATGTGCCTCCTTTGGCACTTGGTCTTGTTTGGTGGTATCTCCTTTTTTGGAGATACTAGTGTCTGATTTGAGGCTACCATCAGCCCGCTTTTTTTCGTTTTTTCAGGCGGGTCGGCATTAGCAGCCTTCCCAAAGAGGTCTTTCTTCACATTCGACCGACCTTTTTCGTCGGCCAAGTTGTAAAAACGGAGACTACCACTAGCGGGTCTTCCAAAATTTTTCACGAACACGGGGAGAGGAGTTGGGAAAAAAAAAATAAAATAAAGAAAGAAAGCCTGGATAACCCAGGAAATTAAAATTTAAAAATAAACTAAAAGTAAAATAAAATAAAAGACAAACTAGATAAACTGAAAGAAAATAAACAGGTAAGACATTTTTTTTTTTTAACAAAAAATAAAAATGGCGCCCGAAGGCAGCCGAAAATAAAAATAGAAACTCCTCTGTTTTTTTTTTCCCCTACAAAAATTCAAAAATGTACAAAAAGAAAAAGAATAAAAAAAGTTTAGCGGCCTAAGCCGCTAAAGAAAATAAATTAAAAGCAAAATCAAACTAGTCAAACCAAAAAGAGAAAGAATGCGACCGCAGTCGCTAATTAAATAAATAAGAAGTAAGGTATAAAATAAAAACAAAAAGTTTTCTTTTTCTCAAGCTGTACTAAATTCAAACAAAAACTAAACAGAAATAAACAGAAATAAAAAAAGCAGTCGTCCGGTAAGACTTAGTCAAAACCGGACTAAAGTAAAAAAATATGAGGGCCGAAGCCCAGAAAAATAAAACCAAGAAAAGAAATGGAAGAAATAAAAAAATAAAACTTAAAACAATAACTTAACAGAAAAAGACTTGAAGTTTGTCAATCCAGAAGGGTTTTTAGAGCACTGTAAATCTTCGTAAATCCACTTGATCAATTCCTCGCGGGCCAAACAAACTCGTCACACAGCAAACCAAGAAAAATATTCGCACACACCCAACGCAACCGGTCAGAAAATGTCCGAACAAGAGAGAGGGAATCTCGTGATTCCTCCCTCTCTTCCCGGTACCAACCATATTTATATGGTCGGTACTCCACTATGCAAATTAGGTGGATCCTACCACAACGGCGTTGAATGAAGAATAAAGTTTTAAAATATTCAAATCGACCAAACATCCCTCGTTAGAGGAGACGCTTTTACATAAGCTGCAATCACCAATCAAAACACACCCCTACATAAAACGACGTAAATACATGACACACACACTCACAGACGTAAACGCATTCTGTTTCTTCTATTGTTGATTTAGTTGTAATGTAAAGAGATTTAAACGAATGATTGTAATGCATTTCTTTGAATGTGTTTGAACGAAATTTAATACTGTATAATATAAATTAATTTAAATTTGTAGAGACGTGTTGAAGACCATTTGTTTCTTCGTTTTATCCATGCGCATTCCCCTACAAGCCGTAGAAAATCAATCTATCAACTGCCCCTGATGAGGATTTCTTCTTTCAGTCGGCTGTGGTAATGATAATGGTATCATTAGACATTTCCCTACAAGTAAATATTTACAATTCATCGACCGAACAACCAGTACTACCTTCGGTTAAAATTTCGGTTATCTTTTCTTTTAAGAAAAATCAATCAACAAAAAAGGTTGATCAATCCAGTAGCTGTTATCACTTTTTTTCATACATCGAGCAATATATTATTAGAAGAAACATTCAACGTGCAATATTTTATACTAGCTGTATAAACAGTCTTTGACCGGGTCTTTCATTATTGGGAATTTTTGCAGTTCAATCGGAGTAGTTTAAGTTTAAAGTCAGCCCAACCGAAAATCAATATTAGTAATAACAATTGGGTGCAACTGAGGAACATTCCAAAATGGAAAGTTAAAAATTTGAAGGGGGCGGCAGTAAAGGAACCTCTTTCATCAACCGTTGTAATAATAATTTACGTTTATTTATATAATTATTACTTTTATTAATATAATGTTTATTTATAAAATACTTTTTTTTTTATAATTCTAATAATCATTTCTGTTAGTATTCAACTCTCTAAATTGATTGTACGCTGATTTTTACAGACATTAAATTTTGCCTTTGTTTTTTGTGCAAAGTGTAAAAAATATTATTTTTTGATCTTTCACCTTCAAGGTTGTAATTTTTTTCCAGCCAGTTTGGACTTTAAACGGGCAGTAAAGAATTATCTATCAAACAAAAAAACATTTCATCGAAATCAGATGAAAACTTCGGAAACACATAAACAATATTCGATCACACACACAGACATTGTGAGAATTATAGATATAAGATTCATATATATATATATATATATATATATATATATATATATATATATATGTGTGTGTGTATGTGTCTATATGTGTGTAACTTAGTATATGTATATGAGAAATTAGTTTTCAAGGTATCTATGAGTAAAAAAGTGCTTAATATCAATGGTACAGCGTATATCAATATAAAATTTGGCACTGATGTCAAAACCATGCGGCAACAGTCTGTTTCATTCTTGAAAGAACTCTTCAGGTCATGTGCGTCGTGTCTTGTCGACAATTTATATATTCGTTACCGCCTACCCAACAACCGTTAGGATTATACAACAAAACTTGCTACCCACTATGCACCATTGCGCAGCATATATAAATAGTTGAGCAAACACACAATGAACGTGGCCTGATGATTGCGTTCGAGTATGAAACAGTTCCTCGCTGATCATTTTTGACCTCAGAATACACATATATATATATATATACATAGATGTCTGTGTTTGTGCTTACGTATGTGTACTTGTCGGGGCTGCATCATATGGGAAATACTTTGTACATGCGCCAGCAAAATAAAAGAATCAATGCGATTTTATGATTAATTTTAATCTTATACAATCTCTATGCAGTACTTTAACCCAGATTTCATATTCTTCATTCGTAAGTGTTTCAATAAGGAACGAACTTTTTAATGCTTGTTTTCAGGGAAATATAATCTTATTATAAAATTGCTTCATTATTTATCTTAATGATTATTTCCAATTTAGAAGCAATCAGCTCTTGAATACTTGTCTTCCCATTTAGCATTTGTCATTAAATATAAATATATCTTCTTTCTCTTATCCAACACAATTAATATTCACGGTGTTTTTTCCCGATATTTCTAATAACGATCCATATAGAATAACGTAGGGTTTCTTTAATATCTTTATTATTATTTATTTTGCCCCTTTCGTCCAAGAATAGCTGGCTGTCATTGTGATATCTTATTTCTATAAATCACACGTTATTGCTTCAGTGTTCGCTATCACATCAATAATATTCACTTTTTGGGCGCCATTTACTTTCAAGGCGTGGGCTAGCATTGTTCTCAACCATTTCCTTTTCGTTGTAGATCTATGCATTATTTGTCCCATTACTATCCCTAATCCTTTATCGGATATGTAATTACACAAAATTTTTAAGTAAGTTACTCGTTGTTTCCTTCCGCCTCTTTTACCATCAATATTTCCTGTAAGTGGCGAATTTTCCAAGCCTGTTTTTCTCAATATGAACTCCAGAAATATCAATCTTTCTGATTATAAATGCATACGTTTTTTTGTTGTTTTTTTTCTCCATCTTTTTCAAAATTTTCTCTTATATCCAATGTTCCGTCTATAGTATCCCCAATATTCTTTTGTACAACCACATCTCTGTTGACTCAATTATTGTTTCTGTTTGTAAGTATATAGTAGAAAATAGATTTTAATTTATTTTAATTTATATATATATATATATATATATTTTTTATTTTTATACGTTCTTTTTATAGATACAAATATCTAAATAAATGTTCTGTGTATAATAAATAGTATTAGTGACATTTACTAGCCTGAATGTCATTAATACCGTTTATTATAAACAAAGCATTTACTTCAATATTTGTATCTATAAAAAGAACGTATAATTGTGGGACTTTGTCCATTTCATAATGTATGACGTTATTTTTTTTATATTTGGATACACATCGAGCAGATATGAATTTACGCGAGAAAATCATGGAGAATTGTAGTTTAAAAACAGTAAAATCGACCTTGCTAACAAAAATGATCCTCTGTGACTCAATCGGTAAAATCACGTCAGGCTATATGACGGTTATGTATAGGATACAATTCTATTCCTGTCGGAGGACGCATATTTTTTATGAAAATTTTTCAGATATTCAGGCCGGTAAATGTTCTTAAAACTGTTTATTATAAACAGAATATTTACTTAAATATTTCTATCTATAAAAAGAACGTGTAAACATAAAATAATTGTAGGACTTTGTCCATTTCATTCTATATAATTCTACATTATTATGCGGAAGAGATTCATATACACAAATACATCGATTTACGACCAAGTTCCTGATATTTCTTTTCTTGTTTTTTTTTCCTGTATCGCCCTCTTTGTTATCCCCTTAAACAATTACATTATTTGATGTTTTCTTGTCGTTAATTATAATATCATTTAACCAGATTTGGACAGTGTAAACTGTTTGCATTATTAATATAATGAATAAATTTATCAAGAAAATACAGACAATATAATGCCAGCCAATCTATCCAGCTCTTGAAGAAGAGACTTTAAACAACAGAATTGTGAGTCTACAGTATGAGGGCGAAAATAACATGAATAGAATATGTGAGCAACGACAAACTTTTAGTGAGGATGAAAATAAAAAGGGCACGTATACTTAACCTCAGGAATTGACAATTGAAATTTCTAGGGCAAATAATGTGGAAAGAGGAATTTCAAAATGTGATACACACAGGGCAGTTTGGAAAGAGAAAATAACCTGCCTAGCGAGCATGAGTTAATGGATAGCGGAACAAAGTTTGGAAAGGGTACAAAAAAAAAATTTTTAAAAGCTAGAAAAAATAGTCTTGAAGAAAAAAGAATAGAAGAATAAGGCAGTTGTTATTCGATAAGAATAAAGAATGATATTACATTTTTCTTTGAATTCATTTACGTATCTAAATCAAACTTCGTATGAATAACACCTTCATCATTATCAGTTCTATATATAATATATTTACGCAGAATTTTATTTGTAAACCTGATTTCTTTTAGTTATGCATTGATTCCATTATTATTATTATTTTTATTTTCTTTGATTTCTGGCGTTTACACATTTCTTTCCGGGTCCCGCCCAGGGACCTAAGGTTAGAAATGGCGCCATGACAC
>CAHIKZ030005447.1:1082500-1207500 GCA_903632075.3 Acanthosepion pharaonis
GCTGGGCCTTTTTCCCGGGGCACTCTTTTGCCATGTGCCCCACCGCACCACACGCCCAACAACACGGCTTCCTACCCTCCACGACCACCAGTAACTTCTTCTCCCGGCAAGTCAATACATATGGTATGTCCCGGAAGTTGCCCCTATCCAGGACCACCTGGAGCACCATGTCTCCCGTCGCTATGCCTGACTTGCTTCTGAGCGCACTAACTTCCTCCACTTGGCGAATTTGGCGAAAAACGCTCCTAGACAGGAACGTTGTGGACAGTAATACGCGTCTTTCTCGTCCCCATGTATTCCGTTTGGAGGCGCAAGTTTGTTGTGGACAAGATTTTCCGGCCAGCTGCTTCGCCTCTTGTTCCGAACCAAGCAGAATGTCCCACATGGCATTGCTTCTGCGGGCTAACATTTTGGGGGTAATCTTGAGGGTCTTTAGAGCATCCTCTACATTGTCTCTGCTGACTCCAATCAGTCTATGGGTTTTGACATCCGATGTCAGCAGAGAGATAACTTTGACCTTGATAGCGTCCAAGTCCTCCGGAATTGTGATAAACTCATTCCCATTCACGTACTCTTCGTAATTCAGCCGTTGTTCTTCGTAATACGAAGAGTCTTTTTTCTTCGGTCTACTCTGGGACCAGGCCTGTGTTTTCGCAGGTGACAAATTTTGAGTTTGCACCGGCGGTGATTCCGTTGGTGGAATCATGTTTACGTTTGTGTCGTCGGCCATTTTGGCCGAGACCAAACGAAAATAACTGTATTCTTTTTTTTAATTTTTATTTTTTTAACTTTTTTTTTTTTTTTTCCAAAAAGTATAAACCGAAAATAATACGAAAGAAAAACGTGGTCAACCAAAGATAATTCAAACAAATAAATATTAAACTAAAGTAATACAAAACAATGGGGAGGGTGGAAATCGCAAGAAAGGAAAAATGGAATAAAAATAAAAACAAAAGAAAAGAAACAAAAACACAAATAAAGTAAAACTAAAGACTTCAAAAAGGTTTCAGAAATTCAAAACTTAACTGTACGTCAATGCAAGAGATTGTCCAATTTGTCAAAGCGAACTTGTCCAATTTGTAAAAAGCGACGCTCTAAACAACACTGAGCCGAAGTGTCGACTGCTACTACTACTTATTACCTGTGGGAGAGTCCATTACAATAGTGTGTGTGTGTGTGTGTGCGCGCGCACACACCAGGCATACATATCACAGCTTAATGTTCACGTGACAGGGCCAGGTTTTGATAAGAGTAAGGCATAACATTGAAATACCAGATATCTTAAAGTTAGATAAACGTGTCCATTCAGACGGTCCCCAGTTGTTGCTTCATCCTCATCCTTCACACTTTAAAGAAACTCACGTGATCCAAAGTTAATCTTCCATTTGTACCCCGCAATCAACAGGCGTCAGTTACAAGGATTAGGCAACTTACAAGAAAAGTTGTTGTAATTATTATTATTATTATTTGTGGAAGTAATAATAGTAATAGTGAGATTAATATCTACATCTGTCATTGCGCATGTTCCCGGACTTTGAAAGTCAAGGGAATGTTTATTTTGCAATTTCTAAGTATTAATAAATTTACTTTTAATCCGACATTTTTATTGAAGCAAACTATATTTTGTAGAAACCCATGTTTTAAATATACGCGCTGTCTTTACTTTGATTTTTAAATTGGGCGTTTATTTCTGATACGCAGCTGATCATATATAACGTTTTGATAATAACTGAACGAGTATGCGTGAATTTCTCAAGAGAGGAAATAAGACTTAGCTGAGTTGTAACGTTCTCTCTGTCCGAATTGACCTCAAACGCTGGGAGACGGAGGTTCGTACTCTGCTCGGGAGCACTTTCTCTTGATTAAGTTTACTCGAGTGCACCGGCCGATAGAATTAGTTCGAACTGTGTAAAATAAAAAAGGGGTGTATATTTCCAACTCGGGTATCCATTACAAAATTCCTAAAGCAATTTTTATTTTGATTAATAAAAATATTATTTGGTGTGTGCATATAATTCATGTGTAAATATTAATCCTAGATGTCGGACATTATAAAATGAAAATTTCAAAATATTCATCGCATATATATATATCAGGCAATTGATTTCGAAATTCGTCTTCGTACATTGATTGGCTGTCAATATAATTGATTGATTGAATCAGTTATTTTCAATGGCTTATCGCCTCTTGCTGTTTATTCAAAGTTAGGAAATATTTTTAAATTACCAGAATTTTTTTGTGGTAATAATGTTTTACTGAGTCTTATTAATTTACCCACAGCAAGTGAGGAGGGGGTGGATTCATACCTTTCTCAATGATTTTTGTGCGTAAGCATATATATATATATATATATATATATATATATATATATATATATATACCTAAAGGGAATTGGAATTGGGCTCTCCGATTAACAATTTGGCGCCATTATCCATTGCACTACCAAGCTTAGAAAAGCGGTTAACCATCTCAGCACTGACCAGAGTCTAAGTTGCTTAACTTCAGTGATCATACGGAAACTTGTGTTTCAACGTGATGTGGCCGATAAGCACGTAACTTAATATAAATAAAGTATAAGTACTGATATTTTTTTTAAATAAAAATATTAATTAAATTCCTATCATCCTCGTGATTTCATAATTTTTACTCATCTATAAATATGACTTTAAAATGAAATTTGTTGACCTTTTGCGCTTCGTATAATTTTTCTAAAATTGTCAAAGTTAACGGCTTAACTTCCGGTAACCTTTGTCATGCACATTATTAGATATGTTCCTTTGATAAGATTTCTTGATACGAAGACGTGATTTAATGATTAGAACATATATGGTTTTATTACATGAGATGGCTATCGTATTAAAATATGCTATAAAACTGGCAAATATGAATCTAAATCAATCTATATATTCTTCGATTCTGACTAGTATTTCCTTAACTATCGTTAGCCCTTAATTAAACCATAAAGGAATAATGCAATTTTTGACGGGCAGAATTCTGGTTTGTTTTTTTAATAACGCAATATTTTGCATCTTCGTTTCATTTCATTTCTTCTTTTTTACTGAAAGATCTTGGTCGTGAACTAAAGAGATTTGAATGATTGCTCTTATAAAACGACAATGTAATCTCCAACAGCGAGAATTCATCTCTGACATTTCATTATAAACAATTTCCGTTCTCAGAATTCTAGGCTTTCAGATTTGTCCAAGAGAATTCACCTCTAATATGAGAAAAAATATATATCACGAAGCTGTAAGAATGAATCATGAGGATAGGGTAACCAGGACAACACAATCACGAATGAAGTTATTTAATGAGGTTCTGGAACTGCCATGATCGCCAGTGTTGTTTTAGACAATGTTGATATATTCTCCGGTTTTTTTTCATATCGCAATCGGGAATCTAAACGGTTGAAGAATCAGAGAAAAAGGAAAGGAAATTATATAAAAACCTTTACGTGGGTGATCTAAATCTACCGAATTTGATTAACACCTTAAACGACATTTTTTTTTTCACTGACATTTATGGGTTCAAATAAGAAGAGTACAGTTTAACAGAATTGTATTGCTGAAAAGATGGTATTAGTCCTATCAGTCTTCGGAAGAATAAATTCATACAAGTCGGGAATTTAAAAAAGGGACATAAATTAAATACTTTCTCTCGGACCTGAACATATTAAGAATGTTACCTATTTTTTTAGCCGGATAATGTTGTGTAGGCGGTGCAGATTCCTTATGTTCCCCGTAGATTCATTTCCTTAGGCTGTGTAAATTCATCATTTTTTGATGGATTATAATTATAAAGATTAATATAGTAACAGATGAAATAAGACGAAGAACGCGAAAGTAGTCAAAGGGATGAATGATAAATTATTGAGCCCCCCCCCCGCACCCAAAAATATTATAACTCTCAGCAGATTACCAAATAGAACAAGTAACAGAGGAAATCTGAAATCCTCTATGATTTAAACGAGGGGATATACATTTTTTTAAAAATAATTTCATCAAAATCAAGGCGATAAAGCCACTAAGCCACTGCAAGTGAAAGAAATGGAGAAAGAGAGAAGTGGGGAGAAAGGAAAATAAACAAAAATGTTTCCGGAAGAGAGAGATTGATGTTGCATTTAATTTTTTTAAACTCAGGCGAGAAGTGCGAGCTAAGAATCTACTAGAATATAACTTGCGGTTAAATATATCTATTTTAATAGAAAAATGATAATATCTACTAAGCCAATTTGATTGTACGCTTAAATACATGTTCTAAAATTATAAAAACCATCTCAATGTCATAAATAAGGGAATAGCTTCTATGATTTCAAAACGAAATTCCAAATCTTGTTGTTAATGGAAGTGGTTAAGTTGCCGTCTATAAATACTGAAATATGCGAAACCTTAGTTCAATTTTTTGGAGTATTATGGAAACGTGCAGTAATAATGTATATTAATATTAATAATAAAAAAGAACAATAAGATTACTTATGTATGGTACAAAATTAATAAAAATTCTATATTGAGAAATGAACAATGCATATTCGAAACAAAGCTAATAATCAAACAATAGTGAAAAGTGTTCATCTAAAATAAACAATGACAAAATAATTATTAAAACGATACAACTGAAAAGACATTAAATAACATGGATTACAAATATTCATTCCTTCATTTGTTTTTGCCGTTTATCAACCTTTGGCAGGTTATTTAAAGCCAGCATATTTTTCTAATATATGGCTTGTAAACAATCATTTGGTTAATTGATTTGTTTTTATGGTTTATCGGCCTTTTGCTGGTTATTTAAAGCCAGAATATTTCTAAATATATGGCTTGCAAAAATACTTTAGTTGATTGATTTGTTTTTACGACTTACCAAATTTTGTCAGATTATTTAAAGCCAGGATATTTATTTATAAACAAGCCTTTATTTAATTGATTTGTTTTTAAGGCTTTCCAAAATCTGACAGGTTATTTGAAGCCAGAATATTTTTTTTCTAAAAATAGGGCTTGTAAACAATACTGTGGCTGATTGATTTTTTTTTTTGTTTTTATGATTTACCAAACCGTTACACGTTATTTTAATCCATAATATATTTTTAGATTTCAATTATTTTGGAGAATTAATAATGATTTCTTGATACATGGCGTAATAATTAACCTATAGCTGGTGGGAGGTAGAGATGGACTCATGACTTTCCCAAGTGTATTGGCGCTAAATAGAATATAACGAACCCGACTGGATTGAAACTCGTCTCTCCGATTTTCAATTCCGAACCGTTATAAATTACACCACTGGCACATCCATGTTTACAGCACCTAGTATTTCAAACTTGTCACCCATCTAAGTACTGGTCAGGTTAGAATTTCCTTAACGTTGGTGATCGTAGTGTAACCAGTGTTTCAATTTTATATAGTCATAAGCCCTGGAGTAAATCTAATAACAATAAAAGTGAAAATGCCTCGATGTAAAACGAGCAATAATAAGAAATCTACGCGCAAGGACAATTGTCTCAAAATTCTTTGGAAGTAGGA
This sequence comes from Acanthosepion pharaonis, assembly GCA_903632075.3. Classification (NCBI taxonomy): domain Eukaryota; kingdom Metazoa; phylum Mollusca; class Cephalopoda; order Sepiida; family Sepiidae; genus Acanthosepion; species Acanthosepion pharaonis. The sequence continues at coordinate 1,088,020 of CAHIKZ030005447.1, forward strand.
AAAACCATAAAAGTTTAAATTTATTAGATTATTTCTTCACATCCACTGTATTTAATCGTGAACGTACATAATACGCTGAGGTGGGAAAATCATCGATCAGATGACTAGTGCTACTTAGAGCTCGATGTGCCGTCGATACAAACAGTGATATGTAGGTCTCTAGAGGAATGATCAGCGATGCTACACGTTCACAACCGAATTTGGGGCGATCAGGCGCAGACGTTATGTCGCTGGTGATTTGTCATTACCGCTTGGGCGTCAGAACTTTGGACTGGCTAGAAAAGATGGCGTTTGATCATCATTCAAAGCTCGAATTTTCACAAGTGATAAAACTGTCATTTTATTGCAAAATAAAAATAATTAAATCTGTTGTTCATTAAAAGCTGTAATTTATTTATTTCACTTGTTAATTAAAAGCAAAGGTCATCAATTACTCGATCATATCAATGCTTTCAGATCTAAGAACAGTTTCATGTATTTTCTCTCTGGATCAGCATCGCCTCGCCTGTCTATTATCTGCTTAACAACAGAGTAGTGGCGCCCTGCTCAACGCAGTGCCATCTTCATTTACCGGTACCCTTCTAGATACTTAGTGCACTCGGCTCGGAGTCGCGATCCCTCTTGGACTCAAATTATGTGAGCGTGATGTGGAGCTTCCATCGATGAGTTTGGTTTACATCCTCTCTCCTGTCGTCGTAGTGCCGGCCGCTTTCCACGGCCTGCAGCAATAAATGACAGCCTCAGAAGAGGTTTGGATGCTGATGGGTTCCCTTCCCAAATGGAACCCGTAGACCTCGACCGTGGTGATGGAAAGCGGCCGGATGTCATTACCATTTTACCTTTTAGAATGTGGAAGTCGTTGATTTGGGATGCGACCTGTGCGGATACATTTTCGGCCGGTAATTTGATCTGGTCCACGGTTGAGCCGGAGTCCGTTGCCCGGGACGCAGAGATAAAAAAAAAAAAATAAATAAATAAAACTAGTTAATATTCTTCTCTTGCTGATAGATTTTTTTTTTACTCCTGTGGAAGCGGGGACATCTGGGGTTATTGGCCCTCGTTCGATGGCGTTCCTTCGGAGGGTTGGCACGATGGCGTCTCGATTAAGGGACGAGCCTCGCGAAACGGAGTAGTTCTTGCAGCGTGTCTTACTGACAATGGTTCGAGGTAATGCTTTCTTCATCATTGCAGCTGGCAGTGGATAGCAAAAAAAATATGAAAGAAATTTATTTAAAATAATGTAATTATATTACGTTATGTTAAAATAAAATCATGTATTATTCTATCAACATCTCTATTTTTAAATATTTTTCTTGCGTCTAATGATCTGGGGCGAAATAAACTGGCGCCCAAAAGACCGTGCCAAAAAGACCCCGCCCAAAAGACCCCACCGTCCAAAACGGCTACGCCAAAACGTACCACATCACTGCTATCAACTACTTGATATTTGGAAAAACAGGATCTCGGGTTCGAATAGACATCGCCATCATATCGCAGAAATTATTGATTAAAGTTCGTGTCTTGTGAGAATGGTAGTCACATGATTCAGCCAGGATGCAATTCTTGATTTATTAAGAATAACTTTGTCCCGGTAATTGCATGCATTATTCTACTGGAAGTATTACTTTTTTGTTGCAGTATGTGGAATCACTTAATGTTTTTTTTTTCAAGAAAGCAGTCATCTTTAACAGGTATGTTTAGGTGAATCAGGGGACATAGGCCATATCACATGAAACTAGGATACACGTACCAGAAACCACTAGCACTTTGCAAGGTTCCTTGTAAAGAACGCTTTTATTAATATATTGCATACCATATTAATGTAATAGAGATATAATATTTAACTCGAGCATTAAAATTGTACGTATATATTCCAAGAATCTCGCTTTTTTTGAAAGGTTGAAGTATAGATCCACAGTGAGGGATCTCGATTTAGTCTCGGATATCATGTATCCTTTGTGTAGCAGACTTAAATATGACTATACTGTTTGCAGATTGAGTAGCAAATTTGACTGCAATCTACTCGATTAGCCAATAGTTTTCAGCACCCTCTCGTTTTAACTATTTCGTAAATATTAAATAAGTAATAGTTATCCGTAACAAAGAATGGACGACCTCGACAGAGGAAAACAGCGTATAACCTAACAGGTTTGCATAAATGGTTAGAAAAACAGGTATATGAGAGATAGCACAATGAAACGATTTAATAAGGTCTACAAAGGACAGGAAATTGTGGAGAGCTATGATCACCAAAACATCTTTGAATAGTTAAGGAGAGAGAATGTACTGATGCAATCCTGAAGAAAAGAAATATATTATGCAATGTTTTAGTATCGACAGACAGAATATCGCCCTTCCCTCAGAAGAATACATTGGCTTCAGTTTCGTAGTAATTTGTGCGGAAATAAGAAGTTTAATCATGTGTTTATTGTACTTCATGAACCTTTGGCGTGATCCCCAAACATCACACTGCACTATTAGATTTAGCAGTATAGATACAAATGGCGTGTATTTGTGTCTTTTAGATTGTATAATAATTTTGTTAAGACAAAGTACACTAGAAAAAATCTGAACATGTCTGATGTTGGCCGCGAATAGATAAAATAATATTGACATTGGGACAGTCTTCAACATCAGACTCTTTCACAAACAAGGAAATTAGAAACAAGAATGAATTAATAATAAATTTCTTTGGCCTGGGATTCTAATATAGGACTTTTTTGATATCAAGTTACTCCGCTATCATGATATTTATTACAAAGTTTTTGGAATTATAATTTTAAGAATTTTTTAGTGAACTTATATGAAATTATTTGCCGGCTCGTTTAAATAAATTATATTCCGACGTAGAAATACATTCTTTTTATAGGTTTTCTTACTTTTGCGAATATGTGAAACATTGTCGTCATATCTACATTTTTTTTGTTTGACTTTGACATTACCTATCCGAATTACCTACCTATATTCGGCATCATCATCCTCGCCTATGAGAAATATCGATCAACAGGTATATTAAACTAAAGACTATTTACACTGTGATGCCACTGACGTGTCATACGGACATTTTCAGAATTAATTTCCGCTGCAACACAAAACTATTATTATTTTAAGAACAATTCACTAACATAAAATCAAGTTGCCGAAAGTCGACACGCGTATACATTTGCTCTGTTGCATTTATAGTTTCAGTTCAGCAAATAATGTCTACCTACACAACGTTAATAATAATGATAATAATAATAATAATTATTATTATTATTATTATTATTAAATAAATAAATAAAAAAAACTATCCTGGAAAATTGGAAGAAAAACAAGAAATCTTCACACAGCATGGATGCTTAAGTCTTTGGAAATGTACAAAGTCTCCACGGTGATAGCCAATTTCTGTAAATAAATCATGGTACTGTGGAAAACAGCATTATCCTTAAATCACACCAAAAGTGCTGCCATTTCCAATCGTTTGAATATCCGACGATGAATATTTCTAGGAGAATCCCTGTCGTCACTTGTATCTTTTCTTATTCCCTCTTTCGCATGAGCAAATTCGTAATAATTATGGATAAAAAGTAAACAAGAAAGTATCTAATCACCTCTTCTACATAGATGATATCAAAATCTCTTCTAAAGACGACAATGAGTAGAGCGGTATACTCAATACTGCAAAATGTTTCAGTGATAACATCGGGTTTGGATTTCAGATTAGACAAATGTGCAAAAGCAACATTCAAGGAAATGGAGACTTACCGAAACACACTCCATACATCTAGATTTTGTGACAAATCGAACAGGGACATGAGGAAAACTATAAATACCTAGGAGTACGCGATTGAATGCGGCATAGACAAATGAAGGAAAATGTAAGAAAAGATCACTATAGGCCTTTGCATCTAGTGTTCAATACTGAACTGAAATTACAAAATAGAACATCAGCAGCAATAACACTTTGGTACGCATCATCCTAAGTCGATCATTTGCATGTGCTCAGATCCGAAGGGGGCTGACGATTAGATCAACTACAATTGATCTTCAAATATACCTGGAAACTACAGGAGACTTTATGTAGTGTGTCAAAGAACATGAAAGAAATAAGAAACTTTATTCAGTAATAAAGGAAGCCAATCAATTCAAAAATTAATTTTAAGTGCGCGAAGAAATGCAAATAAACCATAATACACTTACGACAGCGACAAAGAACTTAAAACGAAACAAAAGCAAATTCAATAACCCAAATGCAGAAACGATGGAATAATAAACCGCTTCGTAGTCAATACTCTGCCGTAACCAAATAAGAGGATGCAAAGAAAGTCTGTACGCATCACTTGTTACGTATTACAATTTTAAATGATGCAAGCGACAGTTTTCGTCTTGCCACAGTGGATCAATGCTTATTAACTGGAAATTAAGAAGCACATATATTGAAACACTGTTTTGACCTGAAGTTCAGAATTATTAAAATAAAACCAGAAGGAACTGATCGTCTTGTATCAGGTTGCACAGTTTTAGCACCCACAGGATATAAAGTTCGGCATGACAGAAAGGCCCATATGTAACTTTTACGGGAAGAAACTGCAAGAAACCGTTACGAACATCAGAACCTGTAACAATTTCCTGGGACTTTGCAATAGCTACAGACTAAAGAATCAGAGACGTCGTTATAAAAGATCACATGAACAGAAAATGATTCCCCATTGAAATGACAATCCCTGCAGTTTTGTAATATATCTTTAATAAAGATCTTCAAAGAACGATCAAAATACAAGAGGCTTGAATTGGAAATCTAAACAAAAAAATGGAACAAGAGGATATCAATAATTCCATTTGTACTTGTCGCTCTCAGATTAAATGAAAAAGTTTTCGATAGACTCATTCAAGGGTTAACCTGCTAGCCCATGTCCTCAATAAATACAAAAAAAAATCTATCACATGTACAGCTCACATAATACGAAGAGCTTTAGCTATGTAAAATATATATTATTTTAGTTTTTTGTTTTGTATTGCATAAATGATCCGCGGAGAATGTCATGAAACCATTTCTGAACTTAGGTCATGGGAGCCGGAAGTAAATTTGTGTACAACAGAAATACAAAGAGAATATAAAAGAATAATAACAAGTAATGTTTCAATATTCATTAATTTTGACATTATAAATATTTTTTATAATAATTTGGGGTGATGTATTTAACTGACATGAGCAAATTATTTGTTTAGTGCATGGGCTGGTTCTGACATAATTCAATTTTTAAAATATTGGGGGAAATTTCTTTTTTTCTATGTTAAACTATAAAATATATGAAAGCCAAGAGGAAATTCTGTGTAGTTACCTAAGTTTTCGCTGTCCAAAATTTTCTTCTAACAGAACTCTCTCCTCGGACATATAGAAATGGAAGAGCCGTCATACAATTCACATTTTTTCAGATTATTATTGTTGACAATCACAAGAGCTCCATAAATAGTTATGAATGGCTACACTTGATGTTATCGCATGAATGAGATTGATCAATATACCTATCTTCAATCCTATTGTTATGGTGTGATTAGTTGTTGGGTTGATCAAATTAAATGCGGCTGCGTGTTTCAAGATAATCAACATCCATACATTAAATTTTAAACATCAAGGAAAAATCAAGCTCAGTGAACATTAATAAAATATTGTATTAACAATGATATACAAATATCAACAATAGTATAAAGAAAGTTGTTCCCCTTTTTCCGTGATAAAAAAGGGTAAGTTTAGCTAATAAATGTTGAATACAAAATTGAATGTAATTTAACTACAAAGTTCAATTGAAGTCTTAGCTAAAAAGGAATAACCATAGAGTAGAAAATTATAATCAACATGCGTTGAGACAAGAATAATAACAGTAATTCCTTAATTACACAACGGACGCTTCTGTATAGTAGGTGATCACATTGTTAGAACTAACAGAATAGCTTCATAGAGCGGGAACACATTTGAATAAAAAAAATGCTTTTTTGCATCCCGATTATACATATCTTGATAAAAACATACAGACCAGATATATTGTTAGAAATCATCGCCGGTCGCTTTTGCTCTGACAGTCTCAGACAATTTTCTGTTTGTGCTTATGACGTAGACATTCAAAAGACAGCGTAAGGGAGGCAACTGGGTTGACAAATTGGCAAGGAACTCTTACAATACAGACATTAAAGCTCACATTGAAAGCTAGATTATCCTGAGTCTATGTTGAAAGGAAATTTGGTATTCCGCAAAATCAGGTTTTTGTATTCTACTATAAAATATGTGGTAATTGAAGAAGAATAGACTTTAATTTTTGACAGCATTTAATCAACAGTTTTATAGGAAAAAATAGATATTAAGCTCTAGAAGTCGAATGCTCAGTCTATTGTTTTCATATTGAGGCGTTTTGTGTAGTTCTCGTAATAAGTATAATGTAATTAAACGAGATCAGAGTCAATATCTTGACGGCTCGTTGTATGTTTTCAGTTTTAATAGATTAAATATACATTTTGAAATGTATTATAATTTCATTATATTTCATCACATCCACATTTTGGCATGTCTACTTATATCCCCCAAAATACTGAATTTGATCAGATTGCTGAAACTTTAAATAAGACACGTTGTTTTATATATTTTCATGGTTTTAGAGATAGCTTTAAATCATTACGCTTAGAAATAACGGATCAATATAAGAATTTCCTCTTCGAGTACGGCATTTCCCAAGTTAAGCTTAATTCGTTTTATTTCAACCGACTTGCATTCTATACATGAGCCTCGAATTCTTGTAGATAAAAAGTTGTTTTATTTGAGCTTACATGCTTTCTGCACATACTTCTCAATTTCAGTAATACTATAAATTTGGCACGTAATATAGATATCGTTTATAAAAACTAATCATCTTGCCACTTTTTGGTTCATATTATTATACAAATTTGAAATAAAAAGAAACACTTTATCTTTTGAATGATATGCATATATATATATATATATATATATATATATATATATATATATATATATATATATATATATATATATATATATGCGTGTGTGTGTGTGTGTGCGTGCCCGCGCACGCTCGCATGTGTGTCGTGTTTGTTAGTGTTACCAAGTGAGAAAAAGTAAGTTTAGTTCTTCAAAGTAGACCAGACATGTCGAGAATTTGAAAGTAAAAAAAAAAAAAATGTGTTAATAATATTATGTGAATAAATTTACATGACGGGGGAAAAAATATAGAGATTATTTACAGGAAAAAAATTTAAGTGATGTGTATTTTATTGCCAATAAGACATTTAAAAAGTAGATATAAGTGTTATCGACCCACAAATCGTTAGATTCTAGCAGAGAAATATTTTCTCTATAGTTTTCTTTTCCTTTTTTTTTTTTTTGGTGTTTAGAATTGATAGCTGAAAATAGACGAAACATGGGTTGAGAACTGGCTTTGCCTAAGTCAGAATTGCAGTCATGATCATATCTTCAAATTCTTTTTTCGTTTGCTTTGACATTAAATAATCGATATTGATGACAAAGATTATTTAACGGCCACTTTAACACTCCTCACTCCAAAAAAAAAAAAAAAAAACTATCGATCGGTGAGACATTCAAGACCAAAGACGTTGGACGAGAAAGCATTGCCACTAAGCAAAATACATTCCTGGGCGAAAATGGTTCATATATATATATATATATATATAAATTAAAATCAATTATACATTCAAACTTCAAAACCATCCATTTACCTATCTATGTGTCGTGTTCTTTGATTTGTTTTTTTTTTTTAAAGAAAATATGCTGGAACTAAAATAGAATTGACGTACATCTTTTATATGCAGTATCATCACAGGCGGTGGGCGATCGTGGGTCTCCACTACTTCTCTCTTTTTTATTCTACGTCATGCTTGTTCATGCGCCATTCCTATTTATTTGTCTTGTACTTGTTTAACCATGTATTTAACTTAGTAGCTACCTCACAGCCTTTACTTGCTTAGTTTTAATTCCCATTCCTCTGTGCACTTTAAATTCGACAAGCGTTTCTAACTCATTACCTACCTTTTATAGTTCACTGCCCTTAATTATGGCTACGAGCGAATGAAATCTGGAGATCTTAGTGAGGCCCACCCTTCTTTGAACTTTGTGGCTTAGGACTACAGAATCATTAATGCATGTACCAAATAATTGTCAGAATACCTCCTGACGAAACTCATTAGCGACAAATCTAAAATGGATATGCCATGTAAGCCGAAAAAAATAACTGAAAATCTATTAGAAAATTGTAGTCGAGAAAATCACGAAAACCGAATGCATGAAACAGCAACAAAAAAGAAAACTCAAGTTGTAATCCACCTCTGGATAATAATGGCATAATCAAGATGTTGAGGTTTCGCACGACTTCAAACAAAAGGGTAGGAAGGAAACACCCATCTATATTGTAAAGAGCTATAAAAATTACTAGACTTAAGAATCCTATTTTCCTGAGAAATCGATTTAACTGAATGATTATATAAATTTCACCTGACAATAGCCCTAGTGGATCGGTCAATGAGTACTGAATGTTTCCTTCTAAGAAAACGGTTAATTTCTGTTCTTTGGAAATATTATGTAGATATTTTCTCGTCGTCATCTTAAGGGTTTCGCCTTCAGATATTTTCTTCTCCGAGAATGTTATAGAGAAGCTAAGGTGAATAAAAATTTATACGTGTTTTTCTCAAAGCCTTTTGCGGGATGGAAAACTTTTCTGCGGTTTTCCTACAGGAAGTTAGCGACCATGGACTGCACAATTTACAAACTTTTGAAGCTCTTAATAAATTTTGTATTTTTATTATCTCTTCTAAACTTGTTTCTTCCATCCATTTACTCAAGCTCTCTAAGTAGGTTGTGCATTCTTCTGTTCTGACAGCCATATTCGAAATCTTGTGAGGCAGATTATTTGCAGCTTTCCACTGTCTTTTTGCCCTTAATATGTCCTGCGTGGATCAAATTTCTCAGAACCTTTTTCTTCATTATATGGCCTAGAAATTTCAAAATTTTCTTGCTGATATTGTACGTTCACATAGTTTTCTTTTTCTCTGAAACTTAATCGTTCTCAAATGTTCGTTCAATGGTATTCTCAGCATCCTTCTGTAGAACCAAATTTCTTTTACTTCAAGTCTCTTCTTCATCTGTGAAGGGATTATCACATATTCACTGTCAGAAGGAAAGGGAAAGAGAGTGAGTTACAGAAAGGAAGAGAAAAAAAAGAATGACACCATTTTCATCCAGAAATTAATCTCCGACTTCAACTCTGAGAGGAATGTGCAGCATTGACTGCTTGAGAGAGGGGGGACATTTAGAAATGAAGAAAAAAATAAAGAAAACCTCAACTTGATCTGGAACCGGATCCCCAACTTCATCTCTGTAGAAATTGTCCAAAATTCACTGCCAGAGAGATAGAGAGAGAGAGAGAGAGACAAAGAGAAAGAGAGAGTGCGACAAATGATCCGAAACTTGATCACAAAACTTCATCTGTGAGGAGATTATCCAGCATTCCATGAAAGAGAAACAGACAGAGAGAGTCAGAGGCAGTGAGAAAAAATCTGTGAGAAAATCTGTCCAGCATTCACTGCCAGAGAGAGAGAGAGAGAGAGAGAGAGGAAGTGAGTGATAGAGAGAGAGAGATAGAATGAGAGAAAATGAAGAAACACACAGCCTCGTTCGAAACGTGATCCCTAACGTCATCCGTGAGGAGATTTTCCAGAAATTACAGAGAGAGAGAGAGAGAGAGGAAGTGAGTGATAGAGAGAGAGAGATAGAATGAGAGAAAATGAAGAAACACACAGCTTCGTTCGAAACGTGATCCCTAACGTTATCCGTGAGATTTTCCAGAAATTACTGAGAGAGAGAGAGAGAGAGAGATACCAAGAAAACTCTAATCTGCCCCGAAACTAGATCCCCAAAATCAAACTTCGAGATTTTCCACCATTCACTATCAGAATGAGTGATTAAGTGTGTGAGAGAGAGGTGGAGGAGGGAGAAAGAGAGAGAGAGAGAGAGAGAGAGAGAAATGAAGAAAATCCTAGCTTGTGTCGTAACTTGATCCCCCAACATCATCTGTGAGAAGATTTTCTAGCATTCGATGCCATACGGACTTGACTCACTGGTTCAATTTGAAGCAACTTTAATCGTAATATTCCCTTATAGTTTCATATAATACTTTGAAAAATCATTTAATCAAATCTAAAAATAAGGCATCTTACAAATTAGGAAAACAAAACTAGCACAATAAATATGTTAATCTTCTTTGAAATCAATATTGACTCTGTAAAAATATCAAAATCCAATGCTAATGAACTGTAAATGGTAATTAATCATTCTTAACCATGAAATTTTAAAGCCTTCTATCAAAATCTGAAAAAACATGTTTTAAATGAAAAACATCGTCACGAGATGCAATGTCATTGATCAACTCAAATAAAATGCCAGAGCTGGGGATTCTGAATCATCGTAGATTAATTGAAAAATGAACATATCATATGATGGCAACAAGTGAAAATTAATTGCCTTTTTGTAATCGTTCGCCCGTTTCACTGTAATTAATTACGTTATCTGCTCTGCAAAACAATATCTCAAATGTTTGTTGAAGATTTACAAATTTCAAATAAATATATCTTTTTCAATAACAATCCGAATAAGTTCTAGGGTATGTTTGTGAAGTGTTTACTGAGAATAATGTTAGCATTCAGAACGTTGAAAATAGCTTCCGTTTTGTTTTTTTGCTTTGTTTTCTGTTTAGTTCAACTCTTTGATCGGTAACTTCCTTCATTATCCTCGGGTTACGTTGTTATGTTTTAACTGGCCTCATACAAAGAATGTATCAGAAATTCTTAAAGAGCCTCCACACATAGATAGACGCATATATAAGCACGCAGGTATATAATTATAACACTTATTAACAAGTTTAAAGTGCAAAGCAACAATTTTATCGTTAACTTGAGGTTGTAGAATCTGAGATAAGACTTATTTGCATTGTTGACATGCGGTCTATTTTCTTCAATTTCTGTTGCATTTATCACAACGTCGTTATGCCCACCGGTCTTCATCAGGGCTGTCCGGGTAATTTACAGGGACTTCGTACTGAAAAATTTATTTAATCTTCGAGGTTAGATTGTTCTCGTTCCACTGCCAATGTCAAGGGATATGTCGTCTAGTTCTTATTCCTTTAGTATTGCTCACTTATTGCTCGCCTTGTTTCATTCGATTCCAGCTAAATCCAGGACCATTGATTGAACTAAACAATTACTATTTATCCAATTTCAGGAAACAAAGCTTTTAATGAACTAGACTAAGAGTTGAAGTCAGGCTACAAAAACTCACATGCACTTGGCAATTTGATGACGACGGAAAGATGTTTATTTCATGTACCTCCTATTGAGGGACGTAGACCGTCGCCATAAGTATAAGACACTTTTGGAGTTATGAAAAGAAATTATGTTAATGGATGAGGAAATGTTATGGATCTGTTCAACCAGAAAAAAATATTGTAAAAAGGAGCATCTCATGATCTACAAGAAAAGTCTCAACTTTGAATTAGAATTAAGTAAAGAGGCAAATACGTAAGGAATGATTGTCCACATGCGCTGTGGGATATGATAAGCCAGCAGTTCAGGTTAACAAATACTTTTTTCGTTTATATATATATATATATATATATACAGTGGGGGAAATAAATATTCGTACACATGAAAAATTGTATTTTATAAATGTAAAAGCCTTAACTAAAACAAATTTTGATACATTTTATGTGTAACGATACATTTTATTACAAAATAGTAATAGATTTAATTAATTCTTAATTTAACGGAAATGAAAGCATTTTTTTCATTTTAACTGATGACAAAAGTATTCGTACAAAACAAAGAAAAGCATATTAACTTAATTTAATACTTTGTGGAATATCCTTTATTGAGTTCAACAGCTACCAGTCTATTCCTGTACGTCTAAATTAATGATTTGCACACATTGGGTGCTATTTTGTCCCATTGTTTTTGGCATATTGTCTTCAAATTCTTGATATTTGTTTGTGCTCTTTTCCTAATTTGAATTCTCTAATATCACCATAAATTCTCGATTGGGTTCAAGTCTGGGGACTGACTTGGCCATTGCAAGACATCAACATTACTTTCAGCTAACCATTTCCTTGTAGATCTAGTGGTATGCTTAGGATCATTATCCAGTTGGAAAACCCACTCAGGAGGTAGCCGAAGTTTCTCAACAGAACGCATTAAATTTTCTTGCAGGATTTTCTGGTATCTTTCGGTATTCATCTTGCCATCTATTATTGATATTCTGCCAACACCTTTTGCAGAAAAACAGCCCCAGATCATGATACTGCCACCACCAAACTTTACAGTTGGCAACGTGTTCTTTGGTAAGTAGGCTTCACCGTCCTTCCTCCACACGATTTCGATAATTATGACCAAACAACTATATTTTAGTTTCATCTGTCCATAGTACTTTTTCCCAAAATGAATATTCTTTATTCTTATGCTCTCTAACAAATTTTAGCCTAGAATCTCTGTGCCGTTTCAAGAGGAGTGGAGTCTTCCTTGGAATGCGTGATTTCAGACTGTTTTTTTGTAGTTCATTACTTATTATACGCTTGGTTACTTTAATCCTTAATGCACGCAGATGTTCCTGCAGCTCTTCTCGGGTAACCTGTGGATTTCGTTGGATCTGACGTCCTAATATCCTTGCTGATCTTAGAGAAATCTTCCTCGGAGCACCTATTCGTCTTTGGTTTTCGACGCTGTTACGAATTTTCAACCTTGCAATGAACGAAGCAATTGGAGTAAAAGGTATATCCAGGTTGTTAGAAATCGTTCTTTAACTGTTCCAAACTTTCCAAAGAGACAAAATGTGTTGTTTTTTGTGAAATAGTCAATTCTTTACCCTTAGGCATTATTAGAACCTTCTCGTAAGACTAGAAATTGCAGAATGCTCTAATAATGGCTAATAGCTTTAATATAATTACTAATAAAATTACTGGAACATTCTAGAATATACTTTTTTTTATAATTAATTGATTATTTTATTCTAAAAATTGATTTGTACGAATACTTTTTTCATCAGTTAGAAATAAAAAAAATGCATTAATTTCTGTTAGAATAAGAATTAATTTAGTTTAGTATTATTTTTCAATAGTATGTGTCTTTATACATAAAATGTGCCGAGATTTGTTTTATTTAAGGCTTTTACATTTATAAAAATACAATTTTTCAAGTGTAAAAATATTTATTTCCCCCCATTGATGCACACACACACACACACACACACACACACACACACACACACACACATATATATATATATATATATATATATATATATATATATATATATATATATAATCTAAGGAAAACTTCCTTCTGATGCCTCGTTTCGATTCATGACTAACTAGGAAGAAAAATTCGAGTAGTATTTTTCCTTAACTAACTGTGGTAGACTGATTGCAAACCAAGGCTATATGATCCAGTCAGTCCATCTATTTAAACCATAGTTTACACTAGTTAAAACATAGGATACATCCCTTAAAATATGGATATTGCGTGGATGTTAATGCAAGTCAAATTAATGAAAATGCAAGAAATGTAAATTTGTAATTAAAAATTATAACTCACAACCCGAAACAGAGAGAAATATTTCGAACTACAAATTGAAAAAAAATTTGATTGCGAAACATACAAACATTAATGAGAAATGTAGGCTCTATAATTCTGGAATTAGTTTTATCAATTGATATTGTGGCTTATTATGTTTGTTTCATGCGAGACAGACTGCGCAAGATCCAGATTAGAATGTCAATGTTATCATTTGCTTGTCAATTCCCGCTTAAAATTAGAAACCTTCTTCAGAATATTGCACAAAATTTAAGTCTGTTTAAGGTCAAGAGAACACGACAGACACTCTATCAAGCGTGTTTTAAAACCCCGTTTATTCGATTATTCATTATTTCTTCATAGTCGTAAATTACCTTAAATAAACATCGTCTTTCTGACAGTGCATGGCTTCTTTAAACAATATTCTACGTCTTCCTTGCAAATATTAATACGATATATCATAGTTTGATGACTTTACACCGATAATACCACAGCAAAGAATTCAATCAGCGACTGGCCAATTCTGAGCGATTATTCAGTCTTTTTAAAGTATCCTATATATCAGCCCCACATGTTATGGCACTTGATTAAGTAGTTGACGTATTATATTTATTGACAGCCACATATTGCCACAACAGATCTATCGGAAATATCTTCATACTATTCGAATATCCTCCTTATGACGTCCTTATTTTATAACTTGAATGGAAATTAGGCTTGTATAAAGTTAACAATAACAAAAATATTCATAGCTTGACAAGTCTGATTGGATTACAACTTCTTTTATGTTAAAGACCTGTATCGGAGTAGCCTAGTATCTTCAACGTATTGATTCAGTTCAATGCTATCTGCCGATTATTTTCGCTATTTCCAGTCTTGTTTGACATTTTTCTAATCTCTGTAGTTATTAATATCTTCTTTTTTTTATCCAGCAATTCAGCGTTATAAAACATTTTAAAATTTCGAGCTCGCAATGTGAACATTAATGTGAGACACATAGCTTAAGATTATTTCATGCAAATGCCTGATATTTTTAAATCTGCGCAGATGAAAACGATTTCTGTCAAAATGCGCATCCAGATTCTTTGATAATGTAGCATAGAAAATTTTAGATTCTAATAAGCATTTATATGATATATCGATAAAAAGTGAATGACTGTTGAAACGAGACGAGGGAGATTTAAATGTATCATACACACAAAATATACACACACACACACACTCATATATATATATATATATATATATATATATATATATATATATATATATATATATATATATATATATTGCCTATCCCTCATAATAAAAGAAAGAGAAATGTCCATAAAAATATATGTCCATATATAAACAAATGTTCGAAAATCCTACGTTTTTGAGTTGAGTTTAAAGAAAGTTTACAGTAGATATTGTTGTGTTGGCCTGTAGATTGGTTATATTTATCATTCGTGTATATTTCTGGTTAGTCTGTTTTAATGTTCACCGTGTTTAGTAGTCAGATAACTGAGACGCGTTTCGTTAAACAATGATAGGAAATTCATATTGTGCGCAGGCCTGTATCATTTTTAAATATGGCTGCAACGAATGGTAAATGTTGTATATATATATATATATATATATATATATATATATATATATATATATATATATATATATATATATTTATATATATATATATATATATATATATGTATGTATATATATATTTTAAAGCAAAAATATATATATATATATTAAAGAATAAAGAATATATATATATATATATATATATATATATATATATATTAGAAAAACAGACCTCTATCTCTCTCTCTATATATATATATATATTTATCTGCTGTGTGTATATATATAATCATCAATGCTAGCACAACTTCAGTTGTTGACTTAAAATTGGACGTTTGGTAATTTAAATGTAAACCTATCTAAATAATTAGTGGAACAATCCATATTATCTATTCGCTGGGTTTACTATTTATTAACACTAGCACTCAATGCGCTATAATATCTATCTATCTATCTATCTATCTATCTATCTATCTATCTCTCTCTCTCTCTCTCTCTCTCTCTCTATATATATATATATATATATATATATATATATAAAGTGAGGATGTTCAATGAAGATTGTAGAACCTAAAATCCACATTCAACTTCATCACTTGATAAGACACTAGAGGTGTTGAAACGTCCGATATTTTGTAATGATTTTATAACATATTTATATTATAATTTTAAATAAATAATTATATTCGCTCTAACTGTATTGACCACTTTTTAAGAATAGTAATTGTTGGTTATTCGAATTTATTCCAGATACACCAATCATATACTTGTACACACACACACACACACACACACACATATACACATATATATATATATATATATATATATATATATATATATATATAAATAAAGGCTTAAACACTAATATTCCATGGTCATAATTTATTCCATTGGAATCGTAAATACGATCCAATTCATCAGACCTACAAATTCAAAAAGAAAACAGAAAAAACAACTCCGGAAATAAAAACAATTTAGAGAGAGTGTAAGTATGAGGAGGAGAGAGATCAAACCTTAACATAGAGAATTTTAGGAGAGGTGGGTGGAAGGGGTTTAAGTAAGGAAAAAATGAATGTTGTCGGATGTCTAATGCATAAAGATACATTTCGTGGTGACATACACACACTATAGACAATCTAATGTTAGAATAAGAGGGAGAGAAAGACGAAGTGGGAGAGAGAGATGGGGCGAAGGAAAGTAAAATTGCGTTTACTTAAAGGGCCGCTTTGTAATTGAGAAAATTTGACAAATTTAATATCGACTACAGGTTACGAATCAAATATAAACATTTAAAAAATAAACAAAACGATTAGCTAATCCAGCAAGGACTTATATTTCTATGTTCAAAAACACATGCGAATACACACATACACAATAACATATACCCGTATATACATACACATAGGCGTGTACCCACGTACACACATACATATACCAATGTACACAGATATAAAAATATAAAAATATATTCACATATCCACACATACACATATTCATCTATATCCATATACACACACTTTTCACATACATATACATACATACACATGCACACATATATATGTGTATATATATATATATATATATATATATATACACACACACATACACATACATATGCATGCATATGCGTGTATGCACATATACACATCCATACACATCCATACATACATATATATATATATATATATATATATATATATATATATATATATATACACATACATATATTTACACACCCTTACATATACACACATACACACATATATACATATATACAATCACATATACACACACACACACATATATATATATAAACCAAGAATATAAAAATATACAAAAAATACATACACACACATACATGTATATATACACACATACATACATCTGCATCCAGTCCTTCATATATATACACATTTAGCCACATATATACATACGGACATACGCATACGTGCACATAAACATATATACCTAAACCTTACATTTCTATACAATTATATACACCCATTTAAACAAATAGACAATGTATCCTTATATCTATCCGTCTAATTATATATACACATATATATACGTACATATACACCCATATACAAATATATATGAGTGCATACATACCAAAACATACACACACATATATACACACATCTACATATACATCCATCTACATATATATCTATCCATGTACACATACATACATCCATATACGTATACATAAATATACATATATACACATACATGTACATCCATACATACACATACATATACCTATATACACACCCTACATATGTACACATATATACAAACATGCACACACGGCTAAGTACACCCACATATACACATATATGCACATACATATACATATATAAATACATATATATATATACATACATATACATATATATATACATATATATATACACACACATACACATACATACACATACACACACATACATATTCATATATATATATATATATATATATATATATATATATATATATACACATGCACACACACACACACATATACATACACATATAAACATACATACATAAAACATACATACCATACACACATATATATATATATATATATATATATATATATATATATATATATATATATAAATTAAAAATTTAAAATAAATAGTAACATTTATGTATATATATATATATATATATATATATATATATATAAATACATAGCGCATCACATAAACATACACAATGATATATATAGAGATAAACATAATAAATATAATAGTCATTCCATTAAAATGTCATGCCCGATGTTATTGAACCAAGATGGAACTGACATAAGTGACAACATGTTACAAAACGGTGTTCATGTTTTGAATCGTTTTTATGTCTACATTTAGAAAATATCTCATTACGAAGCTTCATCAGCTCATCTCGATTATCTTTGATAATGAAGATTTCTTCCGCCATGCACAGATCACACCGATCACGGAAGTTATTAAGTGTTCTAGCTCTTGATAGGTATCCCCATTTCAAAATTGAGTTTAATCCCTTAGCCACCAGTTCCCAGTAGTGTTTGGATAAGAAAGTCTGAATACTGAGGCATCTATATCTAAATGAGCGTCTTTGGTTGTATAGATGGTGCTTCCAATTACCGGCGGATACCTATGTATCTTTTTTTCTCGTTTATATTTTCCTCGGGAAAGATAGTTGCCTCTTATATTACATTTCCATACTTACATTTACCCCCGATTGCGCAATGGTCTTTATTCCTACAATTACAGGTAGGGTTACTAGATTGAGTTCCATTACTGTGGTAGTTTCTAAGTATTCTGCAATTATGGGAAGATATGATTTTCTCTATATTTCTAACGCATGAGTAACTAATTTTTAGAGTCTTCCTATTGAAAATTTTATGTAGTGGATGTTTACTGTGGAAATGTTTATCAATTAATTTCAGAAAGAAACTTCCTCTATGAATGTTAGAGAGTCTTCAATATGGTGGATTGAACAATATTACCTTCCTCTTTCTGTTCTTAGTTCTGTTATTATTATTCTGATTTACAAGTTCTCCATTAAAGTTTAATTCTTGTCTAAAACCACTATTTTTGAGGGCCTGATTGTATATAAATTTATTATCATTAAAGATTTTTTGGCTAGAGGATAGCCTATTATTCTCGTATTCACAGTTTTGGGGATGTGATCTATCACATGTTTAGGGTGGTTAGAGTGGACGTTGATGTATAGGGGTGTTTGATCAACTTTATGGAAGGGTTTAAAAGTATTATTCGATAGATTGAATGTAATATCCAAAAAGTTGACTATTTTCAGGTTGGAAAATATTTCAATTTTAGTATTTGAAGGCCCTAATATATATATATACAAAAATCAACACTGAGTCGAGATATTCAGTTTCCTGCTAATGTTCTCCTAGCAATTTATACTGTATATGTGTATGTATAGAACATATTATCGAAAACAAGTTAATGTATTTCTTCAGATCGATCAGATGCAAATAGAATATTCATTTGTAACATGACACGTTACTATTTTTTAAATGAAGATATAAAGATTTGCTTTTTTTCTGAAAAGCCACTGTAGAAAAATACTGATTTCTTTCGAGTTAAAATACCGATTCTCGTGCAATTAAGTAATTAATAAATCTCTCAAACTCAAATTCTTGCGGGAAGGGCGCTATGAAATGTTTTAGTTAATTCAATGAAAAGCTATGAAAATGTGTCAACCCTTATGGAGAACATTTTAATTGCACATTGCCTTAAATACAATAGCTGAAGACTGACATTGTTCGCATCTGAAATTTCGCACTGCACGTGAAATGCATTTTTGAATATTAAGTAGTTTCTCGTCAAAATATCTATAATATTTTAAAGATTACTACATAAATATTTTTTTAAGCTTAGCCAACTCAAGATGGCTCTTCTGGAGCAGTTCTGCTTGCTGTAATGCCTAAAGAGATTAGTCCATATCGAAGTTGTTTCACTTGTACATCGCTTTTAAATTTTGAATGTAAGTGTAGGAACATCTTCTCTCAAATAATTATGACAGAGACCATGATCTTACACTTATCATGAGAGATGGATGTTCTCTCAATGAGTTTCGTTGTCTTGAATGTCTATTTGAACTCAGTCACACCGCAGACCTCTGCGGTTAAAGTTGATGGACAATGGTCGTTTCATTTTACTTCCCCAGTAAGTACATATCACGTTGAAACGCCGGTTTCCGTAAGATCACCGAAGTTAAGCAACGTTGATCTTGTTTAGTACCTAGATGGATGATCGCTTCAAAATACCAGATGCTGTATGCTTGGATGTGATGGTGGTGGAATTGCAATTGTTAACGTCAGAGGCGAGTCCTAGTGCCAGTTGGCTTTGTCATATTCTAAACACAGTTGGAAAATATGAATGCCCATCTTCTCTTCCTACCTATGGGTCAATTACTAAAATCTATATCACTAAAAAGGAACATTATTACCTTAAGAAAAAAATCAAATAAAAATGCTTACAAAATATTTACCTATAGCCATTGAATAATCTATAGTTTAATATGTTGCGAAAAGTTATCAACCAAACAAATCCAGTAATTATCTGCTACATTCTCTCTTTAAAAAAGTCAGATCAGACCGAAAAAGAAGTTTTGCGGTCGTATTTGGGCTGAATATGCTAAGTTATAAGATTCCTGTCTGATAGAATTTAAAAACGTCTATGCGGAATTGTGTATCTTGATATATTTTCCATTGTACAACCCATTCCCACTGACGAAATGTCGCCATCGTCTTGTTACTCTGTCATTATTACCATGGTATATATTTGGACGAGCTACATTCCTTGGTCACACGTGCCCTGATCTTTGCAAACTGGGAACCGATCAGTTATATACAGAAATATGAATCATCTTAATGATATGTCCCGGAAAGGGATATATTTGAACGAAGTAGCTAAGTGGTTTGGCTACTATAACCAAGTAGAATACGGTAGCAGTAATCGACTGGTACGCGTCGTAGTCGCAGGTAAGAAGTGTAGATCAATGGCGTAGTCCAATGGGCGTCGTTATAGATTTAACTCACAGACTAAGGCTCTCTGAATCTCCTACACGTCCGTCGGTGAGGTTGGACACAGGTGTACACATATTCCATTATATTACCTAATTTCCTTCATATTTTCATTAGTAAGAAGTAAAAGATTCTTCTCTATAACTGTTGCGGCGGGATGTTTTCTCAATTACTACAAACTTGAATTATTCATGTCTAGGGTGAACCGTTTTTTTTCTTCCTGTAACCCACATGAATTTGATTTTCTTGCCTTTTTCTTACGCTCAATGATATAATGGAATATGCATACAACTCTGTTCCCCCTCACTGGGATATGATTGGCTGGTGTCCGTCATAAATACCGACGGACATGTAGGTACGACAGAGACAGAGTCAAGAGCCTTTGTCTGAGAGCTACGACGCGTACCAGTCGATTACTGCTACCATATTCTACTTGGTTATAGTAGCCAAACCACTTAGCTACTTCGTTCAAATATATCCTTTTCCGGGACATATCACTCAACATCACTGGGCTTTCTACAACATCCTATGTTGTAACAAGATTACTCTATTTCGCCTGAGTTCAATATAAGATTTGTAACTGCTGAATACTCTAGGATATGTTCCTGTCATTATATTACAGAAACCTCAGCATTCTTTCTCTGGTTGTAAGTATAAATTTCATATAGTTCTTATGTTACTTCATATGGCCTCGTTACTCTCATGTTCTATCCAAGATATTCTCAACATTCATATGTAGAACTATATCTCTGCCGCTCATGTCTCTTTAATTCTTAAGAGATTCTCCAAAATACACTGTCACATGAGAAATGAAATATTGCATAACAGTTCAGCACTCAAACAAAATCTAGAAATTGGTGGTGAAATGTTGCATTTTGAAACAGGAACTTTCTCTTTACAATAATGGTCTTCAGAATGAATCTTACTTTTCTGCAATCTGTTTCTTTCCACATATTCCATAAAATGTATCCCGCCATACTTAGATTGTTTACAGATAATAGTGTGTCGTGGAGAATTTGAGTTAATCACTCCCCCTTAACTAAGTTAATTGTTAATACAAACGTAGTAACATTGCTGGTATCCCTGCATCGCAAGAACCAATGCTCATAAGAGGAACCTACGATTATTATTTCAAGAATTATATCCTGATCCCGTCGACCAAAAAAAAATTCTACCGAATCCGTTGTCTTTGAAGACCCCAAGGCTGAAATTGACCAGTACTTTTCCCCTTCATTGTTTTGTTCGTGTACATTAGAATATACACAATTAATAAGTAAAAAAAAAAATACAATAAAAGATAAGTTAAAAAGAACTTCTGGGAACAAAGCTCGTCATGTATACAATTCCACAGTTTAGTGATTTCACTTCTTATTTGGTGACCCAATATTATTTAATTGTGGCAGGTTAAGCTAATAATATAAAGAGGGATAACAGCGCTCCCCATGAACTGAAAGACAGAATATAAAGCTGTTATCTAGTGAAACTGAACTGGACATAATGCAAGATGAAAAGTATAAATAGCGGGAAGATGATGGAATATTTTACACCAGCCCATTTGAATTCCAAAAGTTGTTTTCCAAAAGCTAAAGTGTGCATCACGAACCAGGAAAATACCCTTAGAATACAGAAAATTTGCTGATTTGAGTTAAAAATGCACCTTTGATAGATATCGGGAGGCAATACAGGAAAGTGAGTAAAAAGCCTTACCATCAATTGTAAGACGAAGGAAAATGTGTTATCAACAGACGGAAGAGCCAATGATGCATTCTACGATTGGAGACACCATAAGCAATGTTTAATTTGCACTTTTTGAACCATTTTGCCCCAAGAAAGGCAATAAAGCCACTCACGTGTAAAGGATTAATGAGTGTATGTGAATATGAGTAAAACACTTAATAAGGAGATAGAATAATAAAAAGAATATAAATTGAGGCAGAAGATAATGATTGACGTTGCATAGAAACTTTTGAAGCAAGAAGCTGGGACTAACGTCCACGAGTGAGAAGTGTGTCAGAAGAAACAGTTGCCATAGAACTTACTGTTACATCAAGCAATGAGACCTCACGGCCAATCTAGTGCCGAGATTAAAATTGTAATTCAGGAATCTTCAACATCTAGGAAAGGTTCTGCCAGCACACGGAAAATGCAAAACCGAAATACAAAGTCGCATTGAAATATCGAAAAAAGCCTTCTATAAGCTAAGCAAAGTATCAACAAACACAACATACTCTTTAGAAAAAGTAAATATATAGAGATTGCATTGTAATATCAATCCTCCTATCTGATTGCCAATTGTGGTTAATTTTCTTACAAATAAATAAGATATTCGGACCAAATTAAACGGCATTCTACAAATAGATGCTCTCAATTGCATAGGTGGTTCGTGTCAACAATGGGTATATTCTGAGGGAAAATGGAAACAACAAAAGCCCTTATGATAGAATTAGAAAGAATTGAAATTCCTGCGGTACGTAATGACAATGAGGTTTGGGGGAATTTGAATCTTACAAGGCATATTAAAAGCTAATGTTGCAAGAGCAAGCATCAAGCGACCAAAATAAAAAGCTTGTGTAAATGGTTCACAGAAATTGGACAATAATAGATAATGAGAGAACAAACATTAATTAGAGCAAAAAACGATGAGAAGTTGTGTCTATCCATGATTATCCACGAATTGAAGTGGCATGGTGAATGAAAGAAATCACAAGAATGTGTCTTTTTTGTTTATGAGTATCATAAAGCATAAACAGTAATGAATGTTTAAATAATTATAGCATATGACAATTTATTCTTACTAGCAATGATGAAATAATGTAAACAAAATATATTAAGCCAAAAGAGAAGAAATGAAATGAGAAAATAATCTAATGGCGAATAGCAGAAAACATAATGACCTTAAATTGACATGTTAAAAGTCCAGGGCATTTTTATCAAGACAAGTCACCTGGTTGCCAAAAGTGAGAAGACGTGTCTATTGTACATATTCTTTGTACATTCAAAGTTGCCAGACGTATAACTATAAATCTGATCACGGCCATTATTTAGAGGTCAACGTTATTAAGAGGTTTTGGCACAGAATAAAACTTAATAAGCCTCGACATCCGTAGTGTGCGCGCGAAGAAAACAGCTCATCTATTATCACGCAGTTTAGTGACCAATATGACATTCATAATAAACATACATTTCTTCATCTTAAAAAGATCGAATTATAATACACACACACACACACACACATATATATATATATACACCATCATATATATACACTCATATCTATATATATATACATACATGTATATATACACATACATTTATACACATGCATACATATACATATATATATATACATATATATATATATACACATACATATATATACACATATATATATATATATACATACATAGATACATACATATATACACATATATAGCTTTATTTCTATTATATATATACACATACATATATATATATATACATACATATATATATGAACATATATATATATACACACATTATATATATATATAAACATATATATATATATATACACATATATATATATATATATATATATATATATATATATATATATATATATATATATCGCTATGTCTTCATTGCATGTGACTTGGAACGAAGTAGTCTTGCTGAAATAAGTAGTAAACAGATATGTTAGATATCTGACTCTATTCGTTTATACTCCTTCTGCCAACGATTCTCTTGTTAGAATGTATCTTGATACCGTCTATCATGACCGGCAATTCTTTAATAGTGTTATACACCTGGCTTTTAATTTCGCTCTCGGATTCTATCGAAGTAATCACAGTATCGTCAAAATCTTCTTTACATTTTGATATCAATCTAGACAAACCATCTGCGTGTTCCAATTTCTTTGACGATAGAAATGCTATCTTGAAATCATAGTTCAAGAAAATCGTAAACCAACGCTATCGTCTGTTTGTAATATGTGTGGGAATCCGTTTCTTAGAACCGAATATACTTAATAATGGACGATGATTAATTTACATTGTGTATTTACTTCCTAAGATGATTTTATGAAATTTCTTTACAGCAAAAATCATAGGAAACGATTGCTTTTCAATTTGACTGTAGCATTTTTCCGTATTTGTCAAACCTTAAGCCTGAGCTGTGCTTTCACTGTAACGTCTTCGAACTGATGGTCTATTACCGCTGCTTGGCAGTATTCACATTCCCATGATTCCGGCGCTACTATTATCTGTCAGTGCTGGTCGTAAGGAATCCGCGATAACTCTGAGGTTAGTAATTTCTTAATTCTTCCAAAAGCTTTTTGACGTCCCGCCGACCAATTCCGTTTCCTAGACTTCTTAAATAAATTAATAAGAGACATTCGCAATTTGCATATATATATTATAATAATTCGCTAATCAGAGAAATGATTATAGAGTTACCAAATTTGTCGAGGGGAGGGTTAGTGTCACCTTCATTAGCCTTACCATCACTCCCCAACATTTTTTGGGATAAGCGCCGTCGCGGTCGTGGAGGGTTGTCGAGTTTCCTCAGCGAGTGTCGATCGGCCTTGAAGATGAGTACTCGGTCCAGTGACCTTTCTCATACTCGGAGACAATTGTATCATGACTTAGTGGAAGGGGGTTGTGAATGATTCTCTGCATGACCGGCTCTCAGCATCAGAGTTGTCCTCTTTTTGGTCTTGGGCGCTAGCGGCGTATTACCTCAGCAACACCGAGTTTTCGCTTAGCTGTCGATTGATTAGAAACGTGATACCTCTCAATGGGGCGAGACAGATTTGCTAGATTGACATCGGTGTGAGTTTGGCCTAGAGGAAACGGCTTTACATGCTATCTACCATTGTCGTCAGATGCGCCCTTTCTGGGATCATGTCGGCGAGTTGATGGGCCGTAACGCTCCCGATCATCTCGTGCCCATCGATCTCGAGTACGCGTGTGAGAATATGTCGCCCACATTCTCCGGGGTAAAACGGATGGTGTTTTTTTGCGTTGCTAGCCGTGGCTAGAAGGGTGATGTGGACGTTGCGAAAGGAGGGAATCTTGCGAAATTAATGTTATTCGTATCAGGATCAGATTGTTGTTTTTAAGCATCAGCTTAAGGTGAAAATCAGAACTGATCGAATGTGTTTGATTTCGACAGATTTCAGCGTAAGGTGTGGGACTGAGGCGAGCTTTGTTAGTGCGGACGGGGCTAGCCTTGACTTTCTCAATTAAGTCTCTTTAACGCAACGGGGCGTTTTGTTGTGGACCTCCGCTGTTTATCTTAGACACTATTTTGTGTTACTTGTTAATGTGAATAAGTGTTGTCCTTGGCCTGTTTCCCGGCATTCCCTTTTGTTATGGCTCATGTTGAGATTCCAAACCTTTCCAGTTTGTGTTTGACCCCCTTTTTTCATTTCGACTGGGTCAGCTTTTGAATTGCCCCATTCCGTCATTTATTTTTTTCCTTCCAATTCCTTTAGTGAGTGTGCTTCTTGACTCTGTTTGTTGACAGAATACAGCGGCTATTCTTATTTTGAGAGGTGCAGGGTCCCTACTAACATAGTTTTGTTTTATTTTTATCTTTGATTAATATTTGGAGTTTCTTTTCTGGGGTACATCTCCCCTCATCATCATTTCATGTTTCGTGAAATGTTTCTATATTTATGAACATTATAATTTTTTACTTCGTGGGATCTTTTGTAGGTCCCTTGTGAATATGCGGTATTGTGGTACCTGTAAGATTGGGAGGTGATGGACCAGTTCTTGGGGTGATTGAGTATTTTGTATTGAATGAATGGGTCGTGAGTGTGGTTAACTAGGAATAGGATAGTTAGTGAAAGACCAGCCTTTCTCTACTTCCCCTTTATACAAAATAAATATATCCGATTCATTGATTTTGCAACTGAAAACATGTAGTCTCTGAACTATTTTCTGAATTTGTTTTACATACTGTATTTTCGTAGCATTTTTAATAAGTATAGCATCTATGTAAACAACAACACCGTCTAGTCCAACCAACATCGTATCTATTATTTGCTGGTAAATACCTGGGTCTACTTTTACATGAAAGTTTATTATTTTAAAGTTGTAGAGTTCTTTATGGGTATTTATAGTACAAAAGAATTCAAGAATTCCTCCATCCACTTCGATTTGAATATATACCTCAGACAGTAACATTTGTGAAAAAAAAAGACACAAATTAATTTGGCAAATATATCCTCTGGAGTTGGTATGTGATATACATGTGGTAGGAGACAGTCATTCACTCTAGCTGAAAAATCTGCACATAAGCGAATCTTATTTTTTTTTTTTTTATATATATATATATATATATATATATATATATATATATATATATATGTGTGTGTGTGTGTGTGTGTGTGTGTGTGTGTGTGTGTGTGTGTGTGTGTGTGTGTGTGTACAAGTATATGATTGGTGTATATGGAATAAATTCGAATAAACAACAATTACTATTCTTAAAAGAGTGGTCAATACAGAGTAGAGCGAATATAATTATTTATTTAAAAATTATAATATAAATATGTTATAAAATCATTACAAAATAGCCATTTTGTTTCAACACCTCTGGTGTCTTATCAAGTGATGAAGTTGAATGTGGATTTTAGGTTCTACAATCTTCATTGAACATCCTCACTTTTTATATATATATATATATATATATATAGATAGATAGATAGATAGATAGATAGATAGATAGATAGATATTATCGCCCATTGAGTGCTAGTGTTAATAAATAGTGAACCCAGCGCATAGATAATATGGATTGTTCCACTAATTATTTAGATAGGTATACATTTAAATTACCTAACGTCCAATTTTAAGTCAACAACTGAAGTTGTGCTAGCATTGATGATTATATATACACACACACAGAGCAAAGGAAAGAGAGCGATAATTTGATAGACGTCTCATTGAAAACTATATAATTTTCTTTTATCGTGACTCCCTGTTTATCTTCGCTCAGTATAGTTTTTAGTGATTAAACCGTTTCTATTTTGATACTAATGTTTGGGATACCGCGTGTTACCACCCGCTGGTTATTTTGATAGATGATTAATCATTTTATTTCTTGTAAAGTAATACTTTTTATATTTTTTTCTGTTGATATATTTTAAGCATTGTAAAACAACAAACTTTAATAGTAACGAACGTTAATTCGATTACTCTAAAACTCAACCAAACAAGGATGAAATTTTTTCTCAGTTGTCACAAAATAAAAAAAATAAAGACATCTTTTTAAGAAAGGTTTCTAAATAAAAGATTTGTCTAAATAAAAAAAAATATCTAAATAAATAATCCATCTAAATAAAACATCCGTATAAAAAAATAAGACATCTAAATAAAAAAGACATCTAAATATAGAAATGATTGTTCGTGTTCGCCTAAAACTTCTTATTCTGCTAAAAGAGAATCTTGAAATTTCTCACTCAGGTAAATTTAATTTGATTTCATTAATGGATAACGATATAAAAGACAACTGATAACAAATCGAAATTGCTTCTCCTTCCTACACATCATTAATATCGAATAATACGAAATCATTTATATGACTTCATTAAAGTAATTTTATATGATATAAGGAATCTAGTCTTAAATATTTAATGAATCGTTCTTATTTTAACCTCTTTGCTTCTTGTGTATTATATTTTATGAAAACTTCCTTTCTAAACTGGTGGCACGTTTATTGACAGCGGATGTTGCATCTAAAACATATAAACTGCATCCACCTCATAAAAAAAGATACATAAATAAGATGGATGTTCTCAGTTTAATTTTATTGAACTATTTTTATTTATATGTAAATAATGACCTTATCACGAAAATAAGTTAAATGGCAGCTTTAAGGAAAGAAGCAAGCTAATTATCAGGTTGGTTTATTAGTTTTATATTTGTTTATAATAAATTCCATTTGTTTTACTATAACGAGTCAGAAATATTTCTATTTAATATTTTTAAGGGTGGCCCCAAGAAACATATTTCATGCTTCTTCTTCTTCTTCTTCTTCTTCTTCTTCTTCTTCTTCTTCTTCTTCTTCTTCTATGTGCCTTTCCCCATCGAGATTATGGCTCTTCACTACTTCCTGGCCTTTGTAGCTCTTAATGGATTTTGTGGTTTGGTTATCTTTGCTAAACCCAGCTCCATTTGCTCAGACACTCTAGGTTCAAATTCAAACTATCTACTTCATGCTTCCAATTTGTCCTTTTGGTACCAAATATTCCAAGCCATCTTTGCTAGAACTTTTCCCTAAATATTCAATATTTTTCTGATTTTACAAGTTTCTTTTAAGTTTCTATTTTCGCTAAAACATCGACATTGCTCACATTTTCATTCCAACGTTTTCTCTGCATGTTTCTGTAGAACGACATTTCTATTTATTTAAATCACTTCATCATCTATGGGGAGATTGTCCAGAATCAACTGCTATATAAAATAACTAATATTATCTAACATTTTAGTGTTCTTTTCTTTATTTCCTTACCTCATTTTCCTGTTTCTTAATACATTTATTAGATTTTTGAAGGCATCTTTCACTATCCCAATGCACCTTCGTAGATACTTTGGAACTTGGTTGATTTTTGGATCTCTTAATGGTAATTTGCAAGTTGGTCTTTTCCTTTTCCTCGCAACTATGCATTCTATCTTCTTGACATTGATAGTTTTATTCCCCACTATCTTAAATTAGACCATATCAATTTAGATTGGATTCTAGGGTGGTGTAATGGATGGCAGTGTGGAATCTGAAATTGGAAAGCCAAGTTGGAAGTCAAGCCGCGTTCCTCGCATTTACTTACTCGCAAATACCTTTGGGTAAAGTATAAATCCCCCTATTCTACTCCAGCTGTGGTTCAAATAATAGGAATTTTATTTGGGAATCATTATTACTCGAAAAAGTTGTTAATCCAATATTAACTCACAAAAAAACTTATTCTTGTAATCCCAAAATACGTTTCTACTTTAAGTAACTTAAAATATTGATAAGCCTTAAAAACACAATGAATCATTAAATCAAACTTAAATAAAAAGTTGTTAATACAATATTAACTCACAAAAAACTTATTCTTGGAATCCTAAAATACGTTTCTACTTTAAATATCTTAAGAATATTGAAAAGCCTTAAAACACAATTAATCATTAAATCAAACTTAAATAAAAAGTTGTTAATACAATATTAACTCACAAAAAAACTTATTCTTGGAATCCTAAAATACGTTTTTACTTTAAATATCTTAAAAATATTGATAAGCCTTAAAAATACAATGAATCATTAAATCAAACTTAAATAAAAAGTTGTTAATACAATATTAACTCACAAAAAAACTTATTCTTGGAATCCTAAAATACGTTTTTACTTTAAATATCTTAAAAATATTGATAAGCCTTAAAAATACAATAAATCATTAAATCAAACTTAAATAAAAAGTTGTTAATACAATATTAACTCACAAAAAAACTTATTCTTGGAATCCTAAAATACGTTTCTACTTTAAATATCTTAAAAATTTTGATAAGACTTAAAAACACAATGAATCATTAAATCAAACTTAAATAAAATGTTAGAAAGGAAACTGTCATCAGTATGGAAAGGGATTAAAGTGTTCTTGGACGAGATGCCAGATCATGAACTATGACATTGCATATCTGTTTCTGGATTTTTTCTAGGACCTCGAGATGAACATCGGAGGCACTAGACCATATATGGCAACAATACTCAATGCAAGGATGAATGGTAGATTTGAAAGATGGACTCATACGAAAAAAACCTTCTTGCGCGACACAGAGAACCAACATCACTTGCAGTTGAAGAAGCTATTGATTCAATGTAATTGTTCCACCTCAGGTCAGTGGATAACGTAAGACCATGAAGACGCCGAGAGACGCTCACGTCGAGTTGGGCATCAGCCATGCTGATAGGAGGCAGAGAGGGTTCTCTATGGTGAGAAAATGAGAGCAGTTTCGGTTTTGGAGGCATTAAAGTTTACACGCCACAGACCGGAGATCCATTTCGAGACACCCGGCCAGGTTAGCTTTTTCAGCGATGCCGGATTTACAATTGAGACTAGACTAAGAAGACGTGTCATCTGCGTAGATGTCTACTTGAGAACTAATGACACCATGAAGATCGTTGATGAAGATCAGATACAGTGTAGGACCCAGGATAGAGCCTTGGGGGACAACAGCTTTCGTTTGAAAGGAACTGGAAGTGAACCCGTTTAGGAAGACCTTCATTTCACGGTTTGGCATGAATGATTGGATTAACTCAAATAATCGTCCTGTAATACAGTGTCCCCGTGGTTTATAAAGAAGGCATGCATACCAATCCTTATCAGACGCCTTAGAGATATCTAGAGCCACTGCTCGAGCTTCGTATTTATTATCAAGAGCTTTGTATACAAATTCAGATATGGCTGTGAGCTTGTCAGCGGAAAACATATTGTTTGTCGAAGAGACGATTATAGGATGTAATGTGCTTAATCCCTTCGGTGAAGATTAAAGACTCGAAGACTTTGCCGAAGAGTGGGAGAAGATTGATAGGAATATAGTTAGATGAGTCAGAAGGGTCTCCAGAGTTCTTAAACCTGGAAGAACACATGCGGGGACCCAACAGGCTGGAAAGCAAGAGTCAGCAAGGCAATAGTTATAGAGGTTAGAGAAAATTGGAGAAAGCTCAGGAGCACATTACTTTAGAACTGAGGCAGGTATACCGTCACCACCACTTGCCTTATGAGAGTATAATTTAGAGATGATATGCAAAACCATCGACGTGGTTATGCTCATCTCATTCAATAGAGCCTCATTTATAGGGGGGAAATCGTGTGTGGTTACTCTGGGTGAGGCGAATGTTGAATTGGATGAGAATTTTCGAGCAAGGAGTTAGGACTTCAAATTGATTGAATAGAGGAGGTATGGTGGATTTACTGTTGTTCAGCACACTCTTGCAGAATCACCAATAAGCTTTAGAACCCAACTTGCGAGATGCAATACGTTGTTTCATTCTATCAATAAATAGTAGCTTTGCTTCATTGACCACAAGCTTGCACTCATTACGGGGAGACAAAGAAAGACACGTCTTTTGCAATCAGACATTTCGCTTCGTTACTGGCGGAAGAATTGATTCCTATGGGTTTACCAGCTAAGCAAGAAGTTGAAAACCAAGATATTGAGAAAATTATTTAAGAGAAATTGTTTATAAATTCAGCCGACAGTAACGCTACCAGATCAGTCAATAAATGCATAATGCTTCGTCATAAGGAAAGAGATAATCTCCCTATTATTATTAACTCTCATAGAATTATGTATGGAATCGAATATCCACTTCATGAGTGAATATGCAAAGGCAATGATTAAAGAAGTTAAATTTTCTAGTGATTTTAGAGATTCAATGGGGAGCTTTGTCAAATATTAACAGATTCAATCTGATGGAATAAAACTGAAAACGAAAACCTACAACAAACACAATATTGAATGTAAGATACGACAATTATAAATACAGTGAAAAGAGTACATGTACAAAAATTGTTCTAGAACATCGCTTTAAGATTCCCAGATATTCATCCCTGCTTAATAAAGAGAAACTAACGTTTTATGTCACAAAGTTATATTTTAACTGCTAGTAAAATTACATCTATTCGATAAGATTTTAGAATAATCCACAACTTATATTGTGAGCAAACCGCAAGCACATGAATAGAAAATGAAGCAAGTAGCTATAATAATTATTTCTCGATCTCATCAGCTGTGCTATCCTAAAGAATTATGAGACCCTAGACCATTTATTATTGGTAGGCGTATTATTAACTATTTAAGCTATACAGATGACACTATGTTAATGGTTGACTCGGAAATAAAACTACACCCAGTAAGCGGAAGAAGGCGTGATAAAAGGACTAACCATCAACTATAAGAAGACTGAAAGTATGATCATCTGCAAGAGAAAAAGCACAAGTTGCGAGATAAATATTGGAGATGTAAACACCAAGCAGGTGTTTTAATAGAGATCGGGAATACGACACCAAGTTCCGAACACGCATTGGACCAGAGAATGAAGCTTTTCGAAAGCTAAGCAAAGTACTTAAAATTTAGTTAGAAACAAATAAAAGTGTGCTGGATTTATATATGATATATATGGCAGTG
This sequence comes from Acanthosepion pharaonis, assembly GCA_903632075.3. Taxonomy (NCBI): domain Eukaryota; kingdom Metazoa; phylum Mollusca; class Cephalopoda; order Sepiida; family Sepiidae; genus Acanthosepion; species Acanthosepion pharaonis. The sequence continues at coordinate 1,120,898 of CAHIKZ030005447.1, forward strand.
AATGCTGGGAAATATCCTTACAGATCAGAAGAATAATGGAGGCAGCTGAAATATAATTCTACAGAAAGATATTGAAAAGTCCATGGTCGTATCAATTAAGCAGCAAGATTAAAGGCACAGAGTAAATGGCTAAATCTATTCAAAACCAGTAAAAACAGCTGAAATTCTTGGGACATAATTTGGAAAGACGGCTTGAAAATTCTCATGGGACATATTGATGGTAAGAGAGATAAGTGAGTGATCTAACAAGCGTGTATGAATAGATGGCTGAACGTGGGAAGCATTGGAAAAGGCAGAAAACTGCTACAAGTGAGGGAATATTGTGGAGAAGCACTACTTAAGAAGATGATCGTACTCTGCTGATAATTTTAAATTTTCATGAAGCCTGTTAGAATTTACCAAGATAATACTAAAAGATTCTATTTAAAATGTTCACTGTTCTCTATTAATCTTATATCAATAGAAAACAAGAATAAATGATCAGAATGACAATTTATGAAGACTATGTAACACCAGACTAACATCGCTGATCTAATATAAACGATTGTGATTACTGTTTTTGTAAATGTTTGCTTACTACAAAAATATAGCTACCTTATAGTGCCATGTTTCAAAATGTGAAATTAGACAAAGAAATCTATTATAGTAGTTCGCGCTAAGACGGATCTAATAGTCTTTTGCGTAACTGCTAATTGACTTACATTCCTGACCAATGACAATACCATTTGCTAGATGTCTAGTGCGCAGTATTTAAACTTAGTGATGATATTTGTGAGAAAGAGTTGTTAGATTAGAAATTTTAATATTATTTAAAATTTTCCTCTAAAATTTCCAAAATAATCCCTTGAAATAAGTGTAGTAGTGGTTATGTAAGTGGGCATAAATATTTTCAATCACAAATCTTTTTTGGTTTACTAGATTCAAAATCATTTGTAGTCATTATTGACCGGGGTTTACTTTTAAAGCAATTCTCTATTTACATACGTGATAAGGTCCGTTTAGCATATTATAAGCAACTGGTGTTGAAAAACACAAATGAGCAATCTTGGAAGCAAGCAGACATGCTGCATACGAGGAATCCCTTTGATCCAAATAATCTGATGATGATTTGTCCGGCGAAATCATAAAGCTGTACTCCCAGAAGGTTTAAACATTTTCAGCAAATTATGGCCTATATGTCTTTTGTAGTATTGCAGGGCAATTTAAAATAATTCTGAAAGCCCAACATAAGCAATTAACGAAAGTCGCAACGGCTGGTGAGTTAAACATTCCAGAATCAGGTTGGAAGAAAATGTTCTAGTCAATAAAGAAATATGGCTTCCTGCATTCTTTTGATAAATAATTAGATATTTCTCTTAACTAATTCTGGAATCTTTCCAGTGACTTTTGCCATTGAATAATCTAATTGGGACTTGTATACGTTCAAATCGATTGTTTCCTTCGAGGGAAGTGGGTCAGTGTACAGCAGGCTTTTTAAATACACCATTCAAACAGTAGTAAATTCTTTGGAAGAAGACCAGCTGTTGGTATTGTTATTCGTGGTTCATTTCTTTCGCCCCTCGATCATTTGCGTTCTAGTTCTTTATAGATTATATGCTTTTGATTGGCCATCACAGTCGGTTTCAAAAGTTGTGCAAAACAAATAACACCACTATTTTAATTTCCATTTTCCTTGAAACCTAAGACCCGTCGCAGTGTTTAATGTTTACCAAACCAATATCCCTGATAATTACACCTAATTATTGCGTTGGATTCTAACAGTAATCGTATTCCAAAACTAATATACCCTTTAATCACGTTGTTGATTTATAACCTTCTGTACTTAAATTTGACAAAATCCTAAGTAATTCTAGTTCTGATGCCAAGTGGGGTAAGAAAATTTTAAAAAAAGAAAAAAAGAAAACGTAACATTATAAAAATGAGTTGTTAAACAGATTATTCTATACTCTATTCCCTTCAGACCCGAAATTATGGTCGAATTATTAGCGATATGGCTTCTTGATAATATCGGCGATCTCAAGGCGCGGCTCTTTTGGAAAGTGCCTGAAAACCATACCAGGGGTCAATCCACGGGTAGATCCCACCAGATTATGAGCTCTCTTCCATAAACAGTAACTAAAGTGCGCTAAGCCTAGATGAAGCATAAACCACATGTACAATCTTTAGGTTTCGCAGGGATTTGCTAGGTGCCCTACAAGATGGGTTAAACATGCATTGATTTCAAAATCATACCAATTAGTTACATTATGACTTTTATTTATCTTTATTATATCCAAGTATTAAAAAAATTAAACATCCGATTAAAATTTGAGTAGTAATTCTTGCGAAAAAAAAAAATAAGCAGCTTGAATATTGGCCTTTAGCCCTAATTACTTATTTTAAAGATTCATGTATTTTAAATTGCGCTTCGGTGTAAGCTAACAGGAAGCTAAGAGGTTGGGCTGAAAACTTCATAGGCTGATTTTGAACGAGTGATGCTAGAGCTATAAAATTTTGCAGGCATTCATTTCAAATCTTATTAATAAAATATTGTTTCATTCCAATAAAACTGACATCAGGTCAATCGTTACCACAAAGCAATTTCGATCCTCACAATGTGCCCCGATCGAAGCTAAGCTTAGTAAAATAATAATTATTATCTGAACACTTCAGTGTCCCAATCAGGATGAAGATAAATATATACTTCTGTCAACCGTCTTCTTGGGAGATCTTGTCATCTAACACTAAAAGCTGGATGATCACTAATAAAAATGTTCCATATTTGTCACCAGTTCTATGCAAGTCTAGGGTGTTCACTTTAAGAATCGCACTGTGCCATTTTCCTTTCGAATTGATGTGCGAATAGATGAACATTCAAACAGTATAATGTTGATTATTTTTATGTCTAGTTTTGACATTATCCATAGTCAGCTTGTGTAGCTGAATACAGAGCGTCTCCTGAATTAAGCCTCTTAAACTGTTTTTAAACCAATAGACGGTAAAAAAAATAATTTTTAACGTTTAGTAATGTCCTTATTGGCGGTGTGGTGTAAAAATAACGGTTCGAAATGAGAAGTCGGAATTCCCCTTTCAAATTCCAATCGAGTTCGTTGATTTCACTTACGCTCAAATACTCTTGGGAAAGGCGGGAAATCATTTCTTGCTCCCTAACTAAGGGTTGAATAAAAAGACACACTGGATCATATACTCTTGGTTGGCAACGAGTCTAAAGCAGAAACGAAACGGAAACCTACTACAGGAAAATTTCTGGCCTAGTCAGTCATGAATTGAAAGTGATCACTCAAGCGTGTATCACGGATGGAACTTAACTAACACACTGAAAGTTCTAAGAGAGGAGATATGCGTACAAATAATTCAGCGTTCTTTTCAAGTTCTAGGCGGACGTTTTACGCTATCAAAATCGATTCCAAGAGAAACTATACACAGTACACATTCAACAATGATTACAAATAAATAGAACTAAGTACGCAATAGACAAACTAAAATAGAAGAAATAGAACAGAAAAAACAATTTATAAGAAATCTTCGTCGCCCTCCCACTCCAGTGGAAAATCATTCACTTTAACAGAGCGCTCAGCCAGGGGAAAGCAACGCATTACGTAACTGGCGAGGTTGAGTGTATGGATGTTGGATCATGATTTATTAGCGACAGCAAAAAAGAATATAGAATTTAAGAAATTGTTCATCTAAAAATAACAAAATATTATACTAGAATACAACACTCACACACACACATACACATATATATATAAGTGTGTGTGTGTGTATGTGTGTGTGTAACTACTCACATACGTATATGTATCCTGAAACAAACACACGTAAATATCTATCTATCTATCTATCTATCTATCTATATATATATATATATATATATATATATATATATATATATATATATATATGTATGTAGGGTGATATTTTGGTGGATCTTTCTGTTCGATCCTTATGAGGAATACTTTTCCCTGATTAACCCCTCGGAATAAAGTCATCATTCATCAAGACAACGCCGGAACTCTTGTCTCTGAAGACCAGGGAGATATTGTTAAAGCTTAGTTGAGATATCCCACAACACTCAATATTGTTACCTGCAACTTTGGATTATCAGTTATTTCGATTCCGAGAAACATTTTCTTAAATGGGAAAAACTTTAATTCACTTGAAGATTGTAAACGCGGCTTCGACCAGTTCTTTCTCGAGAAAGATACAATTTTCTGGAAGGATTGATTCTTCCTCAAAGATTGCAAATGTCATTGGAACAACATGACACATATCTGGTCGAATAAAACTATGAAAAAAATCACTAAATATTTTCTTTGCAATTCACTTAAAAATGCTACGTTGTTTATTCGGAATCATCATATAGAAAAGTTATATCGTTGTATATGCAATGTGAAACATTAACAAATCCACATTTAATTTTAAGATTATTACAAACTTGCAGCATAGCCCAGCGTTACCCGTGTTTGATTTAAAAATCGTACGGCTCATACAGCAATCGCTATCCCTTGACTTAAAACATTTTTGCCCTTCCTTGCCTTTAAAGGAGTGCACATTGCCGTGCTGATGTTGCCATATTCCTTACTTCTTGCCTATCTCATACTGCGCATTTTTTCTAAGCTCTATACTAAACATTAGATCTGTTACGAAAAAAGAACTAAACAAAATGAACACAAAACGATCAGCTTATAAAAGGACTCGTAACTGGAGAAAACCGAATGAAAAAAGAATGTTAACAACAAATACTTTTTCACACCCAACCCAGTGCTGCGAGATCAGAATCAACGTTGAGTTTAGGCAATCGAATGAGCGAATTGGAGTAAAGTGCCATGCAGATTTAAATTTTCCCACTTGTGACGAATGCAGTTATCGATATTTGCATGCTAGTTAACATTCGTGTCACTCAGCTGTTGGCTCTCACGCTGGCCAATAGAATCTTCCTGGATATTCGTGGCAGCCAGCTATAGGCTCTCACACTGGCCAGTAGAGAATGGCCGCAAGCATGAAAAAATCGATTATTTCGCCTATCGATGGGAGTTGACAAATGCAAAGTCGGCCTTGGCCTTCCCGCTCACTTGGAGCATGCACATGTAAATTTTGGTGCAAATCCGTCGAAAATTGCGGCTGTGCATTCGTTACACACACACACACACACACACACATCCTCCCTTTTATAGATAGAGGTATCTAAGCGAGTAAAATGAAATTAAAACTGTTTCTTTTACAAAATTATTAAAGACTTGAAGCGTAAAAAAATCCATGAAATAACGTAAACAAAATTGAGAAATTTAAAATTGACGTTCCCATACTTTACGTTAGAAAATTGTAGTTTACAGTAGCGGTCCATCAGACTGAATCTGTCAATTTCTCGTCACGTTTCTCTACTAAAACTGCGCTCCCAGATTATCTTTTAGGTAAAACCATTGCCTTAAATCTGTTTTAGAGTAGCACTCACCTCTTCCTGATTTTCCATCTGTCATAATGGTCCGCTCTAACTTATAAATAGCCACATTTAAGGAGTAGTTATTCTGTTTTTTTTTTCGTTCTATACATGAGTATTTAATAAACCTCTTCTTTGTTTTCCAACCTAGTCTTCTGTTCTTTGGCAGACGCCCGGCAGTCTCTGACTGTTTGCGACTTCTGTCGACCTCTCTGCTTTGGCAGAGAGTAACCCGGACGAAACTTCGCCCTTCGGCAAAGTTTCGTCCGGGGAGGTAGACAGATCCCGAATCCGCTTATGAGGGTTCAAAGGGAATATTTTTGGCCTAGCCTACGGGCTCGGAGAAACCCACGTTAAACACGGCCTTGTGCAACATACATTCCTCGTGGGGGAGGACTGTTAAATATATTGTTTTCTGTTCTTTCGATACTCTCTAACAAGTACCTTCCCAATTCTCGGCTATTTTGAACAAAGACAACATTAGAACAAAATACTTAGCTGATATATTTGGGTTTGAGAACCTACATGAATTTTTGTAATAAAGTTTACATCACTTTATTTTTAATCTTGGCGGGAATAATTTATATTTTATCACAAAATCATTCTTTCTTTTTTATTTTCCTAGGAACAGTTAAAAATTTCTCCCTTCTGACTGAAGTTATCTTTTTCAACCTTTCTGTATTCACTACAAAGATTTTCTGAAAACAGATTGGAGATATCCTTGAGCAAACTGGCATCACTTTTATTAATCATATATAACAAGACCTATTCCTTTTTTCTGTGAGAGTAATATAGGGGTGCTATTCTTGATTATCATTTAATTGTGGGGATTTCCTACCCGGTTAACACCCAGAATGGTGTGATGAACGGCAACAATGCAAGTCCTTAACACTTGAAAGAACGGTCTATCGCAAACGTCATAATATCTGTATTCATTTGAATGGTTGGATGGTGGGCTGAAACCATTAATTATTCATGTATAAGCATGTTTGGGCTAATAGACCTGACAAGGACAAATCTCTATTCAGGTCAAACAAGAAGTAATGTCTTCCAAATTGAAGGCTGGCTTTGTTTTGGGAGACGTAGTCGTTGAAAACTTCCACTCCTTCCGTTGACTTCAGTCTAAAATGTCCTGCGCTGAACGATTCCGTGTCATCACCATATTCCATAGCTATGAACCCCATTTTGCTAGGTCGCAGCTGAACCATCGAATATGGTTTATCCGACCGCTGATTGATCTTATTTTAAATCCTACTGGATATCAAGACTATCATCTCACTCGGAAGGTTGGTAAGGGATTGCTTTAATAATAGATGACCTGTCGTTGCGGCTATTGTGTTATGTGTTGCCAGTAGTACTAGTAAGGTTATCTAAAATGAATTTATTACATTGCTTGATAAATCAAGATTTATATATTTCAGTATGTCCCTTGTGATCTCAGAAAACTGTTTTCGAAATCCTAGAGTTTAGACATGTCCGTTCTTCCAGGCCGAGTAAGAACGGTTTTGTCTCGGTATGATATAACCGAATGTCGCCTTTACAACTGAGAATTACTTAGCTGCTTAACAAATATTAATATCTGAATGATAAATTTTCGCAATTCCATTATTTTAAATCCATTGACAGTTCTTTCAGTTCTGTATCTTGTTACATTTTTAGTTGGTGCCCGAATAAAAGATGACAATACGTTTGTCAAATACGGTAAATATACCTCCATTCGGTAATCGGTTAACGGCCAACAACTAATCACTAATTAAGGTTATCATGGTTGTATTTAAATTCCGCAATTATTTATATTTATTTAGTTTAGTTGCATTCCTAGCTTGGCTTACAACGCTAGTAATGTCAGTTAATAGGCTTCGGTCCAGCGTTGGCCCACAATTCAGATTTACTGACATACACATGGTTAAAAAAAAGTTGAGTGCTAAACGCCAAACGAATAAAATGAATTCAAGCGTGGTCGCTTGGAAAGCAACCATGTTAAAAAAAAGTCATTATTTTTAAACATCTTAAGCATAAATACCATATTGCAGTATCCTTAACGGCAAAGATCAACAGAAAATTATTAACGGCAATCCTAACACAAAACTCTCCTTCGTATTCAACCTACAGCAAAGGAACGATTTATTCTACCCCTGTATATAAGGACAAGGATGTGCACCATGTGCATGCCTATATGTCAGCGTTAAAATTTCATATTTTTATACAAATTACCCACCAACTTTTTAATACTATCCACGAACATTTTCATAACGACTGGCGTTCTGGAGATGCGACGAACTGGGGACACCTAATTACAGGAAAAGTGTTTCTAACCTGGTAATTATATCTCTTAAAAATACAAGCATAGTTTGCATCATTTCGTAATAAACACAACATAAATGAATCTAGTATCAGATGCTATGGATATTATATGCATTTAACATACGCATAAATAAGGGACCCACATGCACACACGCACATAAACGGATGACGATTGCGCGAAAAAGAAAGAAACTGGCAGTCGTCGTCATCGTCGGTCTATTTGAAATCTGACTTAAAAATATCTTCATTCTCTGATATTGAACACTCATTTTTTTTTTTGTGTGCAATCTTAAGCATTTGGGAGGTGCTTATTCTCATATCTATATCTATATCTTTATATATCTATATCTATCTATCTATCTCTCTCTCTCTCTCTCTCTCTCTCTATATCTATATATATATATATATATATATATATATATATATATATAGTCGACTCTCCGTTGAATTCGACGTATGGGGGTCAAGCAAATCAGTTCCCAACAGTAGTACATGAGATTTGATTATAGTGGTGAAAGTTTCGTGTAGGGCCATCCACACTTTTTTGAAGGGCTGAATTCAGAGACCTGGTGCGCTAAGTCCCACAATGTCCAAAAACGACCCTCCGCAGGTTTTGAATTCAGAGTTGTCCTTCTCCTAGACCAGTTGCCATCCAAGGCTATAGAACCCAGTCTGTCCTGCTATTTTACCCATATATATATATATATATATATATATATATATATATATATATATATATATATATATATACATACAAACATCCCATGGGATCAGTCTTCGCATCGATATCACCTTCCAAGCATAAAAAGGATTAAAAGTTGTGGTGAACTTACTTTTATTATGTTTAAGAAAATCTAGTGTACTTCTATACACACACACACACACACACACAGATATATATATATATATATATATATATATATATATATATATATATATATATATATATGAACATGCACAGTGGAATAGTGGTTAAGCGGCATCAGGTTGCAGAATTGGAGATCCAAGTTCGTATTCCACTCGAATTACATTCACTTACGTGCTAATATCCTTGGGAAAGGTATTAATCCTCTTCTTCTCTCTCCAGCTATGGATGTCAACTGGATTGTTTCGTGACCTTCTGGCATATAATGCACCAGGGCTCTGTATCCAGCCCTTCAAAATGTGTGGTTGGTTCATCACAAAGTCTTCACCACTATAATCAAATCATATGTGCTGGTGTCTGGGCTGTCGCTTCCTAGGAACTGTGTTGCTTGACACTCATATATATATATATATATATGAACATTGAAGTCAACACGCAGAGGCGACAGACTGTTTCATACTAGACGCAATCATCAGGACTGACTGCGTCTCGCATGAAACACTCTGTGGCCTCTGAGTGTTGACTTCAATGTTCAGTTTTATATTTACATATGCTCAAGCCCAGATATTGAGCACTTTATCCCATACATATTGCACACGTTAAAACTATATTTCTTCGTATATATATATATATATATAGAGAGAGAGAGAGATAGATAGAGATAGATAGATAGATAGATAGATAGATAGATAGATATATAGATGTATTGTAATCCACAGACAGACTGTTTCGGTGTATTACAGCTCATCAGTATATATGTGGGTTTGTGTGTGTATAGGAATTGTGATCAAATACAGATCAAATGTGGATCGGAATTCGAGCGATTATAAATAGGTGTCTGAATTCGCACGTAATGCAATTGAATAAAACTGACCCTAATATTGATTTTACAAATGCCAACTTAATTAAGATGAACGTAATATTTTATGTCGAAAGTAAAGCGAAAGAAACTAATAACTATATTGGCATGTATAAACATACTGCAAAAACATTATATTACATAAACAACTTTTATTGTATACATTCTAAAGAATCTAACATGTGTTTCTCTAAAACAAACGGTTTCTATACAAAAACTTTCCCAAATCCTCATGGGAAAAACCAACAAACATATATGTTAACTAGAGACACACATACAAACTCACGAACATGCATTATTTGAATCCCACAAAGACAAATAAGAATTATTATACACTTACATACAAAAAGCAATATTGATGATTTCTCAGTTATCCTTGGAACCCGATAACTTCTTTGGAATTCGAATGGGCGTGTCATCTTCCCTTAAATTTGAAACATCGTAAATCATAATAACGTTTGTTTAAAAATTTGAATGTATGTGAAACTTGAATAACCAATGAAATCAAACAAAACAAAAAATAAAAAATACCAGAATTTCTTTCATCTTTTTCTCCATCTTTCAATCTCCGATGAAGCTTTAATTAGATTGATTAACGTTTCCTATTTTATCTTTATCTTATCATACACAGACACACAAACACACATATTTTCCATGCTCAACGCAAGCTTCAGTCCTGGAAATTGCGTTCTCTGATATTGAGCACTTTCACCTATTTATAAATTTCCTTAAAATTATATTTACTTACGCATATGTGTGACTGTGTGCATGTATACATATATACATACATACACGAGGCGTTGCTTGGAATTTCTCAACCTGTATCACTGTCATTATACCTGATCAAATTGCTGAACATAACAATCATTTTGATCATTTCCTTCAGGTCGATAAAGCCCATCAGTTTTAATACAGGGAGTCACAAAATTATTATTATTTCAATACAAGCAACACATTTTAATATTATATATATATATATATATATATATATATATATATATATATATATATATTCTCATTGTCAATTTCACAAACATTTTATTAGTTAATTCAAGAATCTATCAGAAATATTATAATTGCCATGAAGATAATTATCCAAATGCCTCAGTTTCTACTTCGTAATATTAGACTTGCTTGTCAATAATTTTGACTAAAAATTTAATTAATAAAAAATATACTCCAATTCCACTGAATGCATATCATTTTGATCCTAATGAATTTGATCATTGTTTTGACTGAACCCTCACTATAAATTCTATTGTATTCGTGATTAGATACACACCAGGCCAATTTACTATGGTGATATTTTCTTAGAGTTCTATTCTAACCCGCGTACGTTTTTGTTTAGGATCATTATTGTGTTGAAAAGTGAAATGTCGTCTTCTAAAATGATACCTGACAGAATATTGCATATATTTCTTTAAGCATAACGGATATCACATATTTCATGATTCCGACAATTTTAAACACACGGCCGGATCATTTAGGACTGAAAGACACTATCATTTTCCCTGCCTTTTTCCTTTTTTTCCACATTGGCCGTGCTTGATTCCGAGAAAGATAATAATTTTCCTCTCACGACTCCATAAAACTGCGTTCTAACACTCTTCTCCTGAAGCAGTTTCAGGTAAAAACAAATCGAATCTTGGTAGGATTAACTTTGAACAAAGATATTGTCCTTGGACGACAACCGTTGAAAGCATGTTTATTGGAACCTTCCATACGATAAATCGTAATACTCTGTATATTGATAAATCAAAAATGATATATACCAGGACAACTATAGAGATTTTACATTCATGGACATCACCATATTCCATAGCTATGAACCCTGGTGTACCCCATTTTGCTAGGTCGCAGCTGAACCATCGAATATGGTTTATCCGACCGCTGATTGATCTTATTTTAAATCCTACTGGATATCAAGACTATCATCTCACTCGGAAGGTTGGTAAGGGATTGCTTTAATAATAGATGACCTGTCGTTGCGGCTATTGTGTTATGTGTTGCCAGTAGTACTAGTAAAGTTATCTAAAATGAATTTATTACATTGCTTGATAAATCAAGATTTATATATTTCAGTATGTCCCTTGTGATCTCAGAAAACTGTTTTCGAAATCCTAGAGTTTAGACATGTCCGTTCTTCCAGGCCGAGTTAGAACGGTTTTGTCTCGGTATGATATAACCGAATGTCGCCTTTACAACTGAGAATTACTTAGCTGCTTAACAAATATTAATATCTGAATGATAAATTTTCGCAATTCCATTATTTTAAATCCATTGACAGTTCTTTTTTCAGTTCTGTATCTTGTTACATTTTTAGTTGGTGCCTGAATAAAAGATGACAATACGTTTGTCAAATACGGTAAATATACCTCCATTCGGTAATCGGTTAACGGCCAACAACTAATCACTAATTAAGGTTATCATGGTTGTATTTAAATTCCGCAATTATTTATATTTATTTAGTTTAGTTGCATTCCTAGCTTGGCTTACAACGCTAGTAATGTCAGTTAATAGGCTTCGGTCCAGCGTTGGCCCACAATTCAGATTTACTGACATACACATGGTTAAAAAAAGTTGAGTGCTAAACGCCAAACGAATAAAATGAATTCAAGCGTGGTCGTTTGAAAGCAACCATGTTAAAAAAAGTCATTATTTTTTAAACATCTTAAGCATAAATACCATATTGCAGTATCCTTAACGGCAAAGATCAACAGAAAATTATTAACGGCAATCCTAACACAAAACTCTCCTTCGTATTCAACCTACAGCAAAGGAACGATTTATTCTACCCCTGTATATAAGGACAAGGATGTGCACCATGTGCATGCCTATATGTCAGCGTTAAAATTTCATATTTTTATACAAATTACCCACCAACTTTTTAATACTATCCACGAACATTTTCATAACGACTGGCGTTCTGGAGATGCGACGAACTGGGGACACCTAATTACAGGAAAAGTGTTTCTAACCTGGTAATTATATCTCTTAAAAAATACAAGCATAGTTTGCATCATTTCGTAATAAACACAACATAAATGAATCTAGTATCAGATGCTATGGATATTATATGCATTTAACATACGCATAAATAAGGGACCCACATGCACACACGCACATAAACGGATGACGATTGCGCGAAAAAGAAAGAAACTGGCAGTCGTCGTCATCGTCGGTCTATTTGAAATCTGACTTAAAAATATCTTCATTCTCTGATATTGAACACTCATTTTCTTTTGTGTGCAATCTTAAGCATTTGGGAGGTGCTTATTCTCATATCTATATCTATATCTTTATATATCTATATCTATCTATCTATCTCTCTCTCTCTCTCTCTCTCTCTCTCTCTCTATATATATATATATATATATATATATATATATATAGTCGACTCTCCCGTTGAATTCGACGTATGGGGGTCAAGCAAATCAGTTCCCAACAGTAGTACATGAGATTTGATTATAGTGGTGAAAGTTTCGTGTAGGGCCATCCACACTTTTTGAAGGGCTGAATTCAGAGACCTGGTGCGCTAAGTCCCACAATGTCCCCAAACGACCCTCCGCAGGTTTTGAATTCAGAGTTGTCCTTCTCCTAGACCAGTTGCCATCCAAGGCTATAGAACCCAGTCTGTCCTATTATTTTACCCATTTATATATATATATATATATATATATATATATATATATATATATATATATATATATATATACATACAAACATCCCATGGGATCAGTCTTCGCATCGATATCACCTTCCAAGCATAAAAAGGATTAAAAGTTGTGGTGAACTTACTTTTTATTATGTTTAAGAAAATCTAGTGTACTTCTATCACACACACACACACACACACAGATATATATATATATATATATATATATATATATATATATATATATATATATATATATATATATATATGAACATGCACAGTGGAATAGTGGTTAAGCGGCATCGGGTTGCAGAATTGGAGATCCAAGTTCGTATTCCACTCGAATTACATTCACTTACGTGCTAATATCCTTGGGAAAGGTATTAATCCTCTTCTTCTCTCCAGCTATGGATGTCAACTGGATTGTTTCGTGACCTTCTGGCATATAATGCACCAGGGCTCTGTATCCAGCCCTTCAAAATGTGTGGTTGGTTCATCACAAAGTCTTCACCACTATAATCAAATCATATGTGCTGGTGTCTGGGCTGTCGCTTCCTAGGAACTGTGTTGCTTGACACTCATATATATATATATATATATGAACATTGAAGTCAACACGCAGAGGCGACAGACTGTTTCATACCAGACGCAATCATCAGGACTGACTGCGTCTCGCATGAAACACTCTGTGGCCTCTGAGTGTTGACTTCAATGTTCAGTTTTATATTTACATATGCTCAAGCCCAGATATTGAGCACTTTATCCCATACATATTGCACACGTTAAAACTATATTTCTTCGTATATATATATATATATATATATATATATATATATATATATATATATAGATAGATAGATAGATAGATAGATAGATAGATATATAGATGTATTGTAATCCACAGACAGACTGTTTCGGTGTATTACAGCTCATCAGTATATATGTGGTTTTTGTGTGTATAGGAATTGTGATCAAATACAGATCAAATGTGGATCGGAATTCGAGCGATTATAAATAGGTGTCTGAATTCGCACGTAATGCAATTGAATAAAACTGACCCTAATATTGATTTTACAAATGCCAACTTAATTAAGATGAACGTAATATTTTATGTCGAAAGTAAAGCGAAAGAAACTAATAACTATATTGGCATGTATAAACATACTGCAAAAAAAACATTATATTACATAAACAACTTTTTATTGTATACATTCTAAAGAATCTAACATGTGTTTCTCTAAAACAAACGGTTTCTATACAAAAACTTTCGCAAATACTCATGGGAAAAACCAACAAACATATATGTTAACTAGAGACACACATACAAACTCACGAACATGCATTATTTGAATCCCACAAAGACAAATAAGAATTATTATACACTTACATACAAAAAGCAATATTGATGATTTCTCAGTTATCCTTGGAACCCGATAACTTCTTTGGAATTCGAATGGGCGTGTCATCTTCCCTTAAATTTGAAACATCGTAAATCATAATAACGTTTGTTTAAAAATTTGAATGTATGTGAAACTTGAATAACCAATGAAATCAAACAAAACAAAAATAAAAATACCAGAATTTCTTTCATCTTTTTCTCCATCTTTCAATCTCCGATGAAGCTTTAATTAGATTGATTAACGTTTCCTATTTTATCTTTATCTTATCATACACAGACACACAAACACACATATTTTCCATGCTCAACGCAAGCTTCAGTCCTGGAAATTGCGTTCTCTGATATTGAGCACTTTCACCTATTTATAAATTTCCTTAAAATTATATTTACTTACGCATATGTGTGACTGTGTGCATGTATACATATATACATACATACACGAGGCGTTGCTTGGAATTTCTCAACCTGTATCACTGTCATTATACCTGATCAAATTGCTGAACATAACAATCATTTTGATCATTTCCTTCGGGTCGATAAAGCCCATCAGTTTTAATACAGGGAGTCACAAAATTATTATTATTTCAATACAAGCAACACATTTTAATATTATATATATATATATATATATATATATATATATATATATATATTCTCATTGTCAATTTCACAAACATTTTATTAGTTAATTCAAGAATCTATCAGAAATATTATAATTGCCATGAAGATAATTATCCAAATGCCTCAGTTTCTACTTCGTAATATTAGACTTGCTTGTCAATAATTTTGACTAAAAAATTTAATTAATAAAAATATACTCCAATTCCACTGAATGCATATCATTTTGATCCTAATGAATTTGATCATTGTTTTGACTGAACCCTCACTATAAATTCTATTGTATTCGTGATTAGATACACACCAGGCCAATTTACTATGGTGATATTTTCTTAGAGTTCTATTCTAACCCGCGTACGTTTTTGTTTAGGATCATTATTGTGTTGAAAAGTGAAATGTCGTCTTCTAAAATGATACCTGACAGAATATTGCATATATTTCTTTAAGCATAACGGATATCACATATTTCATGATTCCGACAATTTTAAACACACGGCCGGATCATTTAGGACTGAAAGACACTATCATTTCCCTGCCTTTTTCCTTTTTTTTTCCACATTGGCCGTGCTTGATTCCGAGAAAGATAATAATTTTCCTCTCACGACTCCATAAAACTGCGTTCTAACACTCTTCTCCTGAAGCAGTTTCAGGTAAAAACAAATCGAATCTTGGTAGGATTAACTTTGAACAAAGATATTGTCCTTGGACGACAACCGTTGAAAGCATGTTTATTGAACCTTCCATACGATAAATCGTAATACTCTGTATATTGATAAATCAAAAAATGATATATACCAGGACAACTATAGAGATTTTACATTCATGGACATCACCATATTCCATAGCTATGAACCTGGTGTACCCCATTTTGCTAGGGTCGCAGCTGAACCATCGAATATGGTTTATCCGACCGCTGATTGATCTTATTTTAAATCCTACTGGATATCAAGACTATCATCTCACTCGGAAGGTTGGTAAGGGATTGCTTTAATAATAGATGACCTGTCGTTGCGGCTATTGTGTTATGTGTTGCCAGTAGTACTAGTAAGGTTATCTAAAATGAATTTATTACATTGCTTGATAAATCAAGATTTATATATTTCAGTATGTCCCTTGTGATCTCAGAAAACTGTTTTCGAAATCCTAGAGTTTAGAAATGTTCGTTCTTCCAGGCCGAGTTAGAACGGTTTTGTCTCGGTATGATATAACCGAATGATAGAACCAATTGTTCTTGCAATATTAGTCTAATGGCCTTTTCCAGTAACATTTACAGCGGTTTTTGTCTCACGATCTATTTTCATGATGTGAACTACTATCGACTTTCCTACAGAAGTATTCTTAACTGAAGCTCTAAACAAATTCTTAAATTGCAAGCGTTCAAATATGTCGCTTTAATTCCGTATACTCCTCGTTCGTTGTGTTATTTATATATTTATTTTTGCATTTTTGCATTTTTGTGGTGGGGGGGTGGATGTTTATAACTGTCTTGAAGTGAAAAATGAGTAATTCATTACGTTAGGAAATGCAATTGAAAATCTGAAACTAATAAATACATCCTGGGAATCTACTTCATCATAACTTGATACAAATGTTAAAATAATCTTTTTAGCATGCGGATAATTTTGTTTTTGCCAGTTAATTTAAGTCATGTTTATAATGCTATTATACTGATAAAAAAAAGTTTTCTAAAAGGGATTACGTATTTATTTGAGACCTACGTTCATATTCTCATTTTTATATTGAGAAGTAGGTTACGCTATTTGCAATGTGAATTATATTATTTCAATTAAATTAGATTGTTCCTTATAAACATGTTTAAACTTTATTATGGATCTATATCTACATATCCATATTGATTCGCAATCTGAAGCTTGGAAAAGCAGCCGGGCAAGATTAACTCTTTACTGGATACTTTCTGTTTGGTGGAGACCATCTTATCCTTATGATGACCACAGTCATGCCAGGCATTTGGGTTGCTCCAGAGTTCCAACGTGATAGCGTGAGACCCGTTTAGAAAATCTCATACATAGGTACTAAAGAAAACTGCAGAAACGACCGAGGTGCTGTTTTAATTTCCTCAGTTGGGAAATCATGTCTCCAATATTTTTGACTAGGAACAATTCCGGGATCTTTCGTACACTTCTTCCAGAATAGCACTGTGTGTTTACAACATATAAGGTTATCACCGATATCATCTTTACCTTCTATATTAAAAAATTGAGACCAATCCTTAATAAAATTATGAATACTGCACAATATTTTAAAATGTTTACAGTAGATAGTTTAAAATATTGAGGTTATAACTAATAGGCTTAAATATGTTTTTTAATATTTAGACATTTAAATGCAAAAAAGTTACGCCACATAACCATAGCGTTTGTTACTTCAAATATAAAAAATTAATTTTCAGATGACCACAAATATTTGTCTTAGAAAAATGATGAACACAACAATTTATGTCTTAGAAAAAGTAAGACGCTGATGATGACATTGTGCTTATTTCGAATGTACACGTAATAAAATGGATATGCAACAATATGATAATTTTTCGTTCCTCCTTTAATAGGAATACTAAGATATATGTCGGTAATTCTGAGAGGATCCTATTAAAGATAAGTAGACTACACTTTTCTAAATTATTTAACGACACATGTCTTTATGAAAACATGCTGACAATGTATATATATATATATATATATATATATATATATATATATATATAGGTTCTTCTCACTGTCACGCCAAGTCAAAAAAGCGGTGATTTAAGGCGCCTTTTCGGCCGACACCTCTTCAGAAAAATAATCGTCGGCAGTATAACACAAAAAAGTTGATAAGAAATATCTGTAGTTTTAACATCGGTCTTTGATAATAATTTTATATATATATATATATATATATATATATATATATATATATATATATATATATATACAATATTATTTGTACTGTACATTTTATGTATTGTTTGTACACACGGCCTTTGGTGATTAAATTCTCTCCGCTGTATTTTTATTTACATTACACAAGGATTTTATTGGGTTTAGCTGTGCAGTAAAAAGTGCGAATTCTCATTCCGATATGTATTAGTTTTGATTTGTCTATAAAAACATGCCTATACAATTTTGCTGTAATCCTGAAAAAATTGTAATATCTCCAACTATCTACAATATGACGTATAAAAAATAATGGAAAGTTTTGTGATTTTTGATATCCGAAAATGGGATCAGCTTATCAAACCAGGATCATAACAGTAACTTGAAATTGCTTTGACAGAGGATGGAAAATGCGACGCCATGATCCTAAGAATTTTGAATAAAAATTATCAGGGGAACTTGTTATCGAGTTTGAGTGATTGGTTGGTTGTTTTTTTTAGTCACATATCAACCTCTGTGGGCTATTTAATACCAAACTCTGAATATGTGTACACAATTTTATTTTTTATTTTTGGAAACGATCATGGGTTCGTTATACAAATTTTACTCATTAACTCATAGCTGGGGGAGAAAGGTGGATTCATACCTTTCCAAGTGTATTTGCGTGTTAATCAATATAAAGAACCCAACTAGAATTGGAACACAGTTCTCCTAATAACAACTCCGAGCCCTTATCCATGGCGCCACCAGCAAATGGAAGCTTACAGCAGCTGGTATCCCCAAGCGATCACTTCGAAAAAGCTCGAGAGAGTACGGATCAAAAAATTTACATAAAGAAAAAGACGGTGCAGGCTTTCCTTTGCATAATCTTCTTCTTCTTCTTCTTCTTCTTCTTCTTCTTATTATTATTATTATTATTATTATTATTATTATTGTATCATATTTTCCCGGTTTTGTTTCTCTTTCGCTCTTGCACTTTGCGTCATTGGTTTTATTATTGTGTTTTTGCTGCAACTTATTTGGTACGTGATGGTGACAATCAAATTTGCCTAGATAGTTAAAATTCTTCTAAATCTATCATGCACATATAGAGTTGCGTGTTTTGTATTTCTTTGTAAACCTCCCATGTGACCATTCGCTTGAAATCTAAGGATTTCTCTCGTTACTGCAACATTTCATCGACTATAAAGACTTTTATACTAGTCCTCTTAAGCTTCTTCTTTCCAAGGAAGTTTTTCTTTTTTAACATTTTTTCTTTTTATCCGTCGTTTGATGCATAGGAATATACAACTATAGTAAGGTCTAGTTCATTTTAACAACGAATTATTATATCAAAACGCAATTTCATTAGGATGAAAAAAAAGGAAAGAAAGCTAAGAAAATGTCTATATTTTTTCATCTCCATTTTATTTAGTATGAAAAATTGCTTCAGTTATTATTACGTTTATATTTTTTAACATTATTTCTGTGCATCACCATCACCAGCATCAGTATCAGCAGAGCTATTACGAGTCGTCTTCTGTATTAATTTGTTTAAAAAATCACTCCGTGACAACAGTGACCGCACTCCTCTCTCACGTCTTACTTTCAAACGCCTCTGCATTGGTTATTTTTTTCTGACTTGTCCTGTTGAACAACGTCTCCTATATGTTGGAAAGCAAAGTAACATGTTGCACAATCTGCCCTCTTTCCTTCATATTATTTGCAATATTCGTGTCAAGTAATCACTTCTGCGATCTATTTTATATTCTATTCTTCCGCTTTGTCTTCTTGTTTTATTTTTCTATTTCACTGGATATTTACACATCTTTAAATTTGTTCATGGTATTTTTTCATTTCTATAACTTGCCCCGCTTTTTTATATTTGATATTATACATTCACTATACACTTTATTTTTTAAATATATTTCCAAAGTTATTTCATCATATTTCTCTTTTAATTAAAGCGTTTCCAACTTTTGACAAGCGTAAGTATTACTAGATTTTTCACGGTAAATATTTACTCTTATCATATGTCCTGACTAGCTATATTCCTGTATTTCTTCCAGATCTTCATTCTCTATACTCGTTAAACTCTTATATGATTTTTTGTTTAAATTTTTTTTTTTTTTTTATTTCTCATTCTATACACAAACTAGTTAAAGAAATATTTCCGGACCCTGATATTTAGTTACTGACAGGAATCTAACAAGAAAATCTCTCGGTGTAATCTTAGATTAAGTGTGATCAATATTCAATGATATATTGAGAAAAAGAAAAGGGTTTCTTTTTTATCTAAGTAAATTAATGTGCGTTCATATATTCTGGTTTGAAAATTTATATCTGTAAATCAGTTCATTCTACTTAGGTTTCGGTAAAAAATAGTGGATGGATGACCGTATTTTATTTATGTTTACATATACTTAGATCGCAACTGATCTTTATTTTCATAAAGAATGCATATTAGTGCATAGCATACTGTGATTTTGGTTGCCGGAATGTATGTCGTTTTCTTTTTAAATACAATGCAAGACATGCAAAGTAAGAACAAAGCGAATATTAAATACTTTTTAGAGAAGCATGCCTACCGACTGTTCGTGCTTTAATAAATGTAATTTATTAATATGCTTAAGATAAATTGTTAATGGCATGGATATTTTGACTAGGTTTAATGTTAGCAAGCTTGCTAAGTCAATTAAAACTGAATAGTAAGTTTGATGCTTACTACGTGCAACTTATTTACGACATTACCTAAATAGCTTTTGTCATAATCGTAGAATATCAGGAGAATATCAATGTCACAATATATTTCCTCGCGATAGCAGACATTTTTCTTTAAAGAATAAAAATATCAGTATATAGTGTAGTTTACTTTACGAATAATGAGCATTAATGAAAATTAAGTTTGATTATATTGTAACGTTTTTCTCTCTCGCAAAATATTAAACAGCATTCTACGATCTCCAATGAATGACAAGATTGAAAAATTCATTTGTAAAATGGACATCTTCTGGCAAATGATAGTTTTATTGACGGAATTAATTTTTATATAGAAAAAGGGAAAGAAACTATTGAATTTTTATTAAAAGAGAATATAATTTATTAAAGCGAAGACGATGTATTGAAAGTGCACAGATTTCGGAATCCTCTCATGTAAATTCATATTCAGAATAATCTAATATACACCTTTCATTACAAAATGAATACTAAAAAATAGAGAATAATTTATAATATTATATAGAATTAAAAACAAAGAATAAAAGCGGTAAAATATATTGTGCTAGGCTAGCGTATACATACATCAGATGACAAAGTATTTAAAAAATTAAACGCTGTGAGTGTATTTTGATGTAAACTGTTATATCTCTCGCGAACACATTTTTTCTTTCTAATTATGTAAGGCTAATTCTATTCGTAATAGAATCAAACTAAGAGAATATATCAATGTTTTTTTGTGTTTTCTTGTTCTTTTCTGAAGATGCAGGAGTTTGGAATATTTTCCTTTAATTTCGGAAAAGCAGTTTAGCGCCTGTCTATGGATAATTGGTGATGTTACAAATAAGTTAATAAAATAGGTTTTAATGTTCGAAAATTTGAAGTCAGAATAAACAGTGCAGTTGATTCTGAATTAATATTATTTATTGTGCAATGGTAATTATTTTATGTTTGTATTTTTTACGAAATATAAATAAAGTTTTTTCTTCAAATAGTAACCAAAATCGACCTGCCTCAACCTTTTGTACTCCTTTACATTTAACTGTACTTCTTCACATTGTATCACCAATTCGGAAAAGGAAGCACACACATATATTTGCTAAATGTGCCTATATACTGATTGCTTAATAGAGCTTCTAGATAGCACAGACACACACAGATACACACACACACACACACATATATATATATATATATATATATATATATATATATCCACACAAACACACACACATATTTATATATATATATATATATATATATATATAGAGAGAGAGAGAGAGAGAGAGACAGACAGACAGACAGACAGACAGACAGAGAATTGCTCCTTCTTTTATATATATGTGTGTGTGTGTGTGTGTATGTATATATATATATATATATATATATATATATATATATATATATATATATATATATATATATATATATATATATATATATATATATATATATATATATATATATATAGAGAGAGAGAGAGAGAGAGAGAGAGAGAGAAGAACAAGAGCGAGCGAGAGAGCAATCATGAGGCGAAAACAACAATTCTGCTGCCAATAAAATCTGCCAAAGATTCTGGCGTTAGGCATGATTTCGGGGCCGAAAGATCATTACAACTAACCCCAGCAGTAACTTACGATTCCACCAAGCTTTCTTGAATTCCGTTCACAGTGTGCGAATGCCAACTGCAGATGCAACCTCATCATATATTTTCCTGTACAGAAAAGTTCCTGTTACTATTTGTTTTTGGGGGGCTTTTTTGAGGATTTATAACTCTGCGTCGTTTATGGATATCTGTAACCCTCTACACCGATGGAATTTTCTTTCCGCAAGATCAAATTCGGAAAGTGGTAAAGAAATTCCTCTGACTTTAGTAACGTCATGAATTTTACAGCTATCAATACGTATCGTGGATATAATGACTTTTTGCGATTTTCTAACGGAGGAAATCATTCCCGGCAACATTTGGTGCGGGTTATTGTCGAAAATCAAAATCGGCCAAAAGTTGAAATTTAAATGTTCAGAAGTCTCCGTTCATTTAAATATTCCGTAGATAGTTTTCCTGCTTCAGATGGAAAATCAAGCGAAAATATATATTTTAAAATACTTTCATTTGATTTTTCAAGCTAAAAGAAAGGCTTTGTAATTTATCTTCTACATGTATTTTGTGATCGAACCGGAACTGGATACCAATATAAACCAATCATATACGAAGCCTACGCTAAAATCCAAACTAACTAAAAAAAAATACATAGGTCATGACATGAAGTTGTTTACATAGAATCCGAAACAATTTCGATTGCGTCTCATAAAAATTAGTAAATTATTTCGTAAAATGTAGAGAAGTATGACGTTAAACTTTCACAGGAAGTTAAGCGGAAACAGTAGTTGGATAGTGTAGCATAATGAAAACTAGTTATATGCTTGGCCATCTTCCTAGAATTTTGTAGCTGATAATTAAAAAGGCTTCAAAACTACTTTAATTAATATACAGCCGTTAAGTAAAGACCATCGATATAAGCTGTTAATAATACAAACTAATCAATATAAGATGTTAATAATACTAAGCAGACATCAATCCAGAGCTATATTAAATCTAAATGAATTTTATGAAATAGAATAGTAAAACATATAATGTGCCCGCAGTACATCTACCAATTATTAGTATAAGAAAACGTATTATCAAATTCAAAGTTTAACCATATTTTAAGGTAAAAGGTATACTATGCCTAGGACTGAGGATCTAATCCTGGGTATCCTCTAAAACAATGTTTAAATTATATATATATATATATATATATATATATATATATATATATATATAATGCATGTTATATTCATGGGTTAAATTACTCGATATCGAGGATATAGTGTATGTAAATATAAAATTCGACATTGAGGTCAGCGTTCAAAGTCGGTAGTGTGTTTCATGCTTAAACGCAATCGTCGGGATATATATATATATATATATATATATATATATATATATATATATATATATATATATATATATATATATATATATATATATATATATATAATTATTTAATCGAAAATTATAACACAAATATGTTACAAAATCGCTACAAGGGCATTTTGTGTCAACAATTCTGGTGTCTTATCAAGTGATGGTGCTGAATGTAGAATAAAATGTTTTAAAATGTTCAAATCAATCAAACACCCCTCGCTAGGGAAACGCTGTTACATAAGCTGGAATGACCAAAATACAACTATTTGAGAATTCAAAAAAACTTATATTTGCTCTACTCCGTATTGGGCACTCTTTTAAGAATAGTATTTTTTGGTAATTGGAATTTAATCCGTTTCCACCAATCCTATATATCTATATATATATATATATATATATATATATATATATATATAGAGAGAGAGAGAGAGAGAGAGAGACTGCCCTACTATCTTAATTGTAAGTGATAAACATTAATATTTATTTTTTTACGACAGCCGTTTTCAAACTGATGCCTGCGATTAACACTCTTACGAACGATAGAGTTGAAACAAATGGTAACACATGTAAATTCATTATTAATATCACTATTTGTGTTCATGTGTGTGTCCGTGTGAATGCGTATGTGTGTCTTACTCTTACCTGATGCGTGTGTGACATGACTGCATCCTGCGGTTGTGCAATTAAAACGGAACATATATGAGGTTATTATCGAAATGGATTGAAACAATTGTATTGATCAGCTTTTTATAAAAAGAAAGCGTTAATTATCGAATTAATTAGAAGATTTTTCCTCATTTACTACCACCTATCTTCAAACAGTCATAAAATCACATGAATTTCCCAGAATTATTTAATTTTATAAACGTCTTCAACCAGTGAGTATATGGACGTGTTGACTTCACATCAAATAACAGTTTACATTCTTACGGTTTCAGACATCTTTCATTACATGAATATTTTGGATGTTTTATAACTATAACTCAACTAGTTTGGGATGTTATACGCTTCAGTATTTCTAAGGAATAGTACTCGGCAGAATTTAGTGTTTATTTTTGAATGCAATCAAGCCAATTTTGCATTGAATATCCGCTCAATACAATTGTTCTGCAATATTTTCTTCCATTAATTCCTCTAACGTACAAAGATATCTTTTGGAAATATCAATAGAGACTGTCTTGCCAATTCGTAACTTGTGGGTATTATTAATATTATTCTAATTTGGCAATCAAAATATTTTATTGACGGCAGTTTTTGAACAGTTTAACGACAGAAAATAAAGCAAATGATCTGTCGTCTTGGCCGTTCACTACTTTGGGTATTTCTGCAAGCAGTAAACTCTCTACTCATGAAATAGCTGACGTATAAATATTGTCATATATTTTTGAATTGTATAAACATAAAAAAATGAATAAGGAGCATTTTCATCTTTCTATTTTCACTAATATGTTTGGCTTCTTTTGAAGACACGAAGTGTTATCTAAGCAAAGGTAGCTGCGGGTTTAACGAGTGGGATGTTTTTTCGCTTTTATTGTTGCTGATTCTGACTGAAGCCAGCCATATCTATATCCCTTTCCTTTCGCTTTTTTATTGCCTTCATTGATTTTTCCTTTCATTTGTTTGTCTTTTCTCAGCTTCAACTTAATCCGTTATCTTCAATCAATATTTTATTTCATATATTCCCCCCGCCAATGTTGTTTTAGAAACCTGTTGCTAAATATCGTTTTCTTTTCTGATTCCTTCTCCGAGCTATGGAAATGCAATACGCCTCTGCTGAAGTTCTAGCCGCCGCTACACATAGACAAAATTGCCTCCTTTCTTTTTTCTTATAAATAATATTCTACTGCTTTAGATTTTATATTAGTGTTTTCATTCGCCCAAATGAAGTCATACGTACACTAATGATAAAGAGAGATACTATTCCAAATGTGGATATTCTGTCTTTCACTTGATCATTTGTTCAATATATTTGCATATTATGTCATATGCGTTGACATAATTTACATAAATTTAGAACGTTTGTCATTATGGCCGATTGTTCGATTTTTTTTTTCAAATATATCATTCTCTGTAAGGTCAGAAAAATTATTAATAAAAGAATCCATAAAACCTATTTTAGATATCAACTTAAAAATATGTTTATATTGATGCAAATTATCATAACTTCTTTCCGTAATCTACATTAATTTTCATTTTATCTTCTTTGATATTTATAACGGAACACCATTCTCAATGAAAATACGATATTAATTCTTATATCGACAGACATGAAACTCACACTAAAAATAACTATTTTTTATACGTGAAGGGCAATGGAAAATCTTATATTGTGTGTTAAATAATATATGTTCGTTTTCCAGACTGAAAAGCAGTATAAACCAATTATAACGATTTTATTTTAATTATGTTGATGAAATAAGTCCAGATTATATTTTGAAGCATCGACATGAGTAGTCAAAATTTGATATTCATATATGTGCATTCATCTCACATATTTTCTCTAACACACTCACTTTTCTCTTTTTCTACATACACACACATGCACACACACACACACACACACACACACACACACACACACACACACACACACACACACACATATATATATATATATATATATATATATATATATATATATATATATATTGTTATTGTTGGATTCCGTGAATGTAATCCTGCACAAATCAATAAACAACGCCATAAATTGAAATAGGAAAATAAGTGTATTAAACGTAAGAATACAAACTTGAAGTGAAGTT
This sequence comes from Acanthosepion pharaonis, assembly GCA_903632075.3. Lineage (NCBI taxonomy): Eukaryota > Metazoa > Mollusca > Cephalopoda > Sepiida > Sepiidae > Acanthosepion > Acanthosepion pharaonis. The sequence continues at coordinate 1,147,332 of CAHIKZ030005447.1, forward strand.
TAGTAGTCCAGGAATGAGGGTTAGTAGGAAGTATATGTACATGTCTCTGTAAGTAAAGCCGTAATCATCTCTCTCTCTCTCTCTCTTTCTCTGGAGTCTTGTATAACTCTCTGAGAACACCCTGTGTCTGTCTCCGTATCTCTCAACGTATCTCAACGTATCTCCACGTATCTCCACATATCTCAATGTATCTCAACAGCAGGTATTCTCTCTGTCAGTATAAGTATACTTTGCACGAGTCCATCTTATGTAAAAAGGGGTGAGCCCCACAACACACACACACACACACACACATATATATATATATATATATATATATATATATATATATATATATATATATATTTTAAACTTTTATTTTAGTGAGATAAGTTTGTTAAGAATTGAATTTTTTAGGAGGTTATAGTTTGCTTCCTTTTAAAAGTGTTGGTTTTAATTTTTTAATGAAGATGACATCAATAATTTGTAGTTTCTGTTTATTACGTCCTTGCTGAAGTATACAGGTATTGTCGGCTAATATTCTTCTAAATTTTGAATGTGGACAGGAATGCTTTTGCAGATGTTGTACGATGGACGAGTAAACTGACATATGTAGCGTCAACTGTCTTGATAACGTTATTGTAGAATGACCAACATAAACATTAACTTTTTTGTCGGTGATGCAATCTCCCAACGGACATTTAAATTGATATATATTGCTGGTTTTCTGCAATACGGCAATTGGTGCAACGGTATTATTAGGGATGTTAGTTATATTGCATGTAGTATAGTATGTAATTATTTTATTTTTTTTACTGGTAGCTGTGGGAAATTTATTAGATATTTAGATTTTTAGGATTTTTTCTTCATCTTTTTCATTTAGAACGCACCTGATTCAATAAAAGATTGATATGTTTAGGGTTATTCAGGATATATTATTTTCTTTGGGATTTATATTAAATTAGATTGCCTTATTTTTTTCATCAACAATGTAGTTAGGAAAGTCATAATAAGAGTTTGTTTAATGTGATTTTTCTTTCAGCTTAGAAATTCCTTTTGTGGGTTAGTTAATTTTAGCGCTGTTTATATTTTTTTTATAATAGCTATTTTGTAATTAGGACATTCACACTTATAATTAAGAGTGCATGAGTTTATGCTAGTAGTTTTTTTTCCTATGGAGAGATAGTGAAAGTATTATTATTGCTGTCTATCTATATACCAAGAAAAGAAATTTTATTATCATTGTTAAGCTCATATGTGAATTTAAGGACGGATTTTTTAAAAAAGGTCTTGTTGTAGTTCATGTATTTCATAAATGTATTATATTAAGATGAAGATATCGTCAACATAGCTTAGGTAGATGGAGAGCTTTTTAAAATTACTAAATATAGTATTTTCACTGTTATCCATATAAAAATTACTAAATTTTTAACTTAGAATTGACCCCATGGAAACAACATCGGTAGTCCAAATTAAAAGGTTGGGTCTAAGTTTTAATGTAGGCAAGGATGGATGGTTTTATATATTGTTTATAATTATGTCTGGGACATTGGTGAATAGATTTACGGCATCAAGTGAGACTATGGTTTCATTATCAGATTTATGTGTCAGGATGTTTACGTAACACTTGGAGGCAGGTTTTATTGGGTTAGTTAGTACTTTAGAAGAATTTTCTTCAAGTTAGTCATGTCTATGTTTTATGGCCTCAGTCTGGAGAAGGCCCGGAGTTTTGCTTCATTTGTGATCATTTCTGCTTCTTGAAAATTTTTCTATACTTTGATACAACATCTGTATTTAGTTATATATATATATATATATATATATATATATATATATATATATATATATATATATATATATATATATATTCATGAATTATTCATACAAAAACAAATACAAAGGTTAATGTTTTAATTGGCGAGAAATCCATCTTCGCGAACAATTCAAATAATATACAAAAACCCTGAACCTGTTTATGAATGAAAAGATCCTTGTTTTATAATTTTCGATTGCATAAGTTCTTATTATTTTTACAAGCTTTCGTCTGTTCCTACAGATATTCTCAGGTATGGAATAGATGTTGTTCTTGTTTTTACTCTCAGTAATAAGAGGACAACGAAAATAGATGTATTGTAATCCGAAAAATGCTATGAGAAAAAACAAGAGATGTTTCTTGTATAATTTTCATTTATTCTTTTATTCTATCTGAAGATAATTTATACATCTCTCTCACTCTATCTATCTATCTATCTATCTATCTATCTATATATATATATATATATATATATATATATATATATATATATATATATAACAAAGAGGTTATAGTAGTTCCAACGAGAGAAAAGTGTGTATATTAAAAGAAGAGAAACTGCAAATGTTTTTGATTGTAATGAGGATTTTTTAAAAAAATATTATGCTCTTTTTTCAATAATTTTGCTACATGGGTTTCGGTCTCATGACCATCATCAGGAAAGGGTGGAGATTTTCACATATTATTAAAAATATTTTTTTTCCTTTATGTTTTTCGATGTTAAATATTCTCATTATGACACATTCTATTTTTTTGCATCAGTGACCGAAATGACTTTTTTTATTTATATATATATATATATATATATATATATATATATATATATATATATATATATATATATATATATATATATATATATATATATATATATATGTTAGCAAATGTAAATGGATATAGATCCGACAGAATGAAGAAAAATTTGGAATAAACAAACAAAAATCCTTAAATGCAATTATGTTGTTTAAAATGAATGAAATGTCGACGTCTGACGTTTCGGTTTAATAGTGAAACATGTAGGTCCGTAAAATCTCGTGTTTTCGAACATAAACGAGATATTCGCCTCGGAAATTTTAACAATGCTTTAGTTGTACACACAACTAAAGCAGATCATAATTTCGATTTCGATTCCGTGAAGGTATTAAAATATTTTCATAATAAAAATCTCAGGAGGATTTATGAAGCAGGTATAATATCCATCTCACGCACGGTGAATACTAGACCTGGTTTCTTTAATATTTCCCCTTTTTTAGCGAGATTAATGCTCGACAAGCATACACATAAAAATTTTAGATCCTAATAGAATTCTTTTCATTTTATTTTTCATTCAAAATAATCAAAAATTTTTAGGAATACGTTTTGAAAGCGTCGCCCATGTGACGACAACGTGACCATGCTAAACGGAAAGCTGATCATTTTAAAATTTTCAGTTATCTGTTTTGGATAATACTTGTTTTTTATGTCCATCGTCTTTGTCAAATTGAACTGAATTGTATTTTAATGAATATTGTCCCGAAGAAGGTTTATTAAACCGAAACGTCAGACGTCGACATTTCATTCATTTTAAACAACATAATTGCATTTAAGGATTTTTGTTTGTTTTTTCCAAATTTTTTTCTTCATATATATATATATATATATATATATATATATATATATATATATATATATGATATTCTACGCTAAATTATACTGTCGGAATCATTAACTTAATTTGTAAATTTGGAATCATCTTTGTCAGAGCTTGTGTTTGAGTGATCCTGGCAGTGTTTGTTAATTTCCTTCAAGAAAGCAACTCGCAAAGTTCCATTTTCCCCTTGAGTACGTTAGATAAATTCCCATTCGTAGTATTATTCTCTCTCAAAAAAAAAATTACTGAGTTCCTTTATTCTCCATATAATTTTACCCGAGGCATTTCTTTAATCACATGTTTTACTGACTTTTTCTTCCGTTTTTAATTAAAAAGTAGACAAATTTAAATGTTAGCATTTTCGTTTGTAGGAGAAGCTGAGTATGTATGAAATAATGTTTTTGATTCTCTATTACCAAGTATATTTTAAATAATTTATATAAAAAGTATGTATTACTTTCTTTATATGCATTCTCAACATTGTAATAACTGTATCATTTTCTGCTGGAAAATAAAAACCCAGTCTAGTTGTAGCTACGCCTTTAGATTTGCTGATATTTCCTAACATCGTCCGCTGGAGAAAATTAATTTCATGTGGCACTATTATTCCCATATAATTCGCCAAGCAAAGTTCTAAGGATTTTGTATTTCTTTCCAATTTCGAATGTTTATCACTTAACATTTTCAACATTATATTTATTATATATAACTAAACGGATTCCTCATTTTTTCGGACCGATTAAAATCCGCCCCGCTTTAGTATAAGAACGTGTGCATCATGCGTATCACTCTTCTGCTTATAAATTGAACACTAATTGTTAATTTAATTATAAAAATGATAATGGTATTCTATAATAATTAACTAAAATTTTGTTTTCATTTCATACAGATATCCGCCCAGTGAAAATGAAAACCTTGTACTGTTTACATTTGTTTGATTTCTTTCACAGTATATTTAATTTTGCAGATTATTTAGTGTCAAACTCTGTCATTTTGATAAATTGAAACGCCAGCGTGTGTTTGCTGTGCCTGAGAGATTAAGCATCTAAAAACAGGTACAGTAAACACATGGCCCATTTATGAAGTGTTTAATCCTCTACACTATGCTTTAACTGTATTCTTGACCCCCAACAGACAGGGCGACTCTGTTTATGTAATAAATTATCAGAAAGGTAAGATTTACAACGAGATGGCGTAAAACCTTGATTTATTTTCAAGGAATATATTTAGATATATTTCATTCATTTTCAATGAAGATACATCGGTCTGTGATGATGCATAGATAGATAGATATGAACAGCCTTAGATAGATGTATATGAACAGACTGAGATAGATAGATAGATAGATAGATAGATAGATAGATAGATAGATAGATAGATAGATAGATAGAAATTATTTCATATTCAATACCAAAAAATATACATATTAAACAAAACCTAAAAAGCAGAGTTCAGACTCGAGATTTGATATATTAACTACAATCACAGTAAGAAATGAACTTGAAAAAAATGCAGCTATTCCCAATATAAACACTTCAAAAACAGTTAAAATTTAATCAGTGTAAAGTAGAAAGTAAGTTTTAGGCTAGAAGCAAGAGTCTTTGCGTGATTATGACTGTCGTTTCCAGCATGAATTTTTAATAATATATACAGTTATAGATTTTATGTTTTTATATGCTTTTATACCTTCGAAATATGACTATGTTGTTTTCTCATTTGAAAATAAAATCTAAATCGAGGTCTAGCTAAACTTTTATATTTGGTGATATATTCCAATAAGTTAAAAAAAATCGAAATATTGTGTTCAATATCATTTCAAGATACGCAATTAGTGATTTTTCTCTATGGCCTTTCGAACCATGCTGCTTTAATTGACTTTATTTTTGTCTCGAAGTACCAAGGGCCACCAAATAATGGAAGCAGACAATTATCACAATGCTCGCTGGTGACAAAACGATCTGCTCCACTCAAGCTGTCTGTTGCTGTAAACGTCAAGTACAATAATAAACATGTGTATTATAAAGTCATTGTTTAAGAAGTTTGAGGAATCTACTTCTACTTTCATCATAATCATCATCATCATCATCATCTCTTTATATATATATATATATATATATATATATATATATATATATATATATATTAAAGACATTTTTATGTTTAACAATTGTTATTTATAGATACAAGTATTTAAGCAAATGCTCTGTTTTTATGATAAACAGTATTAAATAACATTTACCGGCCTGAATGTCCGAGAATTTCTGTCAAAGAACGAAAATTTTATTTAAAATTTTCGGACATTCAGGCATTTTTTAAATACTTTTATCTATAAATAACAACGTTAAACATAAAAAATGTCTTAATAAATAAAATTGTCGGACCTTGTCCATTTTTAATATATATATATATATATATATATATATATATATATATATATATGAAATGAGAACGAATCGAATATAAGTTCCAACGTTCGTAACATTAATTTAAAAGAGGGCTTAATACAAAAGTAGAGCTATATTTTTATTTTAGGAGAATTACATTAACATGTGTATAATGCTACACAAATACTATCATGTTTCTATGCATACCAAGATATTGCATCAGGCCTTAGTAAATGATTATATATATATATATATATATATATATATATATATATATATATATATATATATATACACACTTCCCATGCGATCTAATATTTTTTTCTTTTCAGATTATAAACTATATAAAAATTGTCCGAATATTCTTATTATCCGAGTGCTTTCGGCTATACATTAAGCCATTTTCATGGATTAAATTTTGTAACTGTTAAATAAGAAATAGTTTGTTGCATATATGTTTTATAATATGTTTTCATTTTTCAAAACATGGTCAAGATATTGTGTCCTTGTTCATAGTTAATATTATTAAGTGTTTTTTTTTTTGCTTTTGTTTTAATTAATAATCCTTCCATTATATTTAGTCTTTTTTGCATGTAGATTATGATATTATATTTGTGTTATTAACAAGTATGTTACGACTAGTGTCCAGTAGGTCTCCATGAATATTTAACTGAGATCTAATTGAGCTATGATCATGGAGACATTTTCTCCCGCTTTACATGCAAGTGACCAATACTTTCTACATCATATCCTTTGTTGAGCTTAGCAATATTTCGAACCTCACTAAAATCCACCCAGAGCATGATCTGCCAGCCATTTACACAAGTTGATTAGTTAGTTTACACGATATTTCTTTCTGCTCTTCTTGCTGTTACTATGTCTCGTTTTGTGTTGAATTCTATAGATTTACACCCTTCTTTACGTGATCCAAATTTGTAGATTACCTCTTTCTGATTCTAAATGTTCTTTCTGGTTCCATGTTTCTTAAAACTTCCACGTTACTCACATGCTTTATCGCTGTTATTTTCGGCATCCTTACATAAACCATATGTTTCTTGTATCAATAGTCTTTTGAATCGTTCACTACCGTATAGCAAAATCGATATTGCATAGCAATCGATCACTTTTATCTTTTTTTTCTAACAAATCTTTCTTATTTTTTTAATAATTTGTTTTAGTTGCTTAATGTCATTTTCTATATTTCCACACACACACACACACAGCCCGCCTTTAGATTTCTGTCTCATTTTGCTTCTATCTTCTTCTTTTGTGCTGTGTCCCTTCAGGATGTTGGCGATCTTGGCTCACCACAATTTCTTGCCGTTTGTAGCTCTTGATACATTTAGTGCTTTTATCATTCGTGAAACTTACCCGTCATTCATTTCCCCAAGCTCCCTGTGCAGGTTATACACTGAACTCCTCTGCCCCTCTTACCTTCTTGTCGTACAGTGAGTGTCTTCGTTTTTTTTTTGTTTTTTCTTACAAGTGATTGTCACACTGTGCAAAGCCCGCGAGCCACACGTGTAAAAAGGCACATTTGATGCATATATTTCGTTAAGATAACTATTAACCGTAAATTTTCTTTCTGAAAAAAAAAAAAGTGTCTGGATTGGCGGATGGTGTAATTGTTATTTTTAATTCCTCCCCGGGGGTCGGGATTTGTAGTCGAAATATTCAAAACAGCTGGATACATTCCGGACAAATCTTATAATTTTGCGATTTTCCCACCATTTAAAAAAAAGAAAAAAACAACGGAAAATTTACAGAATGTTGTTGCTGTTGTATATGATTTCAATCAACACATTAATTACTATTGTTTACAAAAATACCCCCCCGCAAAAAAAAAGTTATCTCTCTTGTATTTGCGATCTTAGAAGTGACCGTTTTACTTCTTTTCTTTTACGTGCCGGGTCTCTTCAGGGCGTAGTCGATCCCGGCCAATCACTTCGTGCTATCCATTTTAGCTCTTAATAACTTTGATCTTTTTTGTCATTTTTCCAATCACTGTTCTACCATCCATTTAAGCAAGCTCATCAATTATGTTAAGCGCTGCTTTCCTCTCTTCTCTTTCCCTCAATTACTGTGAGTATCACATTTTCCAAGCACTCCTTCCTCATTACATTCCCCAGAAATCTCAACTGCCTCTTCCTGATAGTATGTATAAGTTTTCTTTTTGTTTCCATTTTCTCTCAAACCGTGCCGTTGCTCATATGTTGGGCCAATGGTATGCTCAGCATCTTCCTGTAGAACCACATTTCTCTTGCTTCTTCATCTTTAAAGAGACTGTAGAGAATTCACTGCCATATAGGAGGAAAGATATCACGTATCAGTGCTGTTCTCTTGTTTTTGTTTTTTCCCAATACCTCTTCGCATCTCAGTGTAGCACTCACCGTCTTCTGTTAGAACACATCCCTGATATTTAAATTGTAAATTACAAGCACAAAATATTTAAATCCCCGTGACGTATTACACATAGTAAGTTTCAGATATTTTCTTTGTATCGTATAACTTGCTTAAAATAGATTAACAGTAGTGGCTTAATAGGTTTTTTTTTGTTGTTTTTTTTTACAGTTCCTCCAATCCTTCAGTTATGCGTAAACAACTGATTTAACCATTTAGCAGAAAATGTTGGAGGCAACACACTGTCCATTAAAGTAACAGATGAAATTACAGTGGATTTTTTAGTATTAAGTAGATCTCACTGAAGAAGCAAGAATTTACTGTCTAACCGTCTGGTTGTCTCTCAGAAAAATCTGTTAGATTATGGGTTTATATTTCCTGCTTCTCTCAGTGCCATCTGCCAAGTTTTCAATTATTTAATAGGTTTTAATGTTATTCTCAGAATACGCAAGGCATTTATTGGTTTCTTACATTCGTTCTTGCTTTTCCTCTATCTCTTATTCACTCCTTATATTTCTCTATCTCTCTCTCTCTTTTTTTTCAATCTCTTGCTCTCTCCACCTCTTTGGCGACTTCCTCCCTTTATGCCTTTCTATCTGCCTAACGATTGTTGTCAGAATGATTATTCCCTTTAAATATAAAAAGAAAATTCCCGGGATTTCAGATTTTTCTCAAGCTTGCATTCACCATTTATAGCTTTAGCCATCAATTTATTTTGTCGTTCCGAAATATCTAAACTGTTGGATGTATACAAAGGTATTATCGGAAACATCATAGGAGATCTCTTCGAGAAAATGGAAACTGTAGGTTTAAGGATTGACCATTCTTTGAAAATCGCAGACTGACTCAAAGAATGACAAAGAAATGTACCAAATAAAATAAAACAAATGGCTTCAAGACTACCAACACCAGCAACAACTGAAATGGATAGCAAATATAACTCAAAGAAAAAATATTGTCATAATCATGTTATTGTCGTTGCAATCTAATTCAATACTGGAAGGAGCAGCAAAAGTTATTGAACATGAGTAAATTGTTTTCCTCAAAAATTATTTTGCGATTAAGATTTTCAAAAAAATTCAAGGATTAGTAGAATGGGGTCCTCGGTCAATGAACGCCGAATTTTTTTTTATATATATATATATATATATATATATATATATATATATATATATATATATATAAACGGTTTAAATTGATCCTACACTCTGTTTATTAATAAATGTGCACTCGATTAATTTTCCTTTAATGCAGCCTATCATATGCTACCTGGAGAGGGGATTAACAGCACTAAGTAACTTCCGTTGAGCTGCTCAATGCTATCGGATACGTAGATAGAAGATCATAGGATAATTCGATAACTTAATTAGCTTCTTGATATTGTTATATTCATGAAACTGATTATGCTATATCGCGTATCTAGTTTCATTTCAGTTGATCATGATCATTCAATGTTTATAAAATAATTTCGTTTGCTGCAACGAAATATTTACACAATCATGAAGATCTTTCGCCAGTGTCGAAAGTGTGCATTTACACATGATTTTTAGATTTATTCTATGTACCGTGTCCATCCCTAAAAATTCTTGCCCTTTAATTTATGTAAATAAAGCGCAGTGTACGTGTGTCCGTCTGTCTGCTCGTTTTTCGCACAGGTAAAAACTACTGCAGTGACACGCAGTTACAAATTAAATAAGTCGATAAAGTTAAATTTAAATACTGAACCTTGTGAAACTTTTTTTTTTTTAAATTCTTTATTAAATGTTCAACTTTAATTTCACTTTTCGTCAAAATTGCAATTGATATCGTCGAATTAAAACTACTTAAAACTTAAGAGAAGCAAATTATATTTCTCATATGTTTCTTTTTTCTTTTTCTAGAACGCTTGCTGTGACGTATTCGAAATATTATAGTTCGTGTTCCCTAATGTCGTTTAAGGGTGGCTTTATGTGAAGAGATTATAAAGGATGGTGATTTTAAAAGAAAATAAAAATTGCCCCCGAAATAAATGTGAACAAACTACAGAGATCGGTTGCGGATACGAAGAAAGATTATGCCGAATGAAGGTGTCGAACATATAGAAAATAATTTTATTATTTCTAAATTCTTATAACTTTTACGTGCATAAGTTGCTTAAGGTAAACGTCTGACTACCCACCGCAGGAGTTAACTTAAAGACCGCCCGAAGGGTGTCTTCTAGGCTAGTATATAATAAGCGTAAATCAGTAAATGATGTCGTAGATAATTTTTACGCAATTAATAGTTTAATTATTTTGGTATGGCATAAATGTATGTATTATATATATATATATATGTATATATATATATATATATATATATATATATAAAGGGGCGTGGAGATGTTTCCTGTCTCATCACTTTCTTGTGTGTGTATATATCTAAATATGCCTGAGTGCTTATGTATTATAATCTGAGTGTGTTTGTATTGTTTTACGCGAGTGTTTAGTTCCTCACTCACTCACTCGGGATTAAAATGTATACATTTTGTCGGGAAGACCAGCTGATATAAACATCTAACGTAATTTCAATGAAGAAATAAATTGAATAACATATGTATTATTTCATTTCCTCCCCCGTAATTTTATAATTTTAAACTTAATAGAGATTAAATTTAAATTTATAATTGGTATTTTTTTTACTTTTAATTTTCATATCAAATTTCATCATATAATTTAATACTTATTGGTTAGAATAAATTCTATTTTAGTATAACACCAACTTTAAAGCTCTTAATAGCTATTATAACCTTACTTCGTTGTCAAGTTTTTTTAATTATCCTATACTTGTGTTTTAATTGGGCGTTCTAGTTTTTATAACAGCGTTTTCCCCTTGCGAAGGATCGTTAATTAATTTTAAACTTTTAAAATCACTTATTTTACATTCAACATCATCACTTGATAAGACACCGGTGGTGTTGAAACAAAATGACTATTTTTGTAGTGATTTTGTAACATACTTATGTTATAATTTTTTTTTAAATTTTGTGCCAAAATATTTTTGAAATCACATCTTTCTAGAAAATAGACAAGCAAAAACGCCTATCAAACGATATTCCATCGGTAAACCAAAATTTGTAAACATCAAAATAAGTCACTTAACATCTTCCATAATTTGCTTACACTTTTCAGTTAACTTGATAAATATTTATGACAGTCACTTAGATTAAAACTTTTGCAAAACTATCAATCTTTTTATTATTTCATATAAATGCTTTCTGCACAATCATATCTTAACAATTTCATTGATAACGTCCTTGAGTGGACGAAACGCGTCGGCATAGATGAGTTGACATTTTGTCTCACACACACACACACACACACACACACACACACACACACACACACAAATTTCCAGAGAAACCATTGAAAGGAGAAGACAAACCCCTGAACTACGTATGAGCGGGGTATTCTACTGGATACGAAAATTCAGAGCTGTTGTACTTGCCATCCTTTTGTATGGCTCAGAATCGTGGATTCCATACAGGTACCATATACGCCAGCTAGATGTTTTCCATAAAAGCTGTCTGCGTGCAATCTGTGGAGTTAAGCTTCAAGATAGGACATCTAACGTAGACCTGTTTAACAAGTGTAATATTGGAGGAATCGAGACTTTTATCACACAGTCTCAGTTATGGTGGACTGGTCATCACTTGAGAATGTCTGATGACAGGATACCCAAGATCCTAATGTACAGCCAGTTAGATCAGAGCAACAGGAATGTAGGACGCCCATGGCTAAGATACAAAGACAAGCTGAAAAGCAACTTGTCAGCTGTCAATCTGCCACATAACACCCTTTTTATTTTTTGCGAGTAACGTATTGATATAAATGTATTGTATTTTTTAAACATGGGAATTAATAGCAAACTATGTTTAAAATGAAAAAGATTTTAAAGAAAGGTTAATTGTTATTAATGTCAGAGTTTCAGAAAATAATAAAAAGACGAAAACGAAACAAAAAAAAAATGTCTACGCACTCAAAATAGCGTCTATAGTAAAAACAAATATATAGCCCTGAACATCCACGCGCATGCGCGCACAAAACACACAGATACACACGCACGCACACACACACACACACATATATAATATATTATTAATAATATATATCCGTTTTTTCGTCGCATATACCAGATTCCGGGTGCAAAATGAAAACATTTTTCATCTTCATTTTGCACATGCGGATTGTTTTTGTGCTATCGATAAGAGAAAATATATATTTATTATTAATATAAATTATAGCTCTGTCTCTCTTATTATACATCGAAAACTATTTTCTCAGTACCAGCTTATGTTCATACATATATATATGTGTGTGTGTGTGTGTGTGTGTGCATTGTGTGTGTGTGTTTGTGTGATAAATGAAAAATGTGAAAGAATAATACACTAGGCTATTTTAAAAACCGCGACAATGAAATTCTACAATCAAAATGTATTGTTTTTAATCTTATCAGTATATGTCTATATTTCTGAGATGGGGTATTATGTACACTATTTACATTATTCGGACTATTGTCCTCATCTTTACCGCCATTTTTATTACAAGTTTTCTGCCGTTGTACGCTCTGACCTTCTTCAGGTGGTTGGAATGTCGAACTGAACCATTTATTTCACTCACTGGGGTAGACTGTTCTAGTTCCGCGTGCCATGTTTATAATGGATGTCAGTTATCTCCTGGTAATTCTCCTCTCCAAATTCTCTGCTGCCTTAACCGGGTATTGAACTAACACTCTTTGGTACTTGTCATTCGATCTAACCAACGCCTTTATTCACTGTGCCAAAGGGTTTACTTCGATTATCCAACCACTTGAAGAAGTCCGGAACATACAAGGGCCGAAACCTTGTAATAAATATGGCGACAAAGATAAGGACACTAGTCCGAATAGTGTAAATAGTGTTTTTAATCTATATTATTATTTTAATTGATATTTCAATGTCTCTCAACTTATTAGTAAATCGTTAACTTCTTTAATTATTAAATATTGATAATCTAAATCTCTTCATATTATAGCATGTTATAAGGTACTATGGAGGCGATTCAAAATCGTTATACTAATTTTATTATTATCTTATTTATCACTCAGTTTCAAATATCCGTTTGTCATGTTTACAAATAAGGTGATTTATTTTATTTGTTCCCTTTCTATGTCGTGTTTCTAAAGGGCGTGAAATAATATGGTTCCCCAAAACGTTCTTTCCTTTGTTGCACATCAATAATTGCCTTCTTTTTCTTCCTCCAAATACATTTATTAATTTAAACAATATTTGCAGGTAGGAAACTCGCTGTTTCCCCGCTATAATTTTGCCTTGTGTGTCACAAATTCGCCAAACCATCTTTCCTAATTATGTGTACAAGAAACATCAACTCTCTTTCTAGTTCTAAATATTATTGTCCGTTTTGCTTCTGTTTACCTTAAAACTTCTAGTTCGTTCATATTTGTTGTCCCTGGTACTCTCAATATATACCTTTAAAATTATACCATTATTAATGAACAATTAAAGATATTTTTAAAATTACCATTAGTCTGATATAAAGCAACAATATTTTACTGCCTCATATGAATCTGAAAACATTGCTTCCAGTAACTTAATTCATTGTAACGTCGCACTCATTGAAGTCATTTTCTCTATACGAGCATTGTTTTTTGGGTTATTTTTTAAAAATTTGCTTGGAAAGTGCAAAAGGAGATTGTAGCAAATTCAATTTTCCTTTAAAACATACCTGATGAAAATAAAATAATTTATGTATTTTTCAAAGCAATTAAATTCACAAGCCCTGTGTTTTACAACATTTAACGATCAAAAAATGCATTTTAAATCACTCACAAAACAATAATAATATATATTGCATCAGTGTAAACTGATTAACTCTGTAAATATTACATTTAAATATTTGATCTTTCAAAATTTAAACAGAGATAAGGTCAATAATTAAACCTCTGAAATCGTTCTAATTAATTATATTGCCATTTTGAGGAATTTAAAAGCTATCGAACTCTCATAAAATGTCATTTCTGAATTTGTATCTGAATAAGCAAGTCAAGTTTAATTCTGATGAATTGCTTATCGCAGAATAGCCAAGGCTAAAATCGGGTAATTTTATATTTTACTAGCCATAATACCTGTTTAATTTTCGATACTCCCAGGAAGTTGCTTCTTTCTCTTTAATGGGGTATTATCGAAGTTTTTTGAATTATAATTATTTTTTTAAGATTTCGGTTATTTTCCATTCATGTACTGTTTCTTATTATGATTTATAACATTTTCATATTTCCAAATCTCTATTTTTCTTATTTCTCAGTAAACCCAAGGTGTAATCTAATCGCTAACGTCGCTCTAACTTTCAATGCCGTCGATATGTGAATTCTAGACATGAAAAATAGTTACTTAGTTTATTTACAGTGTGATTAATATTCTCATATATGTTTTTTTATGAAAATGTATCAGCCATTCTTCTCTGTAGCCTTCTTTAAATATCTGTCGATCAGGGTAATGTACCATTGATTTCGAAGCCTTTATTTTGTCTACAGGGAGGATATTGTTCTCGTTCTACTGCCTATGTCTGTGGTTGGCTCATCTTGCTTTTTGCATTGTTCATCCATTGTTTAACCTGTTTCACTGAGTTTGATTCTCTAATTGATATACAATGTATTGAACTCAGCATTAGTACATCACCAAATAACCGTACTAAGTTAAAACTTTTGTTTTGGAATCATGGACAGGGTTACGAATACAGTTTTCAATTCTTGGCGAAGCCCTTTGTGTTAAACGCGTAGAAAATAGGGATTATTAGGTTTTCTGAAAATAGCTGCATGAATCTTGTAAAGTTCTGATCTGTTGAACGAGAAATTAGAGGTTATTTTCTCCTTGGAAATAGCGATAGACGAGTGAAATTTAAATGTTATCTAACTCTAGAACAACGTTACGTCTGTGGGGAAAAATTGGAAAATACGTCATACTTCAAAAGATTACGTCAACAAATTGTACACTCTATCGTCTCTAATCCATGTATGGCTGCAATAATTCATATATGATATAATCGAAAACTTGTAAAGATAATGTATGGCGGAATTAGATACTTTCTGGTGCAGTCGAATAAGCCGATCATTTATTCACTATCTTTTGGCAATAAATTGAATATAAAATTTCTACTTTTGTTTTGGAGTGAACTTGAAACCCAAGATACGGTCAAAAGCATGAAGTCACATTGTAATTGGAATAATCTGTCGTAAATGTTGAACAGATGAAGATCGGATCGGTGATGAAAAGAATTGTGTCTCCTTTTATGACAGATTGAAATTTATCAGAGTTTTTTCTCATTGAAATCAATGTACTAATTTCACATTTTAAATTAATTTTCATCTCTATTACGCGGGGACGCTTAGAAACTATCAGCTTTATATTTTAGATCATAATAAAAGGATCGGGTGACCAAACAGGCCTAATCGTTTTAGAGAACAGGTTTCCAAATCCAACTGGGACAGATTTTGTTCAGTTTTACCCATATAAGAAAAGCGAGATTCCTTTTTTTTTCTTCTCCAACTATGGTTAAAAAGCAAAATATTTGAAACGCTTTGACACATTAATACATCTTTGATGGCAGGTTAACATTCCAGGTCTGTAAAAATTTCCGTTTACATCGTGATGTGGACCCAAAGTTGGGACCACGGAAGGAAAACACGGAACACGGATTAGAGGTAAGAATGATATATTAAACAAAATGGTTACAAAGATAGTGTAAATGTAAGCGGAGCATACTATGTGCTAGTGTCCAATATTGGTAGTCGTACGCGGCTGATACTACGGTATTGGACTACTCTCTCTCTCCCTCTCTCTCTCTCTCTCTCTCTCCCTCTCTCTCTCTCCCTCTCTCTCTCTCTCCCTCTCTCTCTCTTTCCTCCTCTTCTCCTAGAGTGTTATATCGCATACTTTATATTTAGAGTCCATGTTGTAGGTAAGTTACGGTCTCACAACACATCGTTATAATTCTTTGTCGTTGGTGAAGCTTTATCCTCCTCAAAGAATCTCATGGAGTTAGTAAAACAAAGGCAAAAGTACGTATTTATTCTGATGACACAACTTTACTCCTAATTTCAAATTAACCCCTATTGGCCCGACTAGGTAACATTGACAGCTGTTCCAAAAAATGATCTCCAATCAGTTTTTAAAAGATACAAGGAATAGATTGGAAGTTTGAACACCTCCAAAATGAAATTGCAATATTTAATCAACATTGACAACCTTTTTGTCTTCCAAAAACATGACTGATTTCAAACACTAGGAGAGCGACTCATTGCGTCTTCTTCGTTTCAAGATTTCCAATTAAATGAAGTGGAGAATTTATATTGAATCAATTGCTAGTTCCGCAGATCTGTATCATGTCAGACACGTTCTCTCGTCAAAATTGATATTAGACATTTATAAGGCTGCCATTGGTCTCTGCTTTGAATATTGCTGCTATATCTGATCTGGTGCACGTGTTATTATATCTCGATATCCCTGACTAAATCCAACGAAGTGTCTGCAATGTCACTGGTCCTGAACTGGCATCTCGACGTGGTTTCTCTCTGTCTTTTCTATAATTTTCTTCATGGCAGTTGATCTAATCAACTCCCTTCCTTGTTAACAACAACACATGAATTAAAGCGTACTACTCGTTTGGCAACTATGTATCATTATTTTAATGTTGATTAGCTAGATGTAATCGGAAGTATTAGGTTGGAGCAAAAATAATGACGTAATAATGTCGTTTTTTGACGTTAAAAAATACGTCAAAAAACGATATTATTACGTCATTATTTTTGCACCAACCTAATAATTTTCTCAAAGGATCTTTACTCAAAATTCTAGCCTATGGAACTTTCTTCTGGTTTGTAATTTCTCCGCCACATGCAACCTTCAAAGATATAAAGGCAAAGCGAATTGTAATCTTTTGTCTTCTCGAAAGTTGAACTTTTACTTCCCTTACTTTGCAATAAAAGTTTCACATCTTCTTTCATTCCCAGTAACGCCTTGAATCTTAGTGGATTTATCGCCTTACTTGGGGGTGCAATGTGTGACATTATCTACTTATAGGAAGCAGCACGCAGGCAAATGTTCAATAAATGCATAGTCGCTTATATGAATAGTAATTACACTCCGTGACTCCTCGGTTACCAATAAAAGAAAATACTGTTCTTACTATTGTCCTATAAAATATGAACATTACTCTAGTTAGCTATATGCACCCATTATATCTTCTCTGGAGAAGGTGCCAAGACTACAAGCATGAATATATTATGTAGGAAGTTGTGCGCGTTGATTAAAACTACCTAGCAAACCAGTGTTTTGCATCGATATGTATTAACAGACATTTCTTTCTGGAGAAAAATTACAATTGACGCTGAAGAAGGAGGATAAGCCGTCAACAATCTTTTAAGAATATCATTTTTTCAAGAACTATTACATTTAGCATATTACTGTATGAAACTAACAATATATATATATATATATATATATATATATATATATATAAAGCGTTCGGAAATATAAAACATTTGGACAGTTCTTACACACTCTTTGTCCAGAAAAGAAAAGCTCTTATTCGAACACAAGAAAAATTAAATAAAAGGTTAACCGTAGTATCTTGTCTGTCGTTTTAATAAAACATATATATATATATATATATATATATATATATATATATATATATATATATATATATATATATATATATATATATATATATATATATATATATATATATATATATATATATATATATATATATATATATATATATATATATATATATATATATATATATATATATATTATACATGTATATATATATATATATATATATATATATATATATATATATATATATATATATATATATATATATATATATATATATATATATATATATATTATGTGTGTGTGGACCTGTGTGTGATGGGTAGATTGTCACAATTCTGTATATTTAATTTCGCGCATGTTTGATTTTGCTTTTGTCGACTCCACAGTTTAGTAAAGTCAGTTGGGCACCGTCTGGAAGAAAACATTTGAAGCAATTCACTACGCCAGAAAGGCAAGCTGTTCTGCTTAGCCCTCGCAACACAAGCTCCAGTAAGAACATTCCAGAGTGTTGGGGTGTTTGAAGAGCGTGCTGAGGATTCGAAAATAACCAAATGGTGTTTACGAAAGTACGGCAGCTCGGAAAACATTGGACCTTCTGATGAGAAAAGAACTCCCGAAATTGTTGGCGAGAGCCTCAGACTCAACACCGAAGCCTATATAAAATGCCTTGAGGAGGTAGAGATGACCTGAGTTAAGAGGGCACCTGCTGGAAGACCCTATATCTGGCAACAGCTTTCTGCCCTATGTCACATGAGGTGGACGATCTAGTCATGTCTGTCAGACAATTTCTGCGACGATATCCCCCTTTACACCTGTTCGCATAAACCCCTTGATTATTATGTATGAGGCGCAGTTGAACGAGATTCAAACAAAACTCCTTGTAACACCAAAGATGAACCGAAGGCAAAGATTATGGCAGTCTTCACCAACTTAAACAAGAAGACCGCTCAGAAGGGCTGTACAAGATTCCAAAGTCATCTGGAAGCTGTGGTTAAAGCCAATGATGATTCCATTAAATACATTTATCATTAGTATTTCGAGATATTCTTTGTGTAAAATATGTTAAAATGAGATGTCAGTGTTATTTTAACTTTTGTGTAATTTATATAACTTCACACCCTGTACACACATACACACACACACACACACACACGAAATGGACAAAGTCCGACAATTTATTTATTAAAGACATTTTTATATTTAACGTTCTTTTTATAGATACAAGTATTTAAATAAGTGCTCTGTTTATAATAAACAGTATTAAAAAACATTTACCGGCCTGAATGTCCGAGAAATTTTCATAGAAAATATTCATCATTTGACAGGATTTGAACCTGCATCCTATACGGAACCGTCATTTACGCTGACATGTCTTGACTGCTCGGCCACAAAGGATCGTTCGGTTGGCACGGTTTATAAGCAGTAAATTCAACCTTGCCAACCGAACGATCCTTGAGCGGTCAAGGCACGTCAGCGTAAATAACGGTTCCGTATAGGACGAATATTTTCTATGAAAATTTCTCGGACATTCAGGCCGGTAAATGTTATTTAATACTGTTTATTATAAACAGAGCATTTACTTTTAAATACTTGTATCTATAAGAAGAACGTTAAATATAAAATGTCTTTAATAAATAAATATATATATATATATATATATATATATATATATATATATATGTGTCTATATATATATATATATATATATATATATATATATATATATATATTTACTTGCATATATGTACAGTTCAATTCACCCATGCAATAAATAACGCTACATGACAATTCCTCTTCATATTCTACACGAATTTGTAAGTAGTCGAAAGGAGTATCATCAACATCTCATTTCAGTCAGAATGACGAAAGCTGACAAGTGGGCTTCAGTTTCCTGGGATATGTCGTATCTTTATGTTCCATGCTGGACAAAGTGATTAATAAAACGACGTGCAAAAGAATTTTGGTCTACTCCATTTTTTTTATCTAAAGCAAAAGCAATAGAAAAATAAAACAGTAATAAAAAGCTATCCTGCTTTCTACACATTTTATGTGAATAAATACCGAGTAATTTACCATTAATAATTCCCTATGAATCCCTGAACACATACTTCACAGATTTTCATGGGCAATTCTCAATGTGCATATGTGTGAATTCATTACCAATTCCTAAATTCATCAATGCAGATTGTACCACAGTTCTTAAAATTGTTCTGCAAAGTGCATGTTTCAACTGTAGAGAACACTTTTCGGAGAAATGATAATATCGTCTACAGAAGACAATTTTATTCGAAAAATTGACCTTTCTCTAGGAGAATAGAAGAAAAGAATGGAAACGATAAAGTAACTTACTGCAAAAGACTCTAATCTGTTTTGGAGACGACTGCAGCCATAGGAGCACGCCGGTTGCAGGCAAAGAAACATATCTTCTATGAAACATTGCTTGCACGTATAAAAAGAAATTTTATAGAATAAACGAACGGTAAACTGTGTACTTGTATCTGACGCAGATATACTATTTGAAGCGAGTTTAAAATAAATTTAAATTATAAATAAGTGTTATTCGGAAAGTAATATGTTCCTCGTTATAATTGCTTAATAAATACCTGACGAACGACATAGAAATGTAAAGGAAGAGTTTATCTTCATTATGGTCCTACTCAAAACAGTCACCTACTAGCAGCATGCTACATTTGAACTCAACCTTTAAAAACCCCTTGAAAAGAGAAAAAAAAAGAACTTTCAATCATTCCTTGGTCCAAATATAACTTTCTAATATAAAGCTTTACTTGAAATCTATTTTTGCCTTCATCCAACTTTTCTTTCGTCGTTATACATTCTTCTCGCCAACTCGTGCCTCACCATTCGCAGTTCTGGCATCTTTGGATTGTGTGAGCTGTACGTTCTTTTTATCTCGAAAAAAATGTGAAGGCTTCGTGTTAATACTATATATCTGTTACGCAGCAAGCATTACTTAATCTGATATCGTTTAATCGTCTTAAAGCAAATAGAAAAAGGCAATACTCTCAGAATTACCTCTGAATTCCATCTGATATTATTATAGGAAGTTAAACCTATGTAGTCACGTACGCTTGAAGCTAATCTCTATTCTGATAAGCCTTCGATTTTGGGGGAGATCTACAAAACAAATAATCAAATGAAATTAGCAAAAAGGTGGCTTTCATTACTGGAGTTTGAAAGATATATGTATAACAATTGATCCTCATAGTCGGTTTGTTTTTAGAGATTACATACGAATGTCATCGACTAGCAGGCAACCGGAAGTGATCCCAACATTCAGCACTTTTGGAACTACGTGTGACCCCAAACAAACGGAAATGTTTGGAAGCCGACGGTTCTTGGGCTAGCGTGCTAGACGCGTCGGATCCATTACACTCACATATGTGCTATTACGCTTGGAAAAG
Organism: Acanthosepion pharaonis; assembly: GCA_903632075.3. Lineage (NCBI taxonomy): Eukaryota > Metazoa > Mollusca > Cephalopoda > Sepiida > Sepiidae > Acanthosepion > Acanthosepion pharaonis. The sequence goes on from CAHIKZ030005447.1 coordinate 1,168,600, forward strand.
ATATGAATCCTATTCTCCCCGCCCAGCTGAGAAAACTTGGTTCTGTAGCCTTGTGTGGCAACTGGTCTGGGAGTAGGAAACTCTAAATTCTGGAGAAATTTAGTCTCCGTCAGGTTATCTTGTCGTGGGATCACCACTTCTTCTGTAGCTGGACTGTACTTGATGCCACTATGACACTGACTGGTCACGTGATTCGCGATTGCGACTAGACTTGTTTAAGAAATTGATCAGAATATGCACTGTATAACAGAAAAAATTAATACGGTTCGCTCAATATAGTTGCAATATAAACTTCAGATATGCTTTGTGTATTGAACATTCGTTCCTAATACGGTTTGGTTAGTGGTTTCTGACAGATGCTCAAAAACTAGTATTAGCTAGCAATTTATTTATAACACTTCACATGATAATATGTCAATCTTAAAAATATTTAATTATTTAAATAGAGAAAGATAAATGGTAATGTTCTTGGGGAAAATATCGCAACCAAAATTTGACATAAGAATCAAAATGCCACCAGTGTTGCAATGCAGTCTTGATCAGAGAAAGGCTTTCCAAGTCTTAATATACTGTTGTTGTTGTTTTTCTCTTTTCGTTAACAATATACGCTTTGATGTGGATCCGTAGTAAGCAGCTTTCATTTCCCTGATGCTGCTTTGTATGTCCCTACCACCTCAGAAAAGTTTGCAATTCAGTCTAATCCTTCTCATATATTAGATGAAGCCGAGAGATCAAATTCGGCCCTGAATATGGAGGGGAAGAAATGGATTTTTGTTATTTAAATCGTATTTGGAAATGATAATTTGAACTCGACATTCAAATTCAAATTTCCCCGTTGGCAATTTCTACGTGATCCTGGAAAAATATTCTGGGACACTAATCATGATTTATGATAAATACCATACATATGAAAACTAAAGGGTATGTCCCAATCCTCATAAATATTTGGATACTATTGCAAGTGGGGGTATATAGTGTCTAAGTAGTCCACCCCTAGCAGTGGTTTACCTATTTCACGGCGCTGTCGAGTATTGTATTCTGTTGATGTTATAAAGATTACCATTTCATTTTCAATCTCCGTTTTGGTTATTCCTAATTCAGTAACCGTTTCTAAGTTACAACAATTTAATTTTAAAGTAAAGTTGACAGCAAAATCCGATGGTGCATTGTAATAGCAAAATATGCCTTCCGAGAGTTGTTATGAGACCTTACCCATAATAACATAATTGACTATTCCATACGTAATAAATACTGCGCCTCAAGAGGAAGCAGGGAGTTCAGTCTGAAGTCTGGAGTGAGGTCCGTCAGGAGTCGGTCAGTCAGTCAGAGCGAGCGAGTCAGTCATTCGAGTCAGTCAGTCGAGTCAGAAGCAGTCCGAAAATGAGTCGCGTTCAGACAATTACTACAAGACATTGGAATAGTGATACTGATCGAGACTACCTTGTTCTCCCTACTAAACCTGATTGTTCGTACTAATACTTTCTACTTCTCTGTATCTATTCCTGTTTGTAATATATCTGTGTTATTTCTTATCCGTGTTCGAGTTCTTCCTTATTGGTTCTACTTTGGACCATCACCGTGATACAAGGACCTGGACCATAACAAGAGTGAAATAATTTATCAAGACATTAGAAAAGACAGCTGATCCGCAATGTAATTTCAACCTTCTTATATGGCAGTGAATCCTGGACAATTTCCTCACAGGTAAGGCGAACACTTGAGGGAAGAGTGATGTGCTTGGACAGGAAATGGCTGAGAATATCATGAACCGAATATGTAACCTGCAAATGAGTTTTAAGGAAAATGTTTTTAAAAAAAAAAGCTTATTGGAAAATGTATCGCCCTCGGAATATATTAAATTCAGAACGGACATAGAAAGGCAGCCACTAGCCTCTATAACGAGATTGTCCAAAAAATGACAGAACAAGAATTGGGAAGCATAGTTAACAGACAAACATTGCGTTTAGAAGATAAGAAGTTGTGGAGATCCTAAAAAAAGAATGCACGAACAACAACAACAACAACAGCAGCAGCAGCAGCAAGAAGAAGAAGAAGAAGAAGAAGAAAAAGACGGCGTGTTCTCTATTTGCTTTTTAAATCCTACCTGGAATCCCAAGTATAGGATAAAAACACAATATAAAATGTACATTAAACTAAGATTGCCCTTACCTAGAGAATATCTTCAGAATGAAGCTGTTTTAAATCTTAAACGATAGTTTCATAAAGCTGAAAAATAAAATCTGCCTGTCTTTGATAATAATATGTCGGCGTAGTTGCTAAACGAACGGCGGCGTTATGTATCGAAATGTTCGTGCAGTTTAGGGCCAGCTATTGTGAACGCAGGTCAAGCACGAAGCAGCAACGCTGAAGAACAAGGCTCGCTATGTGATGAATAATAAAAGGCAGTTGCTGAATCGGAAAGATTTTCATAGAATTTCGACTCTTCAACGCAGCTTGAATGGATACTCGTTTTCACGTATCTAACAATGGCTTCTGAGAGATAGCATTCTTATGGATATTCCAAAGAGCTAGTTTTGAAGAAGGGGAATCCTCACATAAATGCGTACATAGAAATCACAAGCCAACAGAAAGACAAAAGCATTAAGACAATTTGAAGGAAGATGTGTAAATGTACATAGAGACATGTATGTAAATACTGTAGATTGTCCTGTGAAATATAGGACCACAGCCTCACCAAGATTGGTGGTGTTTTGCCAGCTTCCAGAGGAATAAGTATTTTTTTTGTTTTTTTAGTTTTTTTTCTAGAATAAAATTCAGAGGGTTCCAGAATAGCAGACTCATTCAACTATTGATCGCCACAGATGAATGGAGCATATAGTCCACCCTTACTTGCTTTTCCCAAAAAACTCTAAATGAGGCCCACTTCGAATAATTGCAGCACAAAACAGAGAGGGGTTCACTGCATTTTGACGTAATACAAATGTATCTAAACAGGCGTTTGCAAAAGGTTTTACTTAGTCAACGAAAAAAGTGTCCTTACAGCGATATCTCGCTGAAACACCAGTGACTATATAACCACCGAAATTAAGACACTTCGAACCTGAAGATTACCTCGATGGGTGACCGCTTTGCAATAAAAGGGGTTGTAAATTTGAATGCGAAAGGGATGCAATGATGTGATCCAATTCTAGTTGGGGCCGTTATATTCACATACGCGCAAATACACTTTAAAAAGGCATGAATAGATTTCAACTTCACTCACAGCGATTTGTTAATTAGTAAGCATTGTATCAGTAAATCATTATTATCGCAACCAAAAATTCTCATCTATTTTTTTAATCTTAAATAAGCTGCAAAGTTTGGATAACCTGTAGAAAACGAAACAGTCAATATTCAAAATAAGAAATTGCATCTGGAATACATAAGTTAATATGAAAAATTGTGTTGACATATTTCAACATATATATATATATATATATATATATATATATATATATATATATATATATATATGAAGAAATATACTCTTAAGGTGTGCAATATTTATGGGGTAAAGTGTCAATATCAGAGATAGAGCGTGTGTAAATATAAAAGTGACCATTGAAGTCAACACTTAGAGGCCTCTAAGTGTTGACTTCAATATAATATATATATATATATATATATATATATATGTGTGTGTGTGTGTGTGTGTGTGTGTGTGTGTGTGTGTGTGTGTGTGTGTGTGTGTGCATAGGCCAAATTTGCGTACACTGGCGTGAGCACATATATCATTTATGATTGGGAAAATAGAAGATTTGCTAAAACATATATATAAATTTGTACCGGAAATTTATTTACAACCCAATACTGTAATTATATTTCCTTCCAAACACTCGCAAACACTAAATAAAAACTTTATAGTGATTAGGAATAATTCCGCATGGATTCAAATATACATTAATTATCTGTACTGATATATTATTATTAATTATTATATATTTTTTAATTATCTGTATTTGATATATATATATATATATATATATATATATATATATATGTGTGTGTGTGTGTGTGTGTGCACGCTCGTGTGTGTGTGTGTGTGTGTGTGCGTGTGTGTTAGTGAATTACAAAAATGAAACATAAATTGCACCATTCAGATGGATATTTTATCCTCGGAAGATTCTCCCTGGGACTTGTCAATGCCAATACATTTGTTAAACAAATGAATTGTAACGTTTTGTTTTTTTTTTAAAGAAATTTGAAAAATAGAATTAAAAGCTGGAGGTAAAGAAAAAACGAAGGACGAAAAAGAGGAAGTACAAACAACATATAAGGGAAATGGGTTTTATAGAATGATAGAGAGAAACAAAAGAAAACTAAGGGGGTTAGGTGGGTAGTGACTGGAACATGTCTAGACAGAAAAAAAAGACTGTTGAAGGTGAACTAAGACCTAAATTTGACATATTATCTGTTGTATAAATGGGGAAAAAATTTCATTAAAACATTATATAAAAAAACAAACATAAAAGTTAAGAAAATGGATTATAAATGATTATAGATAAAGGAAAATAATTTAAAATTAATACTATTATATAATTATTATATAAAAATATGTTAATTATTAAAATAATGTTAACTCATCATAAAATATTATATATTTATACCAGACTATTATTAAGATAATTATTATTAAGACAAATCTACACACCTACCAAATTGTAAATATTAATTTAATTACTTATTACTTATATATTTAGCCTAATGTAATTATGTAGACTTATAATTTAACAGTAAGCAAATTTATGAAATTAATATTAATCTATTCAATACTCTATATTTAATTATGTTGTAAAAACGTAAATTATTATTTTATATTAATATTAAAAAGTAAGTTATTAATTTATATTAATATTAAATTTCGAATTCTATTAATTATAATAAATCTTAATATATTACATAATTATATTATATTCATAATATTTATATATTATTATTTATATTATATTTACATTAATCATTTTAGTATTCTATTAAGGATTATAGTTAAATTCAATATTATAAAAGGAATTTAATATTATAATAAACAATATTTTTGGCATTTTTTGTAAACAAGAAATGCAGGAATATAAAGATTCATAATGTAATGACGGATGTTTTTAAAACAATTTGATAAATAAGCTCAAAATAAAATTTAGCTATATAAGGAAAATAATTAAATAGATAAAACAAGTCAAAGCCGAGATTAAAACAGATTAACCTTCAAGATTATTTAGATAAATTTTCGGATCAGATAGAATATAGGAATAATAAAAGTTCCAAGTAAAATTATATATTAAATTAAATAGATTAAACAGATAAATTATATATATATATATTAAATCATAACTTATAAATTAAAATTAGATAAAAGCATATAAGAAAATTCACAAAATAATAATAATATGATACTAATTAAAAGATATATTTATTATTGGATTTAGGATATTACAATAGTATATTAAAAAACTTATAGGACATGAAATAAACACAAATTCCCATTGGATGTGAAAAGAGAGAAATTATGAATTAAATACCTATTAACAAAAAATGTAAATAACAGAAGGTGTATGAGATGTAGAAAACCTATTAAAACCATTTCAAATAATCACAAAACAAAAGAGAGGATTGGAAATATAGAAAAATAGCTATAAAAACCTTACCAATAGGGTGAAAAATATTATACAATCTATAATATTAATAAATCAATCAAGTATAAAATCTGTTATAAATAAGTAAATACAATTACATGAACGTAAAAATAAAGTGGGGTTACGATTGAGAAAAGTACGGATATAAAAGAAATATGGCGAGATATATGCAACTATAAAAATAAGGGAATTAAGAACCTAATAAATACAGTAACATATATAAAGAAACCAATAGGAAGAGAGTTAAGAAAGGAAAAACATTTAAATATAGAAAAAACTCCACATATAGACAAATTTATACATATAAGAAAATATCACATAAAAAAATTACATATAAAAGATAAGCGAAAGTAAAGAGTACGAGATAGAAATAATATTATAACAGTTGAAATTTTCTTCTGCGCTGAAAATTAGAAAACAATTCATTTCTTTTTTTAGTAAAATATTTTAATTCTTAAATTTAATAATTCTAATTTTCTCCTTCAAACATAAATTGCATCTACCCTTAAAGCTAATAGGAGCCTGAGCAAAACCTATGAGAACCCAGTCAATTTTAGTGTTCAGGTCTTTCTCCTTCAATTTCCGTAATTGTTGGGAGTGAGTTGTTTGGTGTTTCAGTCTTGGGTTGTAAAAAGTGTGTCTGTGATTATAAAGTCTCTTCTTTCATCCCTACTACGCAGAAATCCCAATATAAACTTGGTGGTTTGATCTATTTTCTCTGTTGTAAATGGTGCCTTGATAAATAATATTAAATGCCCTACATTTTCCCTCCACTGGGCAAAGGTTGCTATTTCTACAATTACAAGACGTCTTGTTGACATCAGTGAATTTCTCAAGGATATATTTGTTGTTTGTATATGAATAACTTCTGTTAATAGTTTTTCTATTAAAGAACTTACCTGAAAAGTTGTTATTCTGGAAATGTTTATAAGTTTCAAGAAAACCGGTGCAATGTTAATTCTGGATAACCTACAGTAGGGTAGGCGGTGAACCATATAATATTTCTTTTTTCTATTTTTGTGCAAACTACTATTTTTAATTTCACTATGGTTATTTATGGGGTTTAAATAAGCTAGTTTATTAACAAAACCCCCTTTTTTGGGGAGATCATTTCCATGCAATGCCTTATTGTTATTAAATATATAATTATTAGATAACAGTCTATTAATTCTAGAACCAATGGTAATTCGTATCTGCTTCAAGATAGTATAGGGGTTGTTAGAGTTAATGTTAATATAATTAAGAGTTTCGTGTTCTTTGTGGTAAGGTTTAAACCTATGAGTATTCAGCTAAGTGTGGTATCAAATTAATCACGTAAATGGCCATCTAAATGGGGTAATTTCGGTTTCATTTTTGTAATTCACATATATGTTCTTTTATAAATATTTTGAGCACTCTTTTGTGAATCAGGATATTATTTTATATTAATATGATCTACTTGTCTTCTTGCCGACGAATATATATATATATATATATATATATATATATATATATATATATATATATATACTACACAATGCACCACTGACCCGTATGTATATAAATAGCCGAGAAAAATAACAGCACCCGTGGCCTGACGATTGCATATAGCATGAAACAGACGGTCGTCTTTAAGTGTTGACTTGTATGTTCACTTTTATATTTACACACGCTCTATCTTTGATATTGAGCACTTTATCCCATAAATATAGCACATCTTAAAACTTGATCTTAAAAATTGATGTGACAAAATTATTCGGTTAGCTATATTTATGAATGACCTGAAGATTGCGTTCAAAGATGAAACAGACTGTCGCCGCTTACTATAGATATCAATGTACATTTTAATATTATCGTATATATATATATATATATATATATATATATATATATATATATATATACACACATGGTGGACTTTCCCGTTCCATCCAATATATGAGAGTCAAGCTGCTCAGTTCCTTGGAACGGACGAACAGACAACAGTACATATGATCTGATCATCAAGTATCCTAAATATATTTGCATCCAATGCATTATTACTTGATATATCAGTAAACAATAGAACAAGCGGAATGTGCATTTATATCTAATTCATGTTTTTCAGCAAAATAATTTGCCCGCTATTCTGAAAATAGTGCCTCGGTAGATCATTCATACTATAACATTAGAGCATTGTTGATGGAATACAAGTAATGAAGAAGTTTGGATCACATAATCTCCAATGTAACTCAACACTTGTCAACGCTCAATGAAGAAATAACAATAATAAAACATAAAACTTTGCACCTGAGAGATGAAGTCGATAGATTATATTCGAAAAGGAACGAGCAAGTATTTTGGTGGCCATGCTATCAAAGTTGTGCGGATTAAACAAGGAAGATTAATTAAAGATTAATTAAGATAAACAAACGTTGCTTTGGAACTAGCAGGACAAATAGATTATCAGGAAAATGGAAGCGGAACATTTTAAGAAGAGAATAAAGAAATAACAGTAGAGATATTTCGGAAGAAATTCAAAAAGATTTACAAATAAGATAAGATGAATGAATAGCTACGGATGGCTTTCTTAACCAGTTATGTAAAAATAAACTCTCTTTTGATCGAGACATAAAAATACAGCAAAACTTCAATTAATATGACGTTGATATGAGACTGCAGTTCGTAGACTGAAAGACTGCAACAATTTGGTCTGGAAGGAATACAAAAAATTTTAAATAAATGGAAATAAAATGAATTTTTTTTAATATTTAAGAGTTACACAAATAAATGTCATATACTATTACGAGAATCAGTATCTCAGTAAAAATGATCAAATTCTTTAAGATTTGAAAATTTAAATTGGTATATTTCGATTATCGCTATTGCTTAATCTGTTAGAGCTCCAATGGATAGGTCAATTACTGACGCCTTGTAGCCGTACTAAACTTAACTTAAATAACATTTCAAACGATTCCCAAAATACACGCCCGAAGACAAGACAGAATTCTATTGTGCATTACAATTCCGAATGAAAACTGAAGAAGACAGGATATTATTTGAAAAGCAGTAAAACTATCAGGGAATTGGTTTGGCTTGTTTTGGTTTTACGGCATATCAACCTCATTGGGTTATTTAATGCCGACAACATTTTTATTGTTGGTAATATTTCTTTTAAATCAATTTCTGATAATATTTTCCTTCAAAAAATCTATTTCTGGTAAAATTTTTCCTTCAAAAATTCTATTTCTGGCAATAATTTTCTTTCAATTATGTATCGCTTGTAATATTTTTCTTGTATTTCAAAAAAATATTGATGGTAATAAATATTTATCTTTTTTTTTCAAAAAATATATTGCTGGTAATATTTGTTTTTCAAAAATGCATTTTTGTCAAAGTATTTCTGGTATTAGAACCGGTTTTTACACTTACATAGTGTTTTGACCCTAGTTACAATTACATTGAATAAGTTATTGCATCTTGATTATGTATTACGAATTATGAATTTTTACATGTCCAACTATCAGAAATGACAGGAAAGTAAAAAAAACATAGTTATTAAAATAACAATTTTAACCATCATTAAGAGCGTGTTTGAAAGAAGAAAGAGATTCATAATATTGAAAATCCGAGGCAGAATCAAATCATTAACCCTACATCATTAGTAAATAAAAGAAAATTATTAGAATGTAGAATAACATGTTAATGTATTGAGAAGTTGACTGCTTTTGCCCTTCAGTGAAAGCAAACGTTTGCCTCTAGTATATTGTCTCTATTAATACAAATAACATCACTATTATTAATTGCTTCGTAGAAGATAGATTAAAAGGGGAACGGAATCTCTGTCATCATATACAAGTTCCGTAGGATGAAATATATCAGTAACAGAAAAAAAAAAACTAGTGAAAACAATGAAAATATTCTTGAGTATGTAAGGCGGATCGTTTCTGTAATTTCGCTGCCCATTTAAAAAGAACTTATATTTAATAAAATTCGTACTAAATTCTCCCAGCACGAGGCTGTTTAATTGCACTCCGATTGGGTTGATGTTTGCAACTTCACCAAACGTGGGAGACTCGGTGTTCGGTATTTGTAAATGTGGTTTCTAAGTTCGAGCTGATATACAAACCAAAAACAAATTTGTTTTCTTTTAATTGTAAAAAAAAAACCGTACCCTAATCCTGACCTGTGCCAAAAGTTTCATAAAAAATGAAACACGTTTGATATAAAATTTACAATTACTTGGGGTGTATTAATATCTGCGATAAATAATTTTACATTATTTGAGGTGAATTAATAGAAACGATCCAGTATAGCTGACATTAGATGCATTCATGGAGATGATTCTCAAAGGCATTTTTCAATTGCTTTTTATACTTTATTTAATTCTTGAATTCCCCATGCTAAATATATGGCCACGATCTCCCCAGGTTTCTCATTTTCGATTTCAGAAATTGGATACCTACAGCGTCACTGCAATCCTAATACTAAAGTGCGATTACCTCACAAGACTAAACAGCTAAAACTGCACAACTATTTCTACATAGCAGTGTTAAATTGATGCATCACTTTAACAAATGGGATGTGAACATAGGCTACCTTAGCCGGTCTTTGAACTCGGATTTGTCGATCCTATTTTCTATGCACCTAACCGGCTTCAACAGAACATAAATGGCTTTATCACTAACAAGTACTCTAAAAATATAAAGGGAAAAATACTCTTGCATCTCAAACCAGAACAGACCCGGTTTTCCATATTTTTAATTACATTTTGTATCTCTAGCATATTTAAATAAGCATCAAAATCATCTATTGTTTTGTTAACGTTTAACTAGACACAAAAAATTATCTGTCTATATCACTGAGGTATTAGTATTATTTACATTATCGACATTATTTAGACTGTTTTCCTCATATTTATTGGCATATTCACAACGTTTCGGCTGTTGTACGCTCCGACTTTCTTCTAAAGATTTGACTCCACTGGGCCGTCTGTCGAAATATAGGGTTTGATTCGAAATTCCAAACACCTCAAGAAGGCCGGAACGTACAACAGCCGAAACATTTTGAATATGGCAATGAAGATGAGGATAGCAGCCCAAATAATGTAAATACCATAAAAATTATTACATTCTTTTACGATAGTAAATGTTACATAAGCATATATATATATAAATATATATATATATATATATATATATATATATATATATGTATATATATATGATTATGCAACCAGAAGAAAAATTATATATATATATATATATATATATATATATATATATATATTACTCGTTTTCATGAAATAATGAGTATAATTTAAATGTTTCGGAGAGTGACGTAAAATGAAATGTGACAAAATTATTCGCTTAGCTATATTTATGAATGACCTGAAGATTGCGTTCAAAGATGAAACAGACTGTCGCCGCTTACTATAGATATCAATGTACATTTTAATATTATCGTATATATATATATATATATATATATATATATATATATGTATAATATGATTTTAGTCAGATATTATCAACAATTTCGCAATAACATCTTTAGTCAAGAATGCTGATATTTTTTTAACGTCCCCTTGTATATTCAATCAGTCTTCTAATATTCAATTGATCTTAGGCTCTTTTGCATTTCATAAACGCTGCTAGGCTATGCTGGCATTTTAGAAAAGATATACTTAGGAAAATTATCAAATTGTTAGTAAATGTCTTTCCAGATGTTACTACACACTTCCAAACATCAAGTTGATCGAAGTCTTACACCCGATCCTCTTTCCAAGCGTTACAGATCAATACGGGATAAACAGATTTGTAACATTTGATAAATAGAAATACATCATCACCGTTCAAACGTTGGATATACTTCATTCACAATGGACGGTTGCACTTTCAATGAAACCCCATACTTTGCTCGTATATTAGTCATCTGATTCATTACAGAACTCAAGTGTAGATTATACATGCAATCAATTTATGAAGAAGATGAAAAAAATGTTCGACTCTTTTTGTCATGCTTTATATCAAAAAGCTTCAGATTAGGCCAAACAATGAGTATCGTTGCCCTATAATTCCAGCCTCAGTAGATTTCTTTTTTTTTAAATTAGCTCAGATTTTTTCCCCAATCCGCAGTCTCCAACCCAAGAGGTAACTTTTAAAGTCGGTCCCTATGCCGATGTTTACATGACAATATACTGAGATTTGCCCCACTCATTAATTCGACCAGCTCTAACCTTTACAACTAGGACACTACATGATAATTCCACAGTCGAATCACAAACATTTCATCTGTATTCCAAATATTAGAAGAAATTCTCACTGATTTCTTCCCTGAAAACATGCTACTACGTTGAACACGCTTTCTTGAATACTTCAATTTTCACCTCTTCAAATAAAGGTCAGTATTATATATCATAACTAACATCATTAGAATCGCCACCTCCAACCATATTCTCTACCAATGAAACACTTAATTAATCAGTATTTCTACTGTGATTCTCTACATAATATACCAGGAGTAACAGCATAATTGTTCCTCTCACAAAATATCTAAAAACCGCTATGCTAAATGAGTTTCATTTTGCCAGGTATTCATATAAAACATTTAGCCATCTCGACACCATTTATCGTAAGAATCAGTGGAAAGAAAAGTGTTTAAAATCGTTTTGTGTCAGCCCCACTGTTTTCCTAACTTAGCAGTGGTGAGAGGAAAAATTTCATCCGGGCCTTCAGTAATGGTAACAAAATTCATAGCCAGGCTTCCATCTTCTAATTCCACACAAGAACCGCCAAGAGAACGCTGAATGAGTTTAAATAGAGGAAACATTAGGGAAGAAAACTGGATCATGAGGTCACATCAGGAAAATGTGTCATTATTTCAACTTAGAGCTAAATACATTCTTATTGCTCAATGTAGACTCCAATAGTGTTAGAAAAAGAAAGAGTATTCCAGTAAGATATCGTTAATCATCTCCAAGATAAAACAGTAAAACAGTTAAAATTTAATACAACAATTGGACAATTTTGCTGTTACAGACAGTATATATATATATATATATATATATATATATATATATATATATATATATATATAGTGTACGTATGCATGTTTCGTCCTGGATATGGCGATAAACTACATCCGCGTCCTGGGTAAGACGATAAACTACGTCCAACCTTGTTTCCAGTTCTACCCAGACCCGGGGTTGTAGCACCTGTTAGGTTCCCTGCTATAGGCAAATAGTTAACACCCGAACTTGTGTAACATTAGGTTTTAATAACAGAAATACTTTGTAATAAAACAATTATTACCTGCAATAATTTTTGAAGGAAAAATTATTATCCCCAATACTTAAAAAAATACCAGCAATACAAACATTTATACATTCTTTGAAAAAGAATATGACCAGCTATAGATTTTTTAAGGAAAAATGTTCCCAGAAATAGACGTTTGAAAAAAAATATATTACTCGGAATAAAATTTTTGTCGGCATCAAATAACCCATTGAGGTTGATATACCTTAAAACAAAAACCACACCAAGCCAAACCAAAGTATGTATGTATGTGTGTTTAATGTATGCTATATTTCTAGGTTAAAATAATCAATATCCATAATATAACGCGTCTAAATATGTGTGGACACTGAATGTCAGCACCGAGTGGCAGCAGTCTATTTCATGTTTCTAGCCTAAGGATTCCGACCAATCATAAATCAAACAGACTATTAAAAAATATACAATAATAAACACTAAAGAATATATACTTGTTTAACCTAAAAAAATTCCCATTTATACATATTAACAAAATAGATAAACAAAATATATACAAAGCATATCTTGATTTTCTCTTTATATACAAATATATTAAGCATTTCACAATAAGCAAGACACTAAAGATACTGAGTTTGAAAAAATAGAATTAAAGGAGATTTCATTATTAAGGAGAGAAAAGAAATTTAGATGACAGAAGATAACGACTGACATTGCATATAAATTTTTGAAGATCAAAATTTAATTGGAAAGCAAGTAAATGAGGGAGAATTACACAAAGGAGAAGTGGTAGACACGAACCTGTTAGAAGAAGAGTTAGGGTTTCATCTCGCCATTTCCACTATATTATAAAACCTAGCTTCCAAACAATACTGCTCTTAAATCCATTGAGTCTAGGTAGCATAGAGGAACGCTCTCGAGAACAATTGCCATGAAAATATTTACAGAAAAGGAGCAAATAAACTATGTTTAGACAGTGGAAAATTGAATCTGAGACGCCATGTTAGGACTTCTAACTTTACAGATTATTCTTTGGATTTTATGAAGAATTTCTAAATAGGAGAAAGTTCAGACCAGGTGTGGCAGAAATATTTAATTAAGTGACGAATAGCAGACTTATGTATGTGTAAGTTAAATTATGGCGAGAAATTATCTAGCACAACAATGTAAACCAAATTTTACAGCAGGAAACCTAGCAATTTATTTAATAAAATCTTTCCAAAACATGTCAGAGGAAAATATGCCAAAAAAGGCGCAATTATTCAATTTTCTGGAGGTTAGCATCAGTGATGCTGATGGAAGTGAGACGAGTAAAAGTGGGCAGATTTGTTTGAGCGGAGTTAAAATAAAATAAAAATCATTATCAGCTTGCAGTTAACAAGAGATTGTAGGCCATTTTAAGATCATTTGCAAATTTGATAGTACCGAAACGATTAGACTTAATATTGAGCTAGAAGTGAATATTTGTGGTATCAGCATAGATACCGAGTTGAGAAGGGATATCGGATTAAAATTAGGAAAAAATTAAGACACCAGATCAGAGCCGTGAGAGACACTCGCATTAACTCTGTTTTATATATATATATATATATATATATATATATATATATATGTGTGTGTGTGTGTGTGTGTGTGTGTGTGTGTGTGTGTGTGTATATTTAGGCAGCCATTTTTCATTGACGCATGTTTCATTAAATAATATAGACAAGTTTTGCCGGTTTATTTTAAGTAAGGTCCTTTCATATTGGCTGATAAGCTTAATAAGTTTATCATTGAAAGTCGAAAGGAAATCACCTAATTGTTAAGTGTTTAAACCCAGTCTAAGCTTTCGGCTTACATAAGCTATTATCAAAGATGACAATTACTTTTCAATATATCAACCAATACACGAACGAAACGATAATGATATTCGTTTTTTGTTGCATGAAAAATTTCAAAGCAACGACTAACTCATGTATACGAGACGCGGAAGCGAAAATCGCGCCGCTGCTCGTGACGTCACACATGATCACGCGATATTGAAAACGAGAAGTATTAAGTATGGGAAGCCGTTGGTATAAACCAGTGGCTTCTGTTATCAATTATAGGCATTTAAGTATATTTGTGGAGATTTCGTAGTTTATTTTGTTCAGGATAAGTTTCAACTGTTTTATGTATATAGCTTCAAGAACTTTTAGTTTTTGTCTAGTGTTTTCATCTTTAAGTATAGTTGTGTTTTCAACAAGTATTTCCCGGAATTGTGTACGCGGCCAGGCATAAACAGTCTATTTCTCCTGATTTGTATTAATCTAATTCATTATTATTTATGTGATTTTAATCATTTCAATCATTTCACACCAAGCAGGGTGGGAATGTAACTAATGGACAGAGAGTTAGAATGACTGCAGGTGAACGAGAATAATGAGGACTTAAGAAAGTAAAAACAATAAACGGGATATAAGAAGACAGAAGATGGTGATTGATCTTGCATTTAAATGTGGGGGGTGCGAGAAAAGAAACTGCTGGAGTAGAAGTTGTGGTTGCATTTAGATATATCAACTGTAAATGGGTGGATCTTGAAGCCAATCTATTAGATTGTAGTAAATTCATATAGTCGATGCACCAGGGAAAAAAGCTCGTCAGAACAACTGCCATTAAAATATTTGTAGATAAAACAGAGGGAAGCCATGACACGTCGGTGAGGAAGAGATAGAATACATTACAGATCCTTCTTTGAATTTTGTCAAGAATCTCGAGATGTACAGCCGGAGTGATAGACAAGCTATTGCATCTGTATTCCATGCATAGACGGATGGTAGATTTGGAAATGTGCCTGATGGAGTCGAAAGAGAAAAAACGTACTGAAATGACATAGTTACCCAAATTTCCTTGCAGTAGATGCATTCAATGATTCGATATAGTCGCTCCGCTTCTAATCTGTAGATCACTTGAGGCCAAGAAGGCGCAGTGTTTTGCCCTCCTGGAGTTTAGTGTCCGCCTTGGTGATGGTAGTCAGAAAAGGTTATCCATAATGGTTAAGCCATTTCTTACCCCAGTTAACTACTGATTGGAGGTACTTTTCAAGAGCATCTGCCAGGCTAACTTTGTGAAATCTGTCGGATTTACTGTTGAGACAGGAGTAAATGGTAGTGTCATCTGCGTAAAGACCTACTTGGGAAGTGATGATATGGGGGAGATTATTGACGGGTATCAGAAATAGCGTACGATACAGGATAGGGTCTTGTGGGGTTTATAGCATATATAATTTTATAACACATAAACGATTGTAGGAAGCGATTTAGGGATTTGATACTTTAATAATCAGTTTATAATTCTAAACACTCAGAACATATGAGACATTTTCTTCCAGATGTATAATATATACAAGTGATATAAGAGGAAATACATTGCTGAAGTTATCAACTCCTTAAATACCTCTGTCCTCTCTGGCAGCATTTGTTAATCCATAACACTAAGGTTGACTCGCGATTTGAAGAAAACATGCATGTAAAATAAACATTTTCTAATTTATCCATTTTATATTTATCGACTAAATCCTTGTTAATATTCTAATCTTTGAAAACCACGTGATTTAGATCATGATTTTACAGATGTTACTATCTATGAGTTATAACAAAATTATTATAGGTAAAAAGGAAATTGAATATAGATTAAGCAGTCCCAGAGTTAGTTTTTCTTCAACACCAGAATTTGCTAGAAATCAAACTCCTTACCTAACATAAGGTAAGACGATAAACTACATCGAACAGCAATCAGAAGGCTTTGAGGAACTGGAATCACCTCTTAATTGCTGGTGTTCCCATGTCCACCCTTACCCGGAGTGTTAGCACCTGTTATGGTTCCAACTATGGGTAAATGGTTAACCCCCAAATGGGGTCAAAACACTATGAAAGTGTAAAAAGATCTTCTTATAACAGCAATAAATTTTTGTAAAAAATTATTACTAGCAATGAATTTATTAAGAAAATATATTACCTGCATTACATTATTATCATCAACACATTTTTGGAAAAAAATATATTGCCAACAATACATTTTTGAAGAAAAATAGTACCAGAAAACATTTTTGGAAAAAATAGCAAAAATAAATTTTATTAAAAAAATATTACCAGCAATAAAAATATTGTAGGCATTAAATAAACCAATCAGGTTGATATGCTGTAAAACAAACCAAACCAAAACCAAATCATAACCTGAAAATTCTAGTCATGTTCTTAAAGAGCCTCGTCAGATCGTGACGTCCGTATGATGTCATGCAAGGCGCTAAAATAGTTCAGAAATATCTAATCTGTCAACTGTACGCAATCTCTTTCTCAGATCAATTCTTAAAAATGCCTTTCACCGAGAGAAGACTGTAGGTTTTGGCGAGGACCATCTTCATGTAAACATTGTGGACTGGCGCTAAATAAAACAACAGTACACAAGTAAACCAAGTAGTGTATCACAAAGATCTGTACTGGTAACAGCATCCAATTGAGGACTACCGTCAACAGTTAGAATTAAAGTGGATACGACATGGAACTCGATGTGAAAATTATGACAGCTTTCCACATTACTTCAAGTAAAAGTTAGGTAATAGGGGAAAAAGCGATAACAGCTACTGAACTTGGGAAAGCTATTTTCCTTGCAATTTATTTTGCGAGAAAGGTTTTATTTTATGAATTTCAATCTACAGCATAACTGGCTGTTTAGTAAATAGATACCGACTGCTTCCTTAGAAGGTAAAGGTTAATCTTATCACTGCCATTCCTTGGATTTCGGTTGGTCGAGAAATTTACACATAACCCATCTGTAGAGTTTAGCTATTGTGGTTTCTTCTTTCGTTCAATTGCATGCTAACGTTCTAATCATTGAAAAACAGAAACGACTTAACTCCTGATTTCACAGTCTGCCATGTTAATCACATGATCTTCAGAATGTTTTCTCAGTTTCAGTTGCACGAGAAATTTCTACACACCCCAGACGTTGGTTTGAGGCATTATGGTATTGTTTAGAGAATATGATTTTCTGTCCAGAAAACACAGCGAATATTTGCGAATAGAAGAAAGGAAGCAAGTTTACTAATAGAAAACACTGATGACTTGTAACAGGAAAATTTTATAACCTGTAACATTTACAATTATCCCGTCGAGAAGCCATAAACTACATGTCGGTTTGCGACCATTTTAGTGTTTTATGAAAGTAAGTTTATCATATTCTCAAAAGAACTCTTACTTCAAAATGACATTATTTGATTTATTGCTATTATTAGACAAGAAACATGAAACGTTCTTACTTGTTCAATATGTATGTATTTAATGTGTCATATTCGAATTTATGAGACGTGTGGCCGAGTGGTTAAAAAAGGTAATGTTCCGAACACAAGACCTGTGTTGGGAAAGAGGCAAATTCTTTAATACTGCAGCATCTACTTCAGTGGATAGCACTTTTAGGAAGTGATGGAAAATCTTATCACCGCTTGACCAAGCCCTTTTGAGAGAAATTGAGTAGATTAATCTCTACAGAAGCCATTAATTGTTGTGCTGGCAGGAAGTCATAAGTGACCGATATTTTGAGCGTACTGGATTTGTTAAAGCAGTGAACAAATTATATCATATGCTATCTCTTTGAAACCCTAAATAATCTCTGTTCATTATAGGTGTCGAATATACGTAGTTTCTGTGGGCTTTAAATAAGCTTATATGTGCCTGAGCAGTTGTCATTGCTCCTATAGTTTATTTGATTACAATATTCGTTGTTTCAGACTTTCCGGATAGATAGGGTCTCGGTTTGAGAATAGACACATACTATCTATAAAATTTTAATTATAGATAAATAAATGAAAAATACAACTGAAAGAGCCAAGAGGTCGGGTATAATTCTATTTGCCACTCCTACGACCGACGTTCTGCATTGATGAGTGTTCCTGAATCAGTTTGTTTTTTTCCGCATCAGATTCTGAGCAAATGACACTTTACTGTTCGGTCGAACATAGTGTTGATTTTAATACCCAGTTTCCGGTTAATAAATTTTAACCGTCCTTCATGTGTCTTTCTTCGTATTCTGTAACATTCACAGAATTTTGAAGCAAACCTATTTATTCAATCATTGAACACCTTATTCAATATATGATGCTTTGATTTTTTTTCACTTATTAATATCGGTCTTATTCATGTTTATTTATTTCAATTTCTTCAACACCTGATTTAGTAAGTAAACTCGCATTTACTGGGAAACTTCATATGTTCAGCCCAACGCGTTAATCTGCTAATCCATGTGTTTTATTTGTCAATCTTATGTTGAAATTCTAGATTTCAAATACTAACTTCTGTAATTCCCAGACACGTGAAGAAATACACAAGTGCTCAAACTTTCTGAGCCTAACTATCAAAGTGAAAATCTTGGTCCAGATATCAAATTCCAATTCCACATCTTAAAAATCTCGACACAATCATTATGATCTTCCTCTTTTGTTAATCTCGACACAATCATTATGATCTTCTTCTTTTCTTACAATGGAATTTTTGATCTTCATATTCGGTGGCAACTTATTCAAATCTTCGAAAGCGTAAGAGACAGATGTGGGTATGGAATAGTTTATTTTTATACTGATATTTAAAAAAATATTATCCATATTGAATGCGTTATCTGTTGACAACATATAGTATTGAATGTTATTTTATTAATCAGCCCAAAATAGATTATGGTGAAGGCACGCAATTAATTTATATTTTTGTATATATTTTATAATACATATTTGGATCTTAAAGAATTCTTCATTGAAGTACATCGGCGTTTTTGTTTCTGATTCTTATAGAAGATTGATTACAGATAAATAAGATTAAACATTATTTAAATAAACATTTCAATATTTATTTCAGTTCTTATTGCAAATAGGCTTTGCCCTACAATTCCAGCAAATTGATTTCAAGTTCCTCGAAGCAATTCACTTTAAGCATTATATTCAGTTTCAGTTAAATATACTAGACAAATCGCTCTATACCGTCCAAGTAAAAGACGTCTATCGCCACGGCTAGCTAAATAGTCAGAGAAAGACATATGATCAGCTCATCATACGAGAAGATCGAACATTTCCGTTAATGGAATCGATAGAGAATTCGGACAAGTTCGACACGACCTCTACATCATGTTCTTTCTGCCTCACTATTGTAATTTGCTCCACGTCCATGGTCAAGACAAGTTTTTCAAGCGAGGTGTCCTCTACCAAAATAACGTCATCTCAAATGATCTAGCACTAATGCAAATCAACATTCATGCGGACTGCGGGAGCAAGCTGTTGTGATCCTGTTCCGCTGTCGTTGGCTTTCGGGGAAAGACGACCAAAGAAATCAGTAGATTTCGGTGTTTATTTGACGCCATTTTTCGCTTTTCAATCAACATTTCAAAAGAGTTTCTTGTTTCACGCCTTCGAGGAATTTCGGTTTTCTTTTTACTTTTATCTATTGCACTTCACTTCGCTTTTAACTCATTCGCTTCGGATTTTTTTTTCTCTTCTTAACGAGCATGTATCGTTAATATTTTTTTCTGGCTGTTGAGACAACATTGGCTATCAGAGATATGGTTTCTTAAATACATAGATATGAACGTACAATCATTTATATAGAGTGATGCTACAAACGCCTGGCATTGGAAGAAAAATTAAACAAAATAATGCCTCTACTATTGCGCGAACCAACATTTGAAGCCGTCGTTTTTGCCAAAATCTTTTTTTTTTTATAGTTCCCCCTAATTTTACTACTATTTCATCTCTCCCACACTTACTTTATTTATTATCCAAGCTAAATAATTATATCATAATGACGACAGAAAATAATCGTATGGTTACCTCCTGAAATTTCCAAGTTTTGAATTTAAAATAAAATACAATTTAGAATGTTTCGGCAATTGGTCACAATGCTTTTTTTTATTGTGAATGATAATATTTATTTCTATGCAAATTATCGCTATAAACACTATTATATATATATATATACTTTTTTATTTGTTCTTTAATATTATCGTATGATTTCGTGTAATATGCTCCCAGCCGTCCACATCCGTTTCCCAACATCCATCTATTATTCTTTACATTTGCTACAGTTTTATTGAATCTCGTTTTATCCTAAATGATCTCTTAAATTGATTTCTTTTTCGTCGGGACGATTATTTTTTAATTCATTGCCAACCCAAAATTATATAGCAATCTTTCTCTATAAATATTTTCATGGTATTATAAATTAGCCATTCATCTGTGCATTGAATATTGCTGCCATATCTGGTCTTGTACGCCTGCTATATATCTCTTGTCAAAATTCAAACATGGGTCTGTAATGTTATTGATCCTAACATGGCATCCCGAAGTCGTTTTCTGTTGGCTTTTCTATGAAATAAAATTCTTATCCCTTGTTTTAATGAGTTATCCCCCTTGTTTCTTCAGCCGAATGAATTTAGCCGTACTGCTAGATTGGCAACTAGGTCTCATTGTTTTATTGTTAAAATAGATGAAACTCTAAGTTCTAGTCTAATGATTGATTATCTCGCACTTTTTAACCAGGAAAATTTATCCAGATTTTGTGATTCTTTGCCACATACAATCTTCAAAACTTTAAATACAACGTCAATGGCAATATTCTGCTTTCTTAAATATTGTTCTTTTATTGTCCATTTTACTTACTAATGTCTTCTCATTCGCATCAACATCCAGTACTCCTATGTCTAAGTGGATTTATCGCCTTCTTTAGCATGAATTGATTAAAAAAGTAAATTTCGACAAAATGCAGGTACAACGTAACGATAATTCTAGAGAGTGATAATCGGCATTCTTTTTTTCGCAAAATATTCTTGATAACGAAATATGCATAATGTTGTTTTGCTAATCTTCACTCAAATCGAACAGAAAATGTAATCAAATTTCGCATGATACAACGTATATTCCTAACGTCGCAGAGAATTGGATTTTTGGTTGTTTGAACACTTCATTAAGCTTTCGGATTATCTCATACATATATATATATATATATATATATATATATATATATATATATATATATATATGCATGTATGTATATCTTGCTTCTCTTTCGAAAAGCACAAACTTACCGTTCACTCAAAAGGACACACAAACACATATATAACAACTGTTATTCTCTTTTCTGAATTTAAGTAACGTTTGGAAGATCTTTTGTGTTTTGACTATAATTTTATTGAACATTATATTTATCACTTCTTTCACGATCTTTTGTCAGCCTTCTAATAATTCATCATCTCATATATTTTTGTATTTCCCATTTCGAAAACTAGCCCTGCTGACTTTTTCAGTCACCCAAGGAATTGATTTTCTTGAATTAAATTAATTCTCCAAAGATCGAAACAAATGGTGTTTCGTGGAGGTTATATATTTTCTTTTTTGTTTAAGCGTTTCACCCCAAGCAATGCGGGAAGCCACTAGCAAGCAAAGGGTTACAGAGAGTTGGAGCGAGAGTAAAGACGAGTGATAGCGGAAAGGATGAAGAGAAGGTTAGGTGATAGATCAGGGCATCTGTAGACATCTATTGACATTACATTTGGAGATTATAGCTCTCAGGGAAACAGGAAAAGGGAGGGAGTTCCACAGGCGAGAGGTGCGAGACATGAAGCTATTGGACAAGAAGAGACGGCTACATTTAACAATTTCGACAGTGAAAATGTGAGAGCGAAATGCCAGCCTAGTTAAACGCTTAAATTCATAAAGTCTGGGAAGCAGCGAAAGCAGCTCATCGGAGCAGTTACCGTGAAAGTATCTGTAAAAAAGACAGAGGGAGGCGACAGCATGTCTGTGAGAGAGCGACTGCAGACGAGATGCCAGATCAGGGCTAATAACAATGCATATCCTTCTTTGGATTTTATCAAGGACCTTGAAACAAACAGAAGGGGCACCGAACCATATATGGCAGCATTACTCCATGCAACGGCGAATGGTTGATTTGTAGATTTGAAGTATCGACTCCGATGAGAAAAATTTCTGGCGTATACAGGGTATGAAGCCAGCCAAAATCCTATCAGGTTTTGCCTGATCATTAATGAAGCATGTTCTCTACATGATTGCATATTAATTTAATCTTTATTAATTCCAAACGCGAACTTTTCGTTCAGCGTTTTCCCATTTGGTCTCATTTAATTTCTAGCGTATTTGAATCAATCACTAGTTTCTCCGAGATAATCATTTTGTATAGGATTCCTATTCAAATCCACCATATAGAGAATAGAATTCATTTACCTACGACTTGTATTTGCATATCTTGATGCAGTTCATTTCACCTGTCTCTTAAGGTCCTCGGAGTTTTAAACTAACCACTTTACCTTCGTTATCATTTCATTAAATGACGGAAGTTATGTTTACGTCAAGATGTGAATCACCCACGAAAATACAATATGAAGGTATATATATTTTTCCGCTTAATTCATTTTGAAAGTTCACATAATAAACCTTAATATATTCAGTTTGGTACATAATATATTTTGTATTTAAGAATTAAGGTAGTTTCGTTAGAAACAGAGGAATGGATACTGAACTGCTAAATGGAACAAAAATATAGTTTTAAGGAAAGATTCTGTGAATACTAAAAGACAGAACATATAAGAAACAAGAATGCTTTAAGGAAAATGGTAATGACTTTGAATCAGAGGAATTAGACATTTCTGTAATCTAGGAAATGAGTTTATGTCGTAGAAAATAGATTGGGAAGGATAATATGTGGCCAAAACTGACGATAAGCAACAAAGAATATATTGTTTTAGAGAGCAAATATTTTCTATTGTTACCCTGCCTTCAAAATAGGAAACTAATTAGAACTTCAATGAGAAAGTGTAGTATCATACAATCCTTTGTTAAAGAGTACATCCTCGGAAAACTATTTGCTTGTTTGGCTCATCTATTGTGACTCGTTCGGTTAAAAGAAAGGAAAGAGATGTCCAACTCCTCCATTCCCCATTTTCAATCTTGTACCATACTTTCTCTCTTTTATGCTAATTATTATTTTCAATAAATAATAAAAGAGTCAAAGTTTTAAACAGTTTTACAGAAAATTGTAAATTTATAAATAAAAATTTTCTCATTCAGTTTTCAGAAACAAAGATTCATACTTTCCATAGAATGAAATAATTTTAATTCTATTTTTTTCGTCCAATAATACCTACTATCTTTTTTTATTTCATGATAGATAAAAATTAACATCGATAGAATATATTCTGAAAGTTTACTGTGTTAAACCAAATTGTGTACGGGTTTGCAATTGTTATTATTGTTCTCTGGTTCATGTTGGAATCTCTAACGACAGTTTCGCATCACAGTAATAGGGTCATAGGAAACAATAGCGTCTGCGTCGTCCCAAAGGAAAAATGCCGAGAGCCTGAGCAGACTCGCCCCCAGGCATATAGGCGTGGAACTGGTACTATTAATTCGGCATTTTATATGTATATTCTCTTCGTGTGAGAGCGACGATAAATAGAACTTGGGTTTTAATTCTCTTTCCATTGTTGTTCTGAAACTAGTCCACTAAGACAATATTAGTAATTATCTACATTAAGAAGAAATAAATAACAATGATATTCTGCCTCGTCTGTTTAGTCTTTACATGATGTCCGACGGATTTGTCCTGATGATTATATTTCACAAAGACCAATGAATTTATAATTATGACTGTTGTAAAAATAGGAGTGTCGGTTATATAATGATGGTTCATGTGCTAGTTTCCAGCCATCAGAATCAACTTCAGTTAGAGAGATATAAAAGGTTTGTAGATATACAAAAAAAATTATATCATTTTAAAAGCAATTATCTCGAAAAATACATAGTCTAACTCAATGAAGTTGAACTGTTTAGGTATTGAACATAATAAGTTTATTATGAGAACGATTTCATAAGTGTTCAATTTGTGCACCGCATCTGACACGGCATACGTTAAGTCGGTAGTTAAGATATTGCCAGAGACGCTGTCTCATGAATCCGGTAAAATTATCCAGTGCAGAAGTGTTTCCTTGCTTGAGTTCACCAATGCTAGCCGGATAGGATGAAACATAAACCATTCCTTTCCCTTTTCCTTAATAAAAGAAATCACACGGGACATGTTCGGTAACCGACACCTGCCATTTAATCAGAAAATTGTATTCATCTCCACCACGACCGATCCATCTCTTTGAGATAACAAAATAAAACATTATATATAAAATCTTGATTTGTTTCTATACATTATGTGAATACTTCAGGTTATTTCAACAAGAATTGCCAACATTAATGGCCTGCGAAATGCTGTAAGTTTTTGGACACCCTGTATTTCGGGAATTGGTTACAAAGTTTCATGTTTTCTGGTGTCTCTGTTTTCCATTTTTCAGGTTCTAACGCCGCATTAAAGAATGAATGAACAATGAACAATTATATCAACCGGTTCACCAAATACCCAGAGCTACGTGATGATTTATCTCTAAGTAATGTGGGGGTGGACTAATGCCTTGACCCATCTATCCTTACAGGCTTGCCTTTTATAATCTTCCATAGAAGATACAGTTACAACGGTTAGAATTACATGAGCACGTGTTTCCAAATACCTCCACTCAGTTGTAAATATTTGAGGTCAGCCTAGACGTTCTGTGTCAATAGGAATTTTCAGCTTTCTTAGGAACGCGCTAGTTTTAAGAATGTCTTTCTTGTATGATAGATTTTATAATGACAATAGCTTAGACATCGAAGAAAGATTCCTCAAATTGTGACGTATGGTAAGTTTCTTTATTTGTAAAATATGAATACCTAAACTTAAACGATTTTCAATAGGAAAATCTTACGAATCGTAATTAAATTACATTTCTTACTGGATGTGCATATATTAAGTCTTTTAATATTCTATTCCTTCAATAAATAGCCTCATCTAAGAGAAAATGATATCCTGTTATGTTATAATGTTTTCTGTCCCTTAACAATCTGTGTTAAGTTGAAGTATGTACTTGTATTGCATTTGTTGTAACGTTCTCTCAGGAACAAACAATGCTTTTTTGAAGAGGATTTAATTACTAAATGTATTTTAGACAACCCAAAAGCAGTAACATGAAAATGCTTTGTCATCCGAAATTCTCATTTTATAGTCTATCAATGGTCTTCATGAACATTACACGCATTCGCCTAGCACTCAAAGTCAGAAAAAATCGTTTCACATCAGCTACTATAATGCTTAAACACGATACAGATTTTAAAATCCAGAAAGAGAATCAAACTGTTTTTTTTTTAAAGAAAATCTTAAATGGAGACGAAAAATACACAGAAATCACTCTCACCGAAAATTTTCCCATTTCAATGCGACAAGCAAACCTCTAAAGATTTGTATTAGCTTTGAAGAATGTTTTGAAAGTTTATTATAGCGTTCCCTTCTCTTTCCTTTCTGATTTTTCTACTTGAAAGGTTTTAAGTCGATACTTGTTGTGGAATCAAATAAAAAGGAAAGGAGGCTGAGTTCCGTCAAGAGTGAAATTCGTCAAGATGGTACCTGATGACATCATGTCCATTTTAACAAGATAAACGCTTTTATTTTATGCCAAACTGAGCAGGCCCTAGCAGGATCGAAGATTGAATTCGATAAAACGTCATCATTCCGTGTCTCCCCGCACCCATTTTGTCCTACTTCTTTCACTTTCACTTTCACTTTAACTTTCTCTCTCTATTCACCGTCTTTCGTCATGCAAGCACATCACCCTACGTGCATTTGCACATGCACACCTGATGGACACGCATGCAAACTATACTAAGGTTGTGCGGCAGTGTTGATTCGTTAAATTCAAATTCTACAGATATCAATTCAATCTCGACTTTATTTTTCGCGAACACAAACATAATTTCTTCAGAATGAAAATTTTAATCCCCTTAGCTCACTTCTTTCTTTGTTCCTTACGGAACGCCGAGAATTGTTAGAAATTTTACGCTCTAGTTCCAGCAAAAACAAGAATCCGACCATTTTATGCCTCTTATTTTTTTATGGTTTATTTTATTCATACTATGATTTATTTAATAACAAAAAGGAGCGAATGGAGGCGTTACTCGCATTCAGTGATCATTTCCATCCAAATAATACCATTATTACTTAAATGTTTTGAATTGCATGGTATTGTAATTATCAAGATTCAAGAATGTGTATTCCCAAAGTGTTTTCATAAAAGTATTTTTACAGTTGTTGAAAATATCCGTCAGGAAACTTGCTGTTAGCAGCCATATGAAGATATTCCTCTCAGATATTTTTCTCTTGAAAGAAACATTTTTTTTAATCTATTAACAGTTTAGTAGTTCGCGTTGCGCAGTGGGATTTCGAGCTTCCGGTGAATAATTTGCGTACGCCTTTGTTAAAGACTTCTGCGTAAAATTAGTTTAATACGTTAACATCACTATCTTTAAAAAAAAACTTCTATATTTCATGGGATTTACAAACCAAATATTTCAGTAGATAGTATGAATTTTTAAGTAGTTTTTTTAGACTATTTTGTTTATTATTGTAACGATTAGAATCTACTAATATAGATATAGTATAGATATTATAACTATAATAGTTGACTAGATTCCCTTATCTAAACGTTAAGTGATTTTTGTCTTTTTTTATCAGAGAGGCATTCAACGACAGAAGATGCGAACTACTTAATTATATGTGGTTAAAATCATACAAATGGATCACAAAAAACGTAGCAAAAATCAGGTAAGACAAAACAGCATTTCAATGATAAATGTTCATCTAAAACTACTGGAATTATTTGAACACTTTTGCTTCATATGTTAGTACTCCACTTGTAATACTCATGACCATATTTTTCTGCGTGAATATTATCATTGCCATTAAAAGTGCTATTTTAGTGCTATTTTAAAACAAAAAGCAGAAAAGAAAATATTTTTTTAAATATTAACCGTATTCTATCTTTTACTCTCCGCTTTGCTATTGTGCTTTTTTCTTATATATTTTTTTTCTGTTATTCTTTGACTGGAAATATAAAATGTCTTTTTTTTCTGTCTCCTATGTGTTTAAAATGTTTTAATGACAATATATTTCGTGATCAACTCCAGGTGCATATTTGTGGTTGGTAAATGATTGCCGTAAATGTTTAATTAATGAAATCCCAACTTCCTTTTAGTCTTGTTATTTGGTCGTTGTCTTCTTTAAGCGATGACAGACATTATTTGTAATCTTTCTTCTGCTACATATACTTCATCGTACTGCCGCAAAATACGCACTGGCCTGCGTGGGATATGCTAACACTAAATAAACACCTGTGTTTTCATTCAAACTGAATTTTAAATGATTGGATTTTGTTGACAAAACTGATAAATCTTACGAATATCTAAGTCTTTTTCCAGAGTCTTTCAAATCCAATATGTACATCGTCTTAAAAAAAGGGTTTATGATATAATCTTGGAAAAGAGATAAGCGTTTGCTTTCTTTGTTTAAGAAAAGAATGAATTAACTAGTCTTTTATAGCTTCTGCTGGTTATTTAAACACAGAAAATATATCAATTTTAAAGAAATTTTTGGTTGCGATAATAATGGTTTGTCAATACATATTTCAACCAATAGCTTTGTGAGAAAAGACGTATTCATACCTTCGTGTATTTTCGTGTGAGTGAATATAACACACCAACAGAGATTAGAAACTGACACAGCAACTAAATGTTAGTTGCTTAGTTGCTGATTTGAAAAAAAAAACAATTCTGAGCAACTATTCATAACACAACTTGCACATCAAAGCTTACAGCACCTGGTATTCTCAAGCAGTTACCCTTCCAGGTACTAACCAAGCTCGACTTTGCTTAACTTCTGTTAACGTAGCAGCTATTTTCATGATTAACTATGTCCGATCGAATATTACGACTGCTACTGTTACCATGTAAGATACTTCAACGTGCTGAAAAGTGGCTCGCTCTCTGGCTTATTTTCACATGATGAAAAATTACCAGCATAATTAAACAAATGCAAGGTTCATCAAAAGGCTAATATAATTGTCTATATTTTTCAAACTAATTTAGGACTATTTTACACGGCTGAATCCAAAAATGACATCCGTTTCTCTCAATCGGGTCATGTTTTGGTGCTAATTTCAGTTTTTACAAATCCTATCTTATAGCTATATCGATTACATTTTTGTAACATTATCGATTAAATTTTGTTAATATTTTTCATAAAAATAAGTTTCTATGGAAAAATATTTTCTGAGAGAATTTATTAATTAAATGTTACAAACATAGATTACAATAAATTGAATAGTATACATTGATAAATATAAGTACATTTAAATTGCATATTCTTCATTGTTTAAATCCAGGGCATGGAATTCCATTTATTCAAACACTTAGAATAATCAGCGGCAGGGTTGGCTCTCTTCAAAGTCCAACAGTAATCATCCATCATGACTGCATTCCAGCGTCTCTGATACCTCGTCTCAATGGCTTTCTGTTCTTGATGGAATTTATCCCCCTGTTCGTCCATAGTGATCCCAATTTGTCAGGAAAACGATGCATATGTGAGAATAAATAATGCATTTTGATGCCTATGTTGTACCAGAGGTTTCTCGAAGCAGTCAGCATATTGATGACAAATACTTCGGAGTTCCTGACCTTGTTGTTGCCAATATGGTACTTCACGACCAGAACAAAAGCCTTCCATGCTTCAAGTTCCACTTTGTACATCGAGTTTTCAAACTCTGGAAATCTGATACGCTGACAGATTTGAAGATCATCAATGATGGCATATTTCATCTTCTCTATCGTCAATCCTGGAAAAGTCTGGCAAAAGTAAGTGACAGCAGGAAATATTCTTGTCCAAAGCTTTGTTGAACTGCTTGATCAAGCTGAGCTTGAAATACAGCAGTGGGGAAAGTATCCTGTCTTTCTCTGCCAGAGGCTTAATGATGACGTTTGTTGATCTACGAGGCATCATTTCCTCTCCAATTGACCAGTCTTTTTTCGTGTAATGATGAGCAGTGTGCCTACAACCCCACGTCTACAGAAAACATGTATATTTCATGAACCTTTACTGTTGTCTGAAAAAAAATTCAACATCTTCAGGTCAACGCGAATAAATCAATGATGCTGACCATAAATAACTTTCTCCAGAACTTATTTCACTGCTTCATATTTCTCCTTCAGTGTAGTCGAGTGAGCGAGGGGTAACACAGGGAAACTGGTTTCCACGGTGCAGCTAAAAACTTTTCTCTGATCGTTTGTCGCTGTCAATAAACAGTCTCCAATCTTTGAGTTCGTACTCTGGCGTTCCAGTTTTGTGCAGAAGCTGCACAATATCTGTACAGTACACCAAATTCTCTTGATGCCTGTTGCGGCAGAAAGGAATGCGAGGATTGTCAGAAATATTTTGTATTCTCCTTCAATCTAGAAAGTCAACAGGTTGGCAGTGAACTTTGAGAAGCTGAGATTGTGAATGATATCATTTACTTCCTTTTGGAAAAAAAAGGATGTGGAGCATCATTGTAAAAAAAAACACTTCCTTTTCTTCGTCTTCTCCTTGAAAATTTGGAAAACCTTTCCCCCTAATGTTAGGAAGCTCACCAAAGACAAGTATTAGAATTTTATCACAATGAGCTACAGGACGACATGCTGATTGAAGATCAGGATACTTGAGGTTGCTCCAGTTCTTTCTGTTGATCACAGTCACAACAATAGCACAGAAGTAGCAGTTAGTGATATAGTTTGTTGGCTCCACACAAATCATGGGAATTCCAAATTTCAGACAACACTTCTTGCTCTTGATCAACTAATCCAGTTACTCGTTACATGTTATACATACAATGTGTGGCACGCAAGCTGGATGCTAGTAGCCAAGCTGTTGAGTCATTTCTTGATAGTGTGTATGGAAGTGAATGAGGTCTTGAATATCAGCAGTTAGAGTAACATGGCCCATAGTGGAATCTCTATCGTTGAGGTCAGACATTGTGATTCTCATACAGTCATTTCTGAGAAATTGGTTTCTGAATTATATAAGTTAGTTATTTCTAGTTGGCCCGAAGATTGACGTGCTATACTTACTACTACTTCTGCGTGATATTTTGGTGTTGGACCTAAATTATAATGACTAATAAAACAACCTTTCTGATTCATATTCTTGGTTTCTGTTGTACGGTATAATTGATGTGGTTTGAGATGTAAACACTTTCTTGCTTGTTATTGGTTTAGAAATATTGGGGAGGTGTATTACTCTTTATGGAACTATATTTTACCGAAAATGCTTCTAACCGGTTAAGATTGATAAGTTTATAATTAACATAATAATTAGTTTTATTCTGTGAAATATGTAGTATATTTAGATATTTAATGGACATGACAACAGAAACAAAAACGTAAAAAACAGGATGTAGCCCTAACTCAAAGAGTTAACCTGATGGAGCAAAACCAATGTGATTTTTGGATTCATCACATGAAAATTGTCCTACATCAGCTAAAAATATTTAGGCAATAAATGTGGCGGTGACCAGAGTAATATTTCTTCTAAAGTCAATGGGCATCAAATAAAATGGCTGGACATGTTCACAGCGTTATGTATGCAACCAATGCGTTGCTTAAACGACATCGCTATGCAATGGGCTTCTTAGAATGAAGCAAACAGCCATATCAGCTGGTTCGTCCGATGGCAAGTCTTCAGAAAGGAAGGCACGTAACAAAATATAGATGAAGCATTCAACACAGATATGTAGATGGAAGGGTTCAGTTGCTCAGTTTAGTAACAAATTTAGTACCGCATTTGAAGATGATGATGATGATGATGATGCTGATGATGATGATGATGATGATGATGTCCATCATTTCGCTGTCTAACGTGGATGTTTGTTTTACATATAACCATTTTTCACATAAGTGTACTATACCTAAACTTGTATCATTTTGCTATCACCTTTCTGGCATCGGTTTTTCTTGTAGTCACTTTGGACGATTGCAATATCAATGAGGCACCACGTTTAGAAAGTTTATTGGATCTCGTTCACACCAGTTCACAAATAGTACTCGTATATATAATTAATTCGAACAAATGCTGGGAAAATTGCCGTCTTGTTCTATCGCTCAAGGAAGTACCCGATTCCTTGTACTATACTTTACAAGAATCAAATGTGAAGTATTGCTATTATAAATGGGCTGGAGTTGCTCCATCCTCACACTCCAACCTTGACCGTGTTCAAAATCATTTTCCTGGTCTTGTTATACAATCTGCAACTTCTTTCCTACAAACGCAATATAGCAATCATGTCACGCAGCTCGTGATGAGCCTGATTCGTTAAATTAAATACTTCAGCACGTTTACATATAGGAAACGCCATGTCACTTCCCCGAAGTCGAAAATCCTCCTTGTTCTCAAGATAAGGAGGAAATTCAACTGACTCCACATTCCCAAAACTGCCATTTCTGGACAGTCTCGATGTCTGATATCTATCCTGATCACAGCATTCGTATCATCTTCAAGTCAATGGTCAATTTTTATCTAGTCTCCAGATTTTCTTATTTTCAATTTCTAGCAGCCCGATTGTATTCATATTACACTATCTATTCATTTTCCCTCTTGTCTGTGACATTTTCCCTAGCATTTTGTAAAGTTTTCCTAAAAAGACATGTTTAACTTCACATTTGTAAATACGTTTAAATGTAATAGTCATGTTTGATATATATATATATATATATATATATATATATATATATATATATATATATATATATATATATATATATATATATATATATATATATATATATATATATATATATATTTGAGAGGGTTAATAAAACCATTGTTACTTCCGCTATGTTGATGATACGTTCGCATCATTTTCTAATAGTGCAATAGCGGAAGTGTTCTTTTCATTATTAAATAATCTCCATCCTGCACTTAAATTTACAATGGAGGTTGAAGAGAACAATCGTTTATCTTTTCTTGATGTCTTTGTAGAGAGAACTCCCTCGGGTTTCTTAACGAGCGTGTACCGGAAGCCTATTTTACAGGACTTTATCTGGCCTGGGACTCTTTTGCTCCCAGAGCCAGAAAGGTTAACCTTATAAGTTATCTTACCCATAGAGCATTGAAGATTTTTTCTGAGTGTAGACTCGATGCCGAATTGAGAACAATTACGGAATTGTTTCTTAAGAACAGTTACCCCGAATCAGTTATTAAAACTGTCATTGAACGCAAGATCAGGAAGTTCAATGAAATTAAAAAAAGGGCCTTCCAAATATCCTATATATGTCAGGCTCCCTTGGATTGGTCCTGAGAGTCAGACATACGCCGATAAGATCTCTGCATCCATTAAACGGTGTTATAATGCCGTTACAGTCAGGAACATATTTACTACCAGGAGGGCTTCCCCACTTGCCGTAATGATGGTTTGCCTACCTACCATAATAATTTAGTTATTTATCAATTTAAATGTCGATGTGGGCTCGACTATGTGGGCAAAACTATCCAGAAACTTGAGGTTAGAATCACCCAACATGTCCCGGGCTGCGTGCGCAGGCATGAGTTTGTGACATCCGGGTGTTCGTAGACACATGCCTCTGCTATCGATGAACATCTATTAAATTCTGGTGTTTGTAGGACTGAGTATTCTCCCCATTTCTTTTCGGTATTGCACAGGGCTAGGAACAGACTCCACCTCGACATTTTGGAGTCTGTTATTATCAACATACGTAGGCCGGCCCTCTGCGTACAACGGGAGATGAAGTTTAAGTTGGCCTTATTTGGGAGAACGGTTACATGATTTGAGGTAAAACAAATTTCCCCCCCATAACCATCATGTTTTATTACGGTATTAATAAAAAATCTTCTTGTTAGTACTCCGTTTTAGATTACCGACGATTGTGTTTGAAAATGTGCCGGTCGAAAGGTACCTTACATTTTATGTTTTAAACGTGGATATTGTTGTATCTTATGTTTAATATGATACCACATTTTTTATTCCTCAAATGTTTGATTAGACTTGGCAGTACTAGAAATCTGTTTAATTATATATATATATATATATATATATATATATATATATATATATATATATATATCGTCAAATATTAATATGAACTGAAGCCACCATGTAGTTACCCCCGTTAGTAAATTCTTATTGTTCGATTTGCTTACAAGCAATCTGTATCAATATTATGCCTTTTGCTAAATTAAGTTTGACGAATTGCTGCAGTTTCGAATACCGCCAGAGAGCGCAAATTTGTCTTCAATAAGATTTCTCGAACTTTCAGGCCGATAGTCGAAATATATAAATATACAGTTCAGTAAAAACCAGAGTGTCTAAATTAAATCCGAATATCCACTAAAAAGTTTCAAATTTATATATATATATATATATATAGAGAGAGAGAGAGAGAGAGAGAGAGATGTATATATATATATATATATATATATATATATATATATATATATATATATATATATATATATATATATATATATATATATATATATATATATATGCTAAAGTTACATATTTGTCTATGTACAAATATTTTATTATGTGAAAGTCGGGTATAGCCATTTGCCAATACAGCTAGCTTTATATCATTTATTGACATTATTCTAACTCATCAAACTAATATTTTCTACAAGAATGCGCGGTAAAATACAAAAACAATATTCTTTTAGTTAATGAGAAAATAATTTCAACTGAAAAAGCGTGCAAGCATTAAAAGAATAAATGATCTTCATTAAAGCAAGAAAAAATCTTATTAATCAAATGCCTAAATAATAAAACTAAACTTTTCAGCGGGGTATTGGAAATAAAATCCTCGTCATTCCTTTTCAGATTAGTCGATGTTGCATTGTTATTTCGATAGGAAATGATATTTAATTTTAAATGCCGAAAATCTCATATGAAGAATCCAAAAAAGAAGATGACTCCAAAGGTGTGTGTTACAATTACTGACAGCGAGAAAAAACGAAACAAATGCAGATGCAGTAAATTGGTGGAATTATAATACCGTTTGTATGGGATTGAAAGATTATAATACCGTTTGTATGGGATTGAAAGATGGCTGCACCAATAAAAAAAATACACATTTTCCAAGCTGATCGTACTAGAAAAAAACGCCCACACATCAGAAATTACGTATTCATTCATCGGCTTATCGTAAGGGCATTCTGCTAACACCAATGATTCTATCATTAGATCATTGTAAAGTACATTAAGAATGATCTTAAAATTAATAAATATTAACTTATGGGCAAGGTGTTATATATTAACATTCAGCCGACTTGATCATTGTTGAATTAAAACTTTATAATGCATATAAACTAACATAGCCGGGATTTAATCAAACTTATACAGAAAAAAATAACTATATCCATGTCACATGGATTAGAGCTAAGACTATTAATCACCTACTCTACAAAATTTTACTATGTTAAATTAGAGATAAGGGAGATTTATCATCTTTAAACTGGATCCCCGTTAATCGTCTTATATAATCCCTAAACTGGATCACCCCAAAGCATTTATTATCACCTCTAAACTGGATACACTCAAATAATCTGCTATCATCTCTAAACTGGATCACCTCCTAGTATCTACTATCGTCTCTAAACTGGATCCCTCCAAAGTATGTGGACATGATAGCATTTCTGAAATATTCCTTAAGAAATTTGTTCCAGAACGGGCTGCTGCTCTCTCTAAACTATAATAAATGCCTTACTGCTTCTTTCTTTCCAGTTAGTGGGAAATTCTCTTCTGTAGTTCCAGTATTTGAGAGCGCAGGTGAAGTGTCTTCTGACTATCGACCTATTCGCCTCCTATCTCTTAGGCAAAGTACTTAATCTCTAATCAAAGGATCTTATGTATTTATAGGTAAAAAAAAATGTAATTGATTCACGGCCATATGTTGCATAGGTCATGTGACTTAAGAAATAACAAAGGCAACTACAAAGTTCAATCAAGGCAGGGCTGGCCTAATATCCAGCTAGTTGATCAGGTTGTGACAGAATAATAAATTCGAAATTGTTTCTCATTTTTTTAGCCTTGTGCCAAACAGAGTTAACTTTAGTAGAAACCAATATTCTGCTTGACTGGATGGATAACGACAGAGAATATGTAGTTGTCAGATGTTGCCATTTAACAGATGAAGAGACATATCGATATATAAATTATACAAACAGTTAGCTCAATATTTATTTTCATCTAGAAGAAACCTTATATAAGCTATCAACTTTAGTTATATGCCCAGAACGTCTTCCTGTATGGTAGTGTGTATTAGATAATCTCCTCAAAGATGAAGAGTAGACTTGAAGGAAGAGAAATGTGGTTCTAGAGATGGTTAGGTTACCAAGGAACGAACAGGTCAGTAACGAGGAATTTCTCGAAAGAAAATCGAAACAGGACGGTAAATAATACGAAACATCAGGTAGAGACAATTAAGATTTCTAGGGCATATAATGGGGACGGGGGGTTCTTGGAAAATCTGATACTCAGAGAGACAGAGGTTAAGATGGACAAAGAGAGACTACACATATCATAATTAATAAGATTGTGTAGATAGATTGAACAGTTATTAGGTAAAATAATAGAAATACGTTTATTAAGAGCCACAATGGACAGGTAGTTGTGGAAAGCCATAATCACCTACGTCCTGCAGGGCATGGCACACAAGGGAGAAGACCTAGAACGTAGAAATCAGCCCAAATTTAGACGAATAAATAATGCATCACTTTTGTTGCATGTTGGTCTTGCGACAAGATAGAGAGAGAGTTATGATTTGATCAAAATTACAATCGAAACAATAGATCTAGTTATATAATTTAAAAAAGTTATTTCATCATATAACCTCTCATTTCCTTAATTTTAATGTCAATTTTTTCGCGTCTGTTTTGTTACTAATGGTGGTGATAGTTCTTTCGGTGGCTGATACAAGATATGGGACGTCAAGCCTACATACAGGTGTCTTTGTCAAGATACCATCTCTAGAAAGACTGCCACACAAGACTAAAGACTACTTTAAAGCCATGGAGAATATATGATGCAGAAACTTTGCTGCAATCACTCGAGCAAA
This sequence comes from Acanthosepion pharaonis, assembly GCA_903632075.3. Taxonomy (NCBI): domain Eukaryota; kingdom Metazoa; phylum Mollusca; class Cephalopoda; order Sepiida; family Sepiidae; genus Acanthosepion; species Acanthosepion pharaonis. The sequence continues at coordinate 1,205,472 of CAHIKZ030005447.1, forward strand.
CAGCGAACCATGTAGGTCTCTGCTGCAATGTAATAATGCATCAACCAAATGTGTTGAGGACTTCAACTATCTTGGATAACACATAATAGTTTCCCAGAAAGACTTCAACATCCGCAAAGGTGTTGCATGGGATGTGCGTAACAAACTTCACAAGATGTGGCTCGCGAGCCTCCCATCCTCCTTAAAAGGTCTAAACCTTTCGGATGTTGATTGAACAGGTCGTACTGTATGGATCAGTAACTTGGAAATTACTATTTCGTCTCGAAAGACGACTGGATGTAACATATACAGATCTACTTAGAAAAATCCATAACATCTATTGGAAATCCCATACAACACAACACAATTTACGGAGAACTGAGACAAATGTTCTTAAGCTCAACCAAAAACGATTAGAGTTTGTCAGCCACTGCTACCAAGCGGACAGGGACATCGCCCCCTTCTTACTCCTATTGCATCCTTTTGGGAGTGTCCTCACAAAAATTGACTTTCCAAGGTACCATACATTGGGAGTCAGAGTTTGACTTTGGGTATCTGTGGACAGCAATACAGGACCGGATAGTGTGGAAAATATTTGTCAATGGAGCTTCTACCAACCATAGGGAAGACGAAGGATGCAGATAATGGTGCCGATCATTAAAATCTTCTAATAAGAATCGATTGTTACCTGTCAGGATTCTACGCGAGTGTGATTGGGGGACAAGGAATATTTTATTCTAATAAGCATACACAACTTCAGCAAATTTTCTTTTTCGAAAAGCTTTGAAAAGATGTAATGTAATTTTGTTTTTAATTGGGTTCACTCAATATAAAAGGATGTAAGAGGGAGTGAAGATTATAAGGATAATTAGGGTAGATAATGATTGATTCTAGACATGTTGTAACTAATATTCTAGTTTTAGAGGAAGCTTCTAAGTTGAAGTCTATTTCCACAAAGTAGCAGTTCGTGGGAAAAGACTGCCTTATTGCAACTTATCACTTACAACTAGAATATGGGGAAAATGAAGGTTATTCAACTCAATGGTGGTAGCATGATTGCTGGGCCAAAACTAGATTGAGAGGACTCTGCAGATGATCAGTTTAACCATGTCATCTAAATGGGTTTAAATACAGGTCAATTCATGTGTACTGATATCTAAATCGCATTTTGAAAAGCCCTTGGAATATATGATGAGAATAAATTAAAGACAAAATATTTTACCTTCATTTTAGACAAAGATGGAAGTAAAAATAATGGAAACATTCACAAAGTCAATGAAATTGTTGAACCGTTGTTCTCTCAAGGAGGCCTATTCTCTTGAACGCCTATTGGGTTTTAAGCTCGCCTCAGATCTCAACTGGAAAATGTATATACAGCCCATCACTAAAAACGCTTGAAAAATGTTCTCTGTACCGTTCCAGCAAGTACCTGAATGACCTACTAATTTGAGATTCCGTTTATATCATATTGAAACACCTGTTCTTGTACAATCACCGAAGCCAATCATCGCCGATCCTCGTCAGAAACTAAATGGCTGACTGCTGTAGAATAGGTGCTGTAAGCTTGGATTTGTGGCAGGTGTAATACATAACGGCTCGGAATTGGAAGTTTTAATGCTGAGTTCCACTTCTAGCGGGGTTCGTTACTGATACGCACAAATGTCCTTGGGGATGGTATGAATCCACTTCCTGTTAATTATCATAAATTGAATCAGTAGATCGTTATTCTCTCCAGAAAATACATACAAACTTTAAAAATGTGCAAAAGGTTCATAAACCTTAAAAACCTAATCAATAAATACATTCTATTATGCTCTACTTTTTCTCGAGCCAGATCAGACCGAAAATGGAGTACTGGGCATGAGCTGCCTAGACTTCAATTTATAGAGTTCATAAGACTCTACGCGTCTTTGTGAGAGATGAAATGTTATCCACATTACATCTCCTTCCCCACAAAATTTTCAAGCCTTTCTCTACTAAATGTTTACTTCCATGCAAAATATTCGGACGTGATACATTCTTTAGTTCTCTAAACTCTAACTCGCCCAGG
>CAHIKZ030005447.1:1212500-1270000 GCA_903632075.3 Acanthosepion pharaonis
TGTACCAACTGGAATAAATCAGAGTTTTGGCATTAGTTTTCTCTTCTAGCGGACGACCAGGTTCAGAATAAAGAAAGGATTCTTAGGGACATTCTTAGAGGCACTATATGAACATATAGCCGTATTGATGTATTTTGTTTCCAACAAAATGCAGCATCTATTTTAAAGAAGCCTTTTAAATGTTCTGTATCGCTTTTCTGTTTCGACAGTGAATAGACTACTACTTTGCTAATCAAATGATTTCGATTTCAAATCTGTACGTTTACCTTATCAAACATATTGAGATTCACGTTTTTATAACGATAGAGTCAGTGGAAAAAAAACTTGAACGAAAACAATAAAATACAATGACCAGAGAGATTCTCCATATTTTTATATTTGTATGTAGAGCATCATATTGAAAACTAGTAAAATACAAAATAATATATAACTTCGTTGGTTGAATAAAACACATTTTATATATATATATATATATATATATATATATATATATATATATATATATATATATATATGTGTGTGTGTGTGTGTGTGTGTGTGTGTGTGTGTGTGTGGATAGATAGATAGATAGATAGATAGATAGATAGATAGATAGATAGATAGATAGGTAAAATTTGTTTTATTCATATAAATTTTAAAAAATTAAATGAAAACTACAGACAAAAGTTCATTTTCTCCACCAAGACATTCATTTCTGTAGTTCACTGCTACCACCAAGCCGATTTTTTTTTCTCCTAATAATGGCCATGGTGGCCAAAACAAAATGCAGCATCTTTTTAAAGAAGCCTTTTAAATATTCTGCATCGATTTTCTAATTAGACAGTAAATAGACTACTACTTTGCTAATCAAATGATTTCGATTTCAAATACATTGTTTATTATACCTCCCCAAAATATATACTGCTATATTTTGAGGGAATTCTCAGTATTGGAGACGTTTATAGATGCAGATATAGTAGGTGTAGATATCAACATAATCGGCATTGTCAGTTGATCAATTCAATGTGACCTTCAGATCAATTGTAACTAATCCTTCGGCTGGCTTTATATTTATTTATCTGGGATTAAAGGAAGTAGGCGAAGGAGGAAACCAGCAACTTGAAATTATTTTCTTTAAGGCTAATCTTAGTTCTGAAGATCGCTTTGAAGTGTTGAAATGACAGTCCCCATGCAATAGTAATCCATTGTTTGCCTTGCAACATATACGATCCGCAACGTTTTAAATCAGTTCTTCCGACCGGCTCAGTCATTAGAAACAGCTGGGTATTTTTGATCTCTGTATGTTTGAATTATATTTGAATCGTAGCATTCCGAAAAATACCAGCCTGTTGAAAACAATATCTTGTCAAACATATTGAGATCCAGGTTTTTATAACAACAGAGACAGTGGAAAAAACTTGAACGAAACAAAAAATTACGATGAACAGAGAGTTTCCTTATATTTTTGCAGAACATCATATTGAAAACTAGTAAAATACAAAAAAATATATATAACTTCGTTGGTTGAACAAAACAGATTTTATATACATATATATATATATATATATATATATATATATATATATATACAATACAAAAAAGGCTTAAACACTAATATTCCATGGTCTTAAACACTATGTATGTTTATATATATATATATATATATTTTGCATATGTATATTTACCGCTAATATTATCTATCTATCTATCTATCTATCTATCTATCTATATATATATATATATATATATATATATATGCGTGTGTGTGTGTACAGATAGATAGATATGATAGATAGATAGATAGATAGATAGATAGATAGATAGATAGATAGATAGATAAAATCTGTTTTATTCATATAAAATTTAAAAAATTAAATGAAAACTACAGACAAATGTTCATTTCTTCATCAAGACATTTATTTCTGTAGTTCACTGCTACCAGCAAGCAGATTTTTTTTTCTCCGGATTATGGCCATTTTGGCAGAAACTATTCGAGGAATCTGAAATAATAATAAAAACGAAAGAATATTAATATACAACCCAGTGTGTCTGAAGTTTTTAATATTTTATTATTTTTTATTGTTCAATATATATATATATATATATATATATATATATATATATATATATATATATATATATATATATATATATATATTAATTTTTTTTAATATGATTCCTTTGCTACATAAGGGTTCTCATGTTTCACAAACAGGAGCTCTACATATATATATATATATATATATATATATATATATAAGAAAGTAAAGGTCTTTCGTAAGAGTATGCACATCATTAAAGCTGATGTACGTGAAGCTTAATTGATTAACCTTTTACTTGAGGAAGTCGGCATTGGAATGTTCTGGAAAGCACTCATGCAGGAGTTTCCAGAAAGTGTCAGTTCTTGGGAAAAACTTAATTTTTAAGGTAATTTTAGAATGATGATTTTTTTATTTTATTTAGAAGCATGGTTATATTTGTTAGCACCTATTATATATACATGATTATACGTACATGATTTTATATATAATTATGAAAAGGTTAAAAAGATCCAACTGGCCAAATCAAAATATAAGTAGTGTCTACCGAAGGCAGCTTCAAGGATAGATGTTATAATCACCATCATTAAAACTAGAAAGATTTAGGGATTGTACAAGACTAGCCACCCATGTGGGAAAATTAAAAGAAAAGATCCGTTTGTAAACTGGGAAATATTTAATTAGCGAAATCATTCAAAATGATAGTGATATCTTCTAACCGTGCCAGGAAGAAAAGTTAACAATAATAATATAATGAGAGATGAGAAATTATGATACGATGCATAGACACTAAAATGTTCTTTTTCATTTCGTTCGAACCAGCATGAAAATATGTACATTTCATATAACTCCATCACCGATAAAATTTCGTAACTCTTGCTTTTCTCCTCTCTATAATTCATGTGGTGCGCTTATTAATTAAGAAATAGGCAGCCTTAATATTCCATGACTATAATTTATTTCCCAAGAAAATATATTTTCCTGGTTCCTCAGGTCATATATATATATATATATATATATATATATATATATATATATATATATATATATATATATATATTTCAAATAAAGGTGCAAATTATAATTTATAAATTCATGAATCATTCATACAAAAAACAAATATAGAGGTTAATGATTTAAATGGCGAGAATACATCTTCGCAAACAATATAAATAAGATACATAAGATAAGACCTTATGCAACTGGAACTTATGAACAGGGATCATATTCATATACAGGTTCGGGGTTGATGTATGTTATTTATATTGTTTTTGAAGATGGCTCCCATTTAAATCATTTACTTATATTTGTTTTTTTATGAATGATTCATGAATTAAATACATACATACATACATACATACATACATACATACACACACACACACACACACACACACATATATATATATATATATATATATATATATATATATATATATATATATAAGGATTAATATAAATATAACATTAGTCACTTAGCTGGCATAATCTAACTGCTTCAGTACCTCTAATCCTGCGTTTCGATAGATGAACCACTATATATATATATATATATATATATATATATATATATATATATATATATATATATATATGATTATATATATGATTATATTACTTAAAGTCTGGTTCATTCTCTCTCATTTAATATTTCTATCTTCAAAAACTGGTACACTTTAAAACATAGTTTGCTTCTTTAATCGTCTTTATTTTATTTCTAAATGAAGATGTCGAGGATTTCTCATCTGTACCTCGACTTCCTGTATTTAAGCATAGGATTAGATTGTCATTTAGTTCTCATTATTATACTGTTAAAATTGCTAAATGCAACAGTAAGTACTATTCCTGCAGATTCTTCTTTCGCACTCCTCGCCTGTGAAACTCTATTCGATATATTCTTCTGTCGCCTTCAATCCTATTCTTCTAATCTTGCATTCTTTTGCAGTCACTTTTTCTCAGTTTCCTTTACTTTGTTGTACTTTATCCTCACTAACTCCTTGCGTCTTAACGGCCTTATCGCCTTTTTATGATGAAATGATTAAAGAATAATTCACGGCTTTGAAATGATGTCCTATTTTTTTTTAATTAAAAAAGCAGCATCCAGAAACAGATAAAAATGAACCAAAGCAATAAAAAAAAAAAAAACAATACTTTAAGAAATATCTTCAAATGAATCCGAAAGAAATGCGATTAGTTTTCTTTTAGTAGATAGTCATGTTCTTGCTATGTCTTGTGTCGTTTCTTTTCTATACGTTTGCGAGATAGCTGTATTGCAGTGTTTCGGCTTACAACGTCAGCAGCTCAGCAATAGGATCCTTCCTGTATTGTACGTTAGTTTGTTATCACAGCGGAAAAAAAATCCGTGGTCGAGTATAAATGTATTCAATATTTCTCTCCTGCATTCCCTTAATTTAATACAAGCTACCGATATGCTTTTACCTGACATACAATACTTTGAAACTCAGATGTCCACATCGTGTTCCCTTCATACATACTTCCGCAAATGTATCATCGACCATCAAACCTGGATATGTCAAAATCCGTCTCGACATTGCATACATGTTCAGATTATTTTTCCATATTACAGCTCTTCTGCTCAATATCTAATTGAATTCTTCCACGCCTATACGTTAAGGAAACTTACTCAGATATTTTTTTTGCTGAACAGATATTTCATAAACACAGATTATTTTAGACTCTTTTTTTTTCAGGTCATCACAATTTTTTGTCTTGATTCTATTTTATCTTACTCTCTCTATTTCTCTTTTCCTCTCCTTCTTTCTTCGCTGTCTCGATCTAACTTTTTCTTACCAGATTTCTTATCATCGAAAGTCTATGATTGTATCTATCTACTCCAATGATAGCTTTTCTTACTTGCCCCGTCCTGGGCTTATCAAACACAGATCAATTATATTATCGATTTTTATGACATTGTAAGCAGATATTTCCGAATATCTAGCTTCAGATAACCTATAAAACCGTTTAAGCTTGTGTAATCGCGGGTTCCTCTTTCCGATGTTAAACTATATTTTTCTCATTGGAAATTCCTCTGTTCACATCGAAGTCATGTTATTGAGAAATAACGAGCAGATTTTAATTTTGCTCAATGTTCTTAACCGATAATGTTTATCGAAATATAGAGGTTTTATATATTGTATAACTACAATAAAATCATTCCTTTTAAAGCTTACATCATTTAGAAGCGCAAAAACGTTACATAAATTTATATACTGGCAATACCTTTGAAAAGGTCAGAGTTTACCTTCTTCGGATGAATAATAATTATTAAGATAATAATTGAATAATCTGTGTGTAAATTCCTATATTGCATTTAAACTTAAAAAAAAAAACCTTAACAAAATATTGTAATTACAATCATGATTACAAATGAAAGAAATTATTCAGAAAAAGTAAGAGTGTATAAATGAAAAATTAAAACATACAAGTATTTCTGTTTCTCTGAAGCAGACGTTAAACACATTAGAGCGCTATCGACTCAATATATTCCCATTTTGTTGTTCTTAGTAATTAATGGGAGAATATATATATATATATATATATATATATATATATATATATATATATATATATATATATATATTATATAAAATCAAAAATTTTATAAAATGTTAAAGCAGGTTCCTTGCAACAAAACAACTGGGGTTTTCGAAACCATTCGATAACGTATGGGAGCATTTGGAAGCGTCCTCTAGCCAGTCAGCCGACGGGTGCATACGTGTGTAGAAGCAGAAGGGAGATATTTTGCATATGTGTTTTGAGTTTGTGTTCTGAGGTACAAAGATGGCGTTTTGGACATATGTTTATGAGGACATTCTATCTGGTTTTGGTGTCAGAAAACCGTCTCTAAAATTTACAGAAGTATTTTTCGATTGTATCTTGGAGTGTACATTTAACAGCGTCTACCGTAAAATTTAAACTTAATAACACAAAAACGGATGATTTGCGGACATATGTTTATATGGACTTTTTTTTTTGGTGCTAGGTAGACGCCCTCAAAATCTGTAAACGTGTTTTTGATATATATATATATATGTGTGTGTGTCTGTGTGTGTGCGTGTGTGTGTGTGTGTGTGTGTGTAAAAATCGAAATAAGTAAAGTTTAAAAGATAAATGATCATATATCAGAAAGGTGAATACTCAGTAGACATCTAAAACTTTCTTCATACGGTTTTTGTTTCTCTTTAGGATTACTATCTCCATATTCCTTAATCATTAGTAATTATGGGATATTACCCAAATGTAATTTCAAATCAATAGCAGGCATCGCAAAAAAAAAGATGTTTCATTTGTAAAAAGTATATGCATCACTTATATAGACTCAGCAATTATTGGGATAATCTTACTAGTATTTATGTAATAATTTAGGTAACCTTAGGTAACAATCTCGTAAAAAACATTATCTCCAAATCTCATAACATACAAAAGCCATTTTCTTTAAATCTACTGAATCTACTTTTTTTTTCTTTTTCTATGTTTTGTGTGCCTTTAGGATTTAGGAGTTCAAGACTTTTCACTTGCTATTATCATCTGATAGAGTTTGTGATTCCTTACTCCATGTTCTGCAATCCATTTTCACAAAATGTCTGAATAATATACAGACTGTTTCCCAATTCCTTTCTTGCTTTATATATATATATATATATATATATATATCATTTGAGCGTCAAATTTTTCAAGACATCTTACCTATGAGTCATAGAATGCTCAGCTCTGTTTACTAAATCTGTATCTTCTTTTTATTTATTGATGCCTTCCTATTAGCTTACATGCTCTATCCATGTTATTCTCAGAATCGCTCTTCATCACTGAGGCAGTTGCCCATCATCCACTCTCTTATCTGATAACTGATGCTATGCAATAATCTATGAATCTCGTCTCTGTTTTTTTTTTTTAATGAGATCTTTGTTTTGTAATACTTTGTTTAGCTTTTGGCATGTATATTTTTCACTTCTCATGCGTCTTCGGATTTCGGGGTCCCATTTTCCATAGTCTGTTAAAACATTTCCGAGGTGGTTAAATTGTTCTGCTTTCCTGTTTTCAGTTTATAGACACCACACCAAAATTCTGATTGACGAGGACAAGGCAACTGATTTTTTCTTTGACTTAGCCCTGGTGGCTAAATAGAGGAAGACTGGATACTGAAATTCAATATGTCCAAAACCTAACTAGTAACGTCCTGTCATCACCTTTGAGACCTTGAAATTTCTCCTATCATGATAGATTTTTTCTCTCAATGAAGCTCCTTAAAATGAATCTAAAGTTTATTTTTTACTCTGATGGACACCCTTTCCAAGGCCCGGGAGCCACTCGAGGTAGAGGATTACACAGTAAGACGCACGGTTTATGGTGATGTCGGAGTTATAACGGTTAATCCTAGACTTGATAAGTTAAGATTGTAGTGATCGGGAAAACAATCACTTGGGTGTCGGATTAACAGAGTAGCGGTTCACGGGAATAATCTGATGGAGTAGAACTTGCATATCGTAAATAGAATACGAAGGAATACGGTGGCCTGTTACAATGTGCATAGCTTGGCGTCTCTGAGCCGTAAAGTCTAGAATTGGTTGAACTTTCCATAGATATAGCGATAGAACACTGCGAGGCTTGTTTGTGGGAAAGAAATTGCCTAGTGGAAATCAGTTTATCTCCCACGAGGAAGATAACATGCTTTTGGACTATACTGAGATTGGAAAGTGAAGAATGGATATCTCTCCCCATCTATGCCAACACTATCCCATTTTCGGTTTGATCTGGCTCTTTTAAAGGTAGATGATAGCACGAGGAGTCAGGTACTTACAGGGAACCGGCTATTTCCCTAGCATCTTTAGCGATGGGTCGTATGTACGAGGTATATGTGAGGTGTGGGTTTGAGTTTAATGCTCAGTAGGCGCTAATGACACCTGACATCGATTCAGCGTGATTGGTGATAGTTTAATATCCGATCGGCGATGATGAACTGATATCTATTTTGGTTTTCGAGACATTGAGTGTAACCAGACAGTTCTTCCCCCGCCCTCGAGATGTTAGAGCTAGGCCGGAGGAGATATTAGCTGCCAATCCGTTCCTTTGGAGTTTTGGAGATTCTTCGATATAACGTTGTATCAGCAGTATAGTTATTCAAAAATGATCGGAGTATACTCTTAGGTACATCATTTATGTAAACTAAAAAAACACGGTTAGTCAGCGAAGCAATCCCTGGTGGACTGTCGCATTGATTATGCGATTTATTATAAACGATTCACGAAAACACCGGTTACTTGTACTGCTGCAGTACGTATCTGACTACATTTGCTATATACAGTACTGTTCGATAAAAGTGACTTACCTGATTTTTTTCTTACTAAATGTTCTCTCCGATGAAACGAAAGTTGAGCTAAATTCAAAGGATAAGCGATCTAAAATCCGAAGAACAAGCTTTGAAAGCTCTTTGAAGTTAGCAGTGAGTACTGTCAAGCATCCGTTCAGTATAATGTTCTGGGGATGCTTTTCTTTTCATGGAACTGGTTTCTTAAAACCTATTGAAAAGACCCTCAGGAGCGAGCAGTACAAGAGAATCTTAGAGCCTTGTCTGCTCTCTTCTCTTGAAAGAGCGCAAATTGACCCCACCAAGCTCATTTTTAAGCAGGATAATGTTCCCTGTCACAAATCAAAATTGATGAAGGAATACCTGATGAGAAGCAGGTGAGTGTTATGACATGGCGCCCCAATTTCCTGACCTCAACCACATAGAAAACTTATGGAGCATTATAAAGTACGTGCTCTCGAGAAAGCAGTTGAGCAACATTCCCCATAACTTTCATCGCAGAAGAGCACATTTAGTAAAAAAAATCAGGTGAGTCACTTTTATCGAAGAGCACTGTATTGACGATAACCTAGTCAGACACGAACGTGAGAATTCCTGCAATATGTGCGCTGGAGCTAGAGCTGGAGCTACCGAATCCTCATTTACTCGTCTTGATAACGTCTATAAGTGTCTACATCGCCTTGTGGGTGATGAATTATTTTCTATCGTACAACCCCACAGATGAAACGTTGCAAGCCACACGCTACTCTATTTCCATGGCAATTATTCTCACGGGCTACATTCCACTAGTCCGGAAATTGACAGATGGGACCTGGTATGTCAGTAACACGGAGATGAATCATCTTCATTATCCTTCATATTTCATAAGTAACAAGGAATTTCAGTTCGGTCAGATTCTTCCCAAGAATTGATTCTTTTGGGAACAGACACCCGAAAGTTTTAATCTCTTCAAGTCGAGATTTAACAGTTATCTTACATACATAACCTCATAAATTGCACTTCGGTTTGTTTTCTTCTTTTGTTGGTGCATTTTCTATTTGCTTTTTTATTGATAGATTCGTTTTTTTATAGCTTATCAACTCTTTTGCAGATTATTTAAACCTAGAAAATATTTTTAGATTGTGTGAAATGTTTTGAGACATTTATGCTTTAGTGATATAAGTCTAGCTAAATAATCCAAAGCTGGGGGCATAATAGGTGGATCCACACCATTCCCAAAGTTATTTGTGCGTAGATGAATATAACGAATCCAACGGAAATTGGAACTCGACTCTACGATTAATAATTCCGATCCATTATCCATTACACTACCCGCACATAAAACCTTACAGTACCTGGTATTTTTAAGCAGTCACCCTTCCAGTTATTGATTAGGCTCGATGTTGCTTAACTTTTCAACTTGATATAGCTGTAAGCATTCTTGTTTTTGCTTGTCTTATGACCATATAACATCATATAGAAACCCTCTAACTTGAGTGGCTTTTGGTCCATTGTACTGAGAGAATATTAGTAAGAAAAGATCTCCAATTCGTAACACCCATATTGAGCAGCTTTTGCTAACAACCCTAGATTCTGTCTCCTTAACATTTATTGTTACACCTTTATCATTTTTTTCTTTTCCTGAACTTTTTAGATTTCTGGCAGCATTTTTTTTTTTTTTTTGTGACTATCGTCTGCACATTATCTACTTATATTTTTAAGATTATGCCAACCAGTATTAAATCCTGATAGAACTTCTGGTTTGCTTAAGTTCACTTCGTTGTATATGCTGACTATATCCGGTAAGATGCATACTTTTCTTACGCTTTTTTCTATATCAGTTTAAATGAATTGCCAATGCTTACTCAAACTTCTCCAGACTAGAAAACTACGAATCATAAGATAAAGCAACCTCAATCTATATAATAATATTATACCTAAGAAACTTCACAATGAATTAACAGAATTTTGAAGGCATCTGGTAATCCTCCCACTGATTTGAATCAGATCAGATGGAATAAAAAAAATATACAACTCTACGTTTTTTTCAGGACCAGTCATTTTAAACAGCAGGCGAAAGCAGATTTTTAAGAATCGCAGTTAAATTTTTAAAATTAATAAGCGTATACTAAAACATATTATACGATTCTTGTACTGTTTCCATGTGCTTCCTTCAGTGAAATATAATTGTATACAGAATTTGATCTTTACTTTTGCGTTTCAATCTGGGGTGTCATAATTTTTAGATTTTCGCTGACATTTCAACTAAAAGAATATCTTGAAGGAAAAGGAATAAATAAGAAAATGCAATTGCCGATGTTGAAATAAAAACGAGGACTTGAAATCGTAATGACAACTGGGTGGCCGACGGAGAATATGACAGCATATAATTTAACCGGCAATAACAGTGCTAGTAGTAGTAGTAGTAGTAGTAGTAGTAGTTGGAGTAGCTATATAAGAAAGAGTAGAGTCAGTAGAGATAGAAACAAACAAAAAAAACAATAACATGGAGAAAGAACAAATCGAACAATAAATGCAAAGAAAGAAAGAAAGAAAAATTCAAAGTTGGAAAAAGAAAGAAAGAAAGAAAGAAAGGATCAACAAATTTAAAGTTGGAAAGAGAAAGAAAGAAAGAAGCAATAAATTCAAAGTTGGAAAAAGAAAAAAAGATCAATAAATTTAAAGTTGGAAAGAAAGGAAAGAAAGAAGCAATAAATTCAAAGTTAGAAACAAAAGAGAAATTAGAAAGAATGAAATAAGAAGGAAACCAAATTGAAAAGATGAAAGCGAGAAATATATTCAAGAAATGAAAGAATCGAGCAATACATGCAAAGAATATAATGACAGAGAGCAAAGAAGAAAGAAACTAGAAATAGATGCAAATAACATAAATAAAGAAAGAAAGAAAGGAGCGACAAATGAAAACAAAAATAAGAAAAAATAAAAAAAGGATATTAACGTGAAAGAAATTAAACGAACAAAAAGAAAGAAAGAAAAATAAGCGAACAAGACATGTAAAGAATGACATGAGAGAAGAAGAAAAAGAAATATTGGAGAAAAGGATGAAATGCAAACGAATAAAGTAGTACAAAAGAAAATGTTCGATAGAAAAATAAGGTATGTTTGAACAGAAGAAAAGATTGCAACAGGATTTCATTTTGGGAAATACAGAAAAAGTTGGCCAGTATGGGAAAATGTCAAGGAGACACAGTTCGATAATTTGAAAAGAAGCCAAAAAGAAACATCAAGTGTTAAGAAGAATCAGAAGAATAACTAAAAATGAAAATGGTAGTAATTCTACAAATCATGAATCGAAGTATCAGCGGCTGTAGTAATGATCCTCTAAATGCAAAAAAAAAAAATCAGCGTGGTTTTCAACTGACGATAGAATGCCACTTAATTAAATCCAAAGTGCAGGATAAAAAATGGTAACAAGCAATTGAAACATGACCCAAAATAATATACAATCTTTATTCCAACCGTTATCGATCAAGCAAATATCCTGAAATATTTCCTCAAAGATTTACATTAGATTCCAAAACGAAAATTTATTGTGCATATATAAGTTACTTGAGTTATCTGTACTTAATAAGAAGCGTTGAATTTTTTTTAATCATGCCACATGTGCATATTTTAGCAGAGAGATGAAAAGATGGCGTCGGACTCATACCGGAAACTCGAGCACTCTAATGAATGTATTGGATGATAAGCTCGCACTCCCACCTTACTATCTTCATATAATCTTTCTTGATGAATTATTTAAAAATGATGTTTCTAATTAAAATGCACTTGATAAAGCACAGCACAAATATATATATTCAACTGCTGTGAAAACTTGATTTATTTTGAAAAGATATGAGAATAATCAGGAATTATTATTTGTGGAGTACACCACCCGCTTAGGGATAAATAAATTAAATATACAAACAAAGAAAGTAAAGCAATACAAGAATGCGTTTTCTCGCCAAATATAATATACTTTTACAGCGTTGCAATTTTAAGAGAACTACATGTCCTACAAAGATTTATTTCAATGCAGACATTCTTAACACCATAGCTACGCAGATGATACTGGGTTAATGGCAAGCATAAAGAAATCTGTAGGAACTTCTACAGGAAGTAGCAAAGGATAGCGGGAAAAATAAACTAAAACTAAAGTGTAAGAATAGAGAAGGTAAGGATTTAAGCGGGAGAAACAACGCTAGAGGCGAGCCACGACCTGGAGATATTAAAATCGAACAAGTGCAAAGGTTTACATATCTATGAAGTCTTTTAACAGATGGCAGAAAAATGTAAGAAATCCGAACTTCCATTGAAAGTATGAATGATGTATTTCAAGAACAAAACATGAATTAAGAAACAGAAAGATGTTATAAGAAACAACGAAAAGATTTTATGTAACGCCAACCCTCATATAAGGCCGTGAAGACTGTATAACATCCTCAGAGGAGAAGACGAGGCATGATGCAGTTTATATGTCTAGAACATATAAACTGGGGAAAAGACACTCGTAGGACATATACAGGTCTGGAGGGAAAAAGACATCAGAATATTAAGTGCAAGATATATTAAAACGAGAAAAATTTCCATGAACTACAAGCGCGAGGAATTAGGGCAGAGCCATATTTGCTCACGTCAAGAAGGGAAACAGATGAATGAAAAAAAGGGAATTCAAAAAGAAAATAAAGTCCATATAAGGAAAATATAGATATTACTTTTCATTACAAAAAGATTTTTATCATACTTGATATTTCTTGGGAAACTTGATTTTTAAAGTTTTGAAAAGCGGAAAGATATTTCGACTCCGAGCAACTAATTAAAAAATATCACCTATTTATTATTTCCGTAATTAAACACTTACGTGTTGCATAAATTTTAATTGTAGCATGAGTAAAAATAAATTGAATTTAGTAAAAATTATTTTCAACTGTTCTTTCCCTTCTGTATGTGAAAAGTCATGATTGCTGGAAATTATTGATTTTAAAATACGTACGACTTCTACTACTAAATGTAATCTCCGTGACATTTTAAAATATTTAGTATAAATTCACCTATAATCAATTTTATATTTTATAAATACTATCAAATATAGAACATATTCCTAATAATTGAGCTCTTTGTGAAGTTTAAACTGACGAATAATTCAGGGTAGTCTGCTCCGAAAGTGCCGATATTATTTGCCTATTTTTGATTAATAGTTTTGTTATAATTACATAAGGTAGATTTTCTTTTTGTAAACGTAATCTTCCTTTCCGCAGAAAATGTTAAGTTTACATTATTTAAAACTTAATGAATGTCGAGGTCAAAATAAAATGTAGTGGGAAAAACATGTGTCAATAAAAGATGTTGCTTCTTCAAAGTGGATTAAATGTTGGTAATCATAAGACTTACCAACGTAAGTTTCTTTACACTGCTATACGTATAATACAATCCCCCAGGCTCACTTACTCTAGAGGCTTTTATTGAATGAGGTTGCTTTATGGATGTCAGAGAATGTGCTAAGGAGTTTAGGTTATGAAGATATATAGGATATATAACTGTTGTCTTTGGACTAGAAGTGTTCGGCGAAATATCCTTACAGGAGACTGTTTAAGAAAGTGACGGTTCTTAAGGAGAAGCTGTTTAAACAGAACATCCTTTTTCTAAGATGAATAAAACCTCAAATAGGATGACTCGTTAATGTCTACATAGCATGCCTGAAGTGGTGTAACGAAGGCATTTAACTTGACAGAACCTTTTACAGCAATAGTGTAGTTCGTCCCGTCTAAGCGGAAAGCGCTGTAGACTGGGAAATTATTCATGATTCCTGAGAGACGATTTTGAATTATGTCAAGGCTTCAGAGTAACGAATGAGCAGCTCCAGCACATATATGGCGGCAATATTCCACGTCTTGTCTGATCAGGCCTTTGTAATAGTGGAACAGGTGAAAACAGTCAGATACCTCTTGGAGCCGTAGAAGGAACCGTCGCTTTTCTAACGTCTTTAGCGATGTATCATTTAGCGATGTATCTTAGGCGGATTTAATTCTCCGAAAGGAGTGGAAAGAGTTCATCCACGAGACGACTTCATAGAGCAATCCTTCATCTGTGCAAATCTATCAGATTAATCTGCTAAATGGTTACTAGCAGAGAGATCTGAAACGGATGGAACATATATGTGATATAGGGTAAGTTTAAAAATGCAGTATGACAAAGAGTTTTTTTTTTTTTGCACCAGAATTATTAAACTATCTACACCGAGACTGTCCAAAGAAAGGATATACGGCACACCAGAATTTAGCTTTGATGGATAAAATCTCCCGCTGCTATTATGACATTTTTTGTAAGAAAGATGATAAAAAAATTTTAAACGTTAATAAGCAAGAATAAAAGATATACCTGAAAATTTAAGAAGATAGAATAGTTAGCTGTCAACAAAAGAGACGACTCAATGTAAATGGCTCATATAAAATGTCAAAATCAAAACTATCTGCTTATACGACAGAAAGTGTGAAAAATACATCTGGACTCCACTTCAAATAAATAAGTAAATTATAAAGAAAAAGGGAATGAGTGAAAGGCGTTTATGTTTTATATCTAATCAGTGTATAAGACAATGAATGTCTGCTTACAGGTGAATGAATGATATGCGGACACAGGGATCAGATTCTATCAAGAAGATCTTGGCCGGAATGTATTAGTAACAAGTAAGTCTTTTGAAATACAGGAGCCGCAGAAAAATAGAAGTTGAAATTTCTGAGACATATAACGAGGAAAGAAGGCTTAGTAAATTTCACACTCTCTGCATGTCAACCGCCAATGTCAGTATTATCCGTTTCCCTTCAAGGAACCATTTCGAATTCATTGGCCGAGAAGTGAATACTTTGAATAGGTTGTAGTTTATAAATTCTTTCCCTTTCCTAATTTTGAAGGAAAATACGTTTTTCAAGTCATGTAGCTGTTATCACTCTTTCAACTACTAGTGAAGCTTTCCATCATAAAATTTTATTTCAAGTAGTGTGAAACGACTACATATTGATTATGTCATCATATGCTGTTCAAATCATATGTGCAACCCATTTTAATTGTTACTGCTGTTGAAAGTCCTCAAGTGATTTGCTCCAAGCATAATCACGTGCTCATAGAAATAATGCAAATATTTCTGAGCAACTCCCGAGTGAGTTTGGCAAGTTTTAGGTTTTGTAACACTTTCTAAAACGTACAATAGATTACAAGTCATGGATTGTGATGAAGTCAATGGGAAATGTTTTTACTGCATCACCTATTTCACCAAATAGATGTCACACAATTGTTCTATCTTTTTCGTTGTAATTCCCAAGAAATTTCAAATTGAAAATGAAAAAGACAGCAGCACTCATGCAATATCCATAGCCAGTTTTCGCAGTGCAGTATTTGAAGCTGGTTGGTTGGTTGAATTTGCATATCAACACCTCTATGGGTTTCTTTGATGTCGAAATCTAAATATCCCGCACGCAATTTTATGCGTTCAACTACAGTTAAATTATACATAATTTTATACTCTACGGGTAAAGGTATTTTTTCAGGTATATAATTTGTAGATCATAAAATGTATTGTTGGTAAATTTTACAATAAAACATATTTATATTTATTTTTAGTTTTACATTGATTTTATTTTGCTATAAAAATATAGTGTTTGTTATTTTATTATAAAAATGTACTGCTGATTTTTGTTTGGGTTTTAGTATTTACCCATAGCTAGGAACCTAGCATGTTCTACCATCCTGAGCCACGGTTGCCTTGGGAACAAACCAGTTATGAGGAGGTTTCACGCTCTTCAAAACCTCCAATCTCCCGATCATTGAACTTCCCGGTTGGTGTAGATTAGATATCTGAAGTAATTTATCTGCTGACCTGTGATTATATTACGAAACTCCAGGATTGTTCATTATATTGTATATAAACAGATTTATTTATATATTTATTGATACTTAGTTTTTAATTTCAGATATATATCGATCATTATTGGTCAGAAGAATTTAGCCTCATATAGAAAATATCCTACAATTATTAATCGACGAGGATACAACTTTAAACAATTTTAAAATTGTGAAACATTTGAACAGATGCTATAAACTTATTAAAATTAAAATTGAAAATGCTGTCGAGATATGGGAAATAAATCGTTTAAGGAAGTCACAAAAATGTTTTGCGAAATATTACGAGTAATAGGCATGTCAAATGGATTGAATAAGGCAAGGTGAAGCGGATATTGCGAATGTAAAGAGGCAAGATGGAGAATATTACTCACAATGGCTTTAGGCAAACATCATAAAGAGAAACCTACAAGTTTATTCAAAAGGATCAAGATACCTTTATAATAAAAGTTTCAGAATAACAGACCAGAACTAATGTGGCTCCAGGAATGTAAGCACGGACTTGTATTCAGAATGAATTTTAGGGCTATATCACGTTGTAACACTGGTTCTCCTCAGATCATTGAAGTTAAGCAACGTCGCGACTAGTTATTATCTAAATGGCTGACCGCTTATGAATACCAGGTACTGTAAGCTTGAATGTAGGTTGTGCGGTTGGTGTTTGGTTTGTTTTATTTTAAGGCATATCAACACCTCAATGGGTCATTTAATGACGACAAAATTGTTATTGATGGTAATATTTTTCCCAAAAAATGTATTGCTGGTAATATTTTTTGTTTTAAGTATTTCTGGTATTGAAACCTATTTTTACAATTTCATAGTGTTTTGACACCAGTCTAGAGGTTAATTATTTACCCATAGATGGGTCCCTAAAAAGTGCTACCACCCCGGGTCAGGGTGGACCTGGGAACAGCAGCAATTAAGAGCTGGTCCTATGCTCCTCAAAATCTCCTGATCAGAGGCCTTGCTATTGGACATAGATTATCGTCTTACCCAGGACGCGGATGTAATTTATCGTCTTACCCAGGACGCGGATGTAATTTATCGTCATATGCGGGATGCTGATGTAGTTTATCGTCTTACCCAGGACGGTGCGGTTGGTTTAATGTATGATGGTTCGAAATGAAAATAGGAGAGCAGGGTTCAAATTCTAGTTCGTTTGGTTATATTCACTTACGTGCAAATGCACTTAGGCGATCATGAATCGAAATAATCGGTTAGTGTTCCATATTTCTCCCTACTAAAATGCATTAAGCCATCGTGGAACATAATGGTCCACCTCACCCCATGAGCTAGGGAATCCCTACTTCCAACAAAATACTATACTCAAGCGGCTAAATAGAAAAAAGAACAGCTTGATCTAGGTTAAATCCATTCCATCAATTTATACAATTATGATTCATTTTCTTTAAATGTTATACAAAGTACCGAGGGTTCCCTTATATCTCTGGCCATTCCATTCCTCTTTTTATGCATGTCTCCTACTTCTACGTTCTGCAGTTTGTCGATTTCTATCTATTTCCCAAACAAGGACTGGGAAAGTATAAATATCGAAATTATGAAATTCCAGCTATTTTTCGCTTTCAAGATCATTTGAAATCCAAGCTTTACCTGTATTAAATACTAAACTCTAAAGATATTAATGAAAAATGCATTTATTTCAATCACAAAATTTAACAATGGTATCGAATACTAATGAGTAACTAAAGTCTATTATTTGAATCCATTTAATTTAGAAAAGAATGATATTTAAAACATTAGCATCGAATATTGATGAGAATTTAAAACGTATTGTTTAGATCTATTTTATTTAAAACGGAGTTCTGTTTAAAACATTGACACCGAATACTGATGTGGAGCTATAATCTATTAGTTGAATCCATTTTATTTAGAAACAGTTCTATTTAAAACATTGTCAACGAATACTGATAAGATACAATCTATTGTTCGAATCCATTATATTTACAAAAGAGTCGCATTAAAAAAATCTGTTCATCGAATACTGATGAAAAGCTAAAATCTATAAGGCCCGACTTAATGAAGCGATTATTAAAAAAATATTTGTAATTGTTTCAAAAGGTTTCACTCAGTAAATGACTAATATTGTTGATTATCCCATTAGTCATTGTCAGCAAAATTTCGATTCAGTCAGACACAGCTGCCATGTGAATGTTTGCAATTCTCATTGAAGCTTCTCAATCACATTGATACAAACCGATAAACTTGTTTAACTCTGACTGAACACAAAATTGCCATGCCTGTCTCGCTTGAGAAAATCTTACATTTCACCGTGATCTATAAAAGCCAGATTTTTTTTTAATCTATTGAAATAGAAAATAATAATTTAAAACGATCAACATTTCTCGCAGTCAGAATGTAATTTTGGGTTTTCATTAAATTTCATAAATATTAGTTAACGTTTAACAAACATGTAATGTTTAATTGATAAAATAATAAGTAGTTGGTATTTTTTAATTGGTTTATCACAGCAGAAACATCTTTCTGCTTTTCAATTGTTTAAAAATCGAGTCTCTCACGAAATATCATATACGATAAAAATATATTTGAATTTAACAAATGTTAAAGAATTTAACGAAAAGTTAAACAATGTATCAACAGAAAAACTTCCTTAGAACAAAATGCAATATCAGTCCTCCTATGTGTGAGTGAATGCTGAACAATCTCCTCAAAGATGAAGACCTGCTTCTACATGAGAATGGCGAGAATATCATAGATAGAACATTTTACAGAAAATGCGAACAAAATGCACATTCATACATAACATTAGAAAGAGAGAGAGTTAAAATTTCTAAAGAATATAATGCGGAAGAGGCATTGGGAAATTGGATACTCACGGGACAGATTGAAGACAAGACAGAAAGAAGAAAACTATTCGTAACTTAACTAACGAGAATGAGTCAATGGATGGCGAATCAAGCTTTAGTATATACAACAAACAGAAAATATATTAATAGCTACAAAGGATAGGAAATTGTAGAAAGGCATGATCGCCTATGTCCTGAAGGAACATGGTAGATAGAAGAAGTATTGTAATGGCACAGGAAAGAAACGGATATCAACCTTGCGATAAACCAATAAAAATGAGGAAGAAACTAATGATAAAATTTCCTTCTGACTCAAAAATTAAGGATAAAAATCTTTTATTTCCCATGTTCTCTTGATAAAACCCAAAACACTTCTGTTCGAGAATCATCTTGATTGATTCTTATGCGTAGCTAATCAATTTCTTCTTTATAAATTTTCGATGAGCCTTGATCTTATCAGATATTTTGTTCAAAATGGTTTTCTTTCTTACCAAAATGTCACAATGACATATACGCATATATGATTAATACAGCTTCACAATTATGCATATCGGTTTTAGAATGCATCTCAGATTATATTCCTAATCATACATAGGTATAATAACTATGAAGCGTATTCAAATAAATGTATTCGATGAACGCTAGGAAAATCGAAAGTCTGATTCAAAGAACTTCTATTAAAGCTGAATTTTCTCAAAATCTAAAATCCAAAATTGATTTTTTGAAAAGTAGTTCAATTTTGAATACCTTCTTTGTACGGAATTAGGAACGGACTTGTTATTTCCGTCATGCCTTTGCCATATTACTATAAATGTTATATTTAGTGGGTAGACAGTCATGAGCAAACTTCATATTTGTAGAGAGTGAAAATACTGTCTACTATCCTTGAGATGGCAATATTTAGTTACTACAATAGAGTTAACAGATGTAAACTTCAAAAGGCACCATCAAGAGATTCGCATATTGTAAATAGAGTGTTGTAGCATACCTACTAACGATAATGGGTATGTCCCCATTCACATAAATACAGTAGTAAATACTGTATGTTAGTCTGCAGGTAAAGACTGCAGGGTCGGCCTCATATTAAATTCGGCCTTGTGCCACATCTCACTGTGTAAAGAGGTTGGTAGATATCGTGCAGTTGGAAATTCATTCTGGAATTGACATGATATACTTCTAGTAGTTGAATACTTCTTCTACGCGCCACTGGTGAATCTTATATGTGTTGCTCTTGTCCTAAGTATTATTATTCATTACCAACCTTCGTGTGATTATTCTATTCAGTACATCATGCCATCCTTTACCCACTTTAACAAAAGTCTGAAGTTTGTTTTTGGTGTAACCGAACTTTAGCATCGCCAGCATAAGTTAGCATCGATACCTAAGCCTAAACTAATACGGTACGTGATGCATTTATTAAATCTTTTAGTTATTTTACGCACATCTGACGATGATATATTGTATACTCTTTTCAGACGAGCTAATATTATGTGTATATTGGTAATCGTATATCTGAACGACATCGTAATTGTTTAAGGTATTCTTCAGTCATTTGAAGCAGTATAATCTCTGGAAGATATATATTTGTTACAGTGTGCCATATGATTAAAATGGTATAAATATCACCCTGAATCACTCTTAGAAATCATGAGATCATTATTCTTTAGAACGTTACCATTCATACTGACAGGTATATAAAGCTCATAGACACTTTTAAATAAAAATAACTTCTCGTGGTGACCATGTTAAGGAATATGATTTTTTTTTCACAACGTGTACGCCAGCCACAGTTGAAGTGGTGTTGCTTGGGCAAAATAGACTAACGGAGCCCATCTCTCTCCAGATTGGTTTTAAATCCGGAGCTTTTCTTTCTCCTAGACCTGTTGCCAACCAACGTTATAGAACCCAGTCTTTTCTGTTATTTACCCATAGGTAGGAAGGAGAAGAGGATTCATAGCTTTTCCCAAAGGTATTAGCACATAAGTGAATTTAATAGGTCCGACTGGAATTTGGACTCAGTTCTCCGATTCTCCAATCCGTGTCGCTAGCCATTACCCACCGTGACTCCTGTAATAAAATAAATGTATATAAAAGAATTTTCAGATACAGAAAAATGCCCTTAATGTACACTATAACTACCATGCAAGAGTCTGGAGCCCTGGATGTAATAAAGAAATAAGACATATAGGGATATTAACAATAGCCTTAGCGGATCGTGTTTGCAAGAGATTCGAAATCGACATAGGCAATAATAAATAGGATATGAACACTGTATCACGTAATATCAGGATTTGTGAAATCAAAATGCATGCATTAACTAACATGTTTTATCCTCCTTCTCAGTTGGAGGAATAGTCTAAAGAGAATTAAAATAGATTAAAATGTGATTAAGAGATTAAAATGCGTGTAGTCTTTTTTTTAAAAAAAAATGCTCAGTGGAAAATCTTATGATGCCATTTCTAACTTAAGTCGCTGGTTGGAACTCGGAAAGGAATGAAAATACAACGGAAATCAAAGGAATAATAATAATAATAATGATAATAATAATAATAATAATAATAATAATCACTGATTTGACATTTTTTCAGGTTGCCTGTGTAAATAAAGCGAAAAGTACAAGAAGTAAGTGAAAAGCATCCTTTGTTTCATCGCAATCATGGTTTGATATTAAAGGATGTATAAATAACAAAGTGGTATTTAATCAAAGTTCATTTATGATCTTTTTAGAAACAAAATTTGATGATTGAGTAATTCGAAAATCGATACGTGTTTCCATGATCAGAAACTGCACAGTATTTTTTTATTAAATTCAAATTTAAATCAGTTTTCAAAAAACGACATGAGAAAGTGACTCTGATTACAGAGCGAGCCTTGAACATACTAAAATTGGACTTGCTTTTCTCTTTTATCCAAACTTTATAGCTGACAGACATCAAAAAGATTTTTATTTTGAATCCAAAATGAAAAAAAAACACATGAAAGAAAAAAGAAAACTAATTTAATTCGCAGATTTCTTCTTCGTTTCTCGTTCTTTGTCTACTAACACCGCGTGCTGTTGTAATCAAGTTGTTTGCCAAGATGTAATCGGCGCCGCTGTTTACAGGGATAGTTTATAAACAAGATTTGAACAAGAGTCAACCTAATTTTACTAATTCGCTTTGTAACTGACATTCGCTTTTGTTGCTAATCGACATCCGATTAATCGATATCTTCATTTAGGAATTTTATGCAATATATTCCAAAAAGGTTATTACAAACATGCTTTCGATTATGCCATCCGCTGTGTAAAGAGCAAATTCAAGGTTTGGTGTTATTGCCCGCAAAAATCCATAGTAAACCCTGATTAAAAGGGAGATTCAAAATTGTAGCATGTGTTGAACTGCTAATCTACACAAAACCGAATTTTCAATGTTAATAAATAAATATAATGGAAATGTATTTAACACCAGAATTTGTTCAGACAGAATGCATTGAAGTCTGAGAATATAACAATAACAAGAATGAGGAAAGAAGAAGAACAAGAAGACGAGACCAACCACAACAACAGCAATAAAGAACAACAAATACAACAATAGCCATGATAATTACGAAGAGGTTTATCAATGTAAAATGTGAGTGATCTTTGTTTTTATTGTTTTTGTTTTTGTTTTTACAAAAAATGATCAGTGGACGTTGTCATGAAGTCATTTCTGGCCTTATGCCGCTGGATGGGACTCGGAAAGAAATTTGTATACAATAGAAAGTAAAGGAAATACTACTACTACTACTACTAATAATAATAATAATAATAATAATAATAATAAATAGCAGCAGCTTATATTCCCTCTCATGGATATGGCAGTTCCATAAGATAAAATATATATAACTTTCAAAATATATAGCACTGGAAGAGTTATAGCTTTTCGATTTGAAGGCTTGCCATCGATCAGAACTGTACAAAAAACGAATATTATACATTGCACCGTGTGAAACTGACCATCAACTCATCAACAATGTAAATGTATCACTTAACATCAGTATTTGTACAGACAGAATGCGCATATTAAATACCTTGGATTAGCCTAACACTCGGATAAATAATAGAAGTAAACAAACAGCAATTAATAATAATAATAATAATAATAATAAGAAGAAGAAGAAGAAGAAGAAGAAGAAGAAGAAGTGAAAACAAGGAAGAGAAACTTATCTATATCATAGATCGACTACAGAAAGAGGTTCGAGAGAGTACACATTTATATAGGGAGAAGAAACTAAATATATAGACAATAAGATCTGCAACGGTCAAATTCATAATGGAGAGAATGAAAGCATATTGAAAGAATGTAAAATAGAAAAAAGGGTTGTTAATACTTGATCCATCGAGCGCCATACAGCGATAGAGAAATTAAAGAAGAGAAATTTATCAACTACGATCCACTGAATTTTATTTTACCTATCTCTGGAAGTCAAACAAGGTCACAATGTTGCCCGTTGTCATTCATGCACTTAAAAGGGCCTCTAAGAGAATAGAGATAAGAATGAAAATTCCCATTGATTGCCAGGAGGAATTGTTAAGGTAGCTCCTTAGGAAAGACAAAATAATCCGAAGAGTGATGAACACTTAGAGTCAGAGAAAAGTACATGCTATATAAGGATTTCTATCAATGCATTACTAGTATCTATTAAGAAGTTATATGGGAAAATACGATAATAATGCTATCGATGTTATTTTCATTTTCGTTGTTTCTCGTGCAAAATAACTAGAAAGACGTCGATTTTTTAGTTACATGGGCCTTCAGGAAAGTAACTCATAACTCTCCACAGCGTGTCTTTATTATCTATGTATTCTTGGAAAAGAGGCACCCCGAAACCGTGTAATGGTTAGCAAGCCTGTCTTGCTAGAACAATTACGACTGAGTAGTCAGTTCGATCCTCACTGCGTGCACCATTGTTTCTGTCTTGTGCCACATCTAAGATACGCTTGGAAAATCACTATATTCTTCGAAAATATAAAGGTGTGGTTTTCCATTTTCTTCTCTTATCCTGACCGCTAACAAAGCTTACAGAACCGCTTATATGCTGTTACATTACTCATAGCTGGATGGGGTGGAATTTTTCAATGGCATTTGTGCATAAGTGAACCCAGGATGCTAGGCTGGAATTTTCTACTTCATTTTACGTTGCAGCATTACCACCACAGGTTCAACAAGGGAAAAGAAACCCGCGAATCGATTTAACATAGAGTCGCGGCATAATCCGTACTACAATCGATTCTCGCGCCAATATTCCCCAATTTTTTTGTTTGTGAATTTTATTGTTTAGAATTTGCGCGAAAAAAAATACCTCGTAATTTGATAAGATCAAATCGGATTTCCTTTTTATTTAATCGATTAAACATGTCCGTTAAAGCAAACTCAAAAAATACTTGTCAGATGATACTTTCTACTACCGTGGTTCTCACGTCGGGGTGAATATTAAGATTTCGGTCGGGAATTAGGCCTACCGATCGGCAGCTTCAAACTGTTCAATCACTGATGTTTCTAAAATTTACAATTTTACAGGGTGCTTTCACAGACATTTTGTCTTGGAAGAGGATAATATTTGTTAAATATGACAAAAGGTTGCATTTTAAATAAATCCAGTGTCACTTATCTCTCATAAATATGTCAAATAATTTTCGTAAAATCTAATTCGCATTAGTTTAGTTTGGTTTCGTTTGTTTTGTTTTTACGACATATCAACCTCAAGGGGTTATTTAATGCCGACAGAATTTTTATCGCTGCTAATATTTTGCTTTGTCAAAAATCTATTTCCGGTAATATTGTCCTTCAAAAATGTATTGCTGGTAATAATTTTTTCAAAAATGTATTGCTTGTAATAGTTTTTTTTCTTCTAAAATTTGTTGCTGGTAATAATTTTTTTGGAAAGTATTTCTGGTATTAAAACCTATTTTACACTTTCATAATGTTTTTACCCCAGTTTTGTTGTTAACTATTTGCCCATGGCTGGGGCCCTAACAGGTGTCAGGGCGGGCCTAGGAAGATCAGCAATTAAGATGTGATTCCACGCACCTCAAAGCCACCTGATCAGAAGCTTTGCTGCTGAAAGTAGTTTATCGTCTTAGCCAGGACACGGGTGTAGTTTATCGTCATACCCAGGACAGCTAATTCGCATTAGAGAATATTTCATATTTTCTATCGAAATGTGTGTGTGTCTGCAAATATTCGCTCACTCTATCATGACGCGTTTTATATTCACTGGGGCTAGCACAGTGCGATCTGATATTATTTATTTATTATTATTATTAAATTTCGGTTTTCCGCTATCGTCACACTACCTACAAAGTCTGCGGAAATCTAAAGCAGGTAGAGGTGTGTTGTTATGCCTACATTTCATGATTTGTTGATTCACCTCCTGTAACATCCCTTGCCTTATATGAACAGTGTACGTCGTTTGTGGCCTTTAATTATCAAGACATTTTTGTACTTATCAGAAGCTGGGATTCCCAGGGATGTTCTCAATGTGTTCTTGTGTTCCTTCTTTATTATTCCAAGTGCTCCTCCTCTGACCCTGTTTTCAATTTCCACATTTTCTTTTAACACTTCGATAATCTTTCAAGTTCTTTGGTTGATATGTTTCAGTCCTCTGGACAACCTATATCAATTATTAGGCAACTTTTTTTGTTATTTTTTTCTTTTCGGTCTTTGACAATTATTATTACTATTATTATTATTATTATTATTATTGCAACATTTTGGATGTTATACCGTATGAACATCATCAGGTATCAGTCGATCCCTTTAGAAAATCTTTTTTATAAAGTTCAAGTTATTTCGATCTGAACACTTTATTTAATCAATACCATAGTAGCATTAAGAATAACGATCAAGATGTGATATACTGAGACATGGAAAGCAAAACGAAATTAATCTACCACGGTAGAGTTAATAAAAAATTAATTAGGAAATTCCCGACGGTTAGTCGAATCGAGAGAGACGTGCAGAAAGATGAAGGATACGACGGTTGATGTGTTTTGATAATAACAAGAAAGATGAAGAAATTAATTCAACTGGAAATATTGTAAATAATACTTATCGATTTGTACAGATATCTTATATTGAATATCGTTTTATAAAAAAAAACAAAAAAAAACGGGCATTCACTGCATCTTTCTATACATAAACTATTAATGACCATGAACATTGTTGGGTTAACATTTACCTAGATGACTTACCACAGTTATATATATATATATATATATATATATATATATATATATATGTGTGTGTGTGTGTGTGTGTGTGTGTGTGTGTGTGTGTGTGTGTGTGTGTGTGTGTGAAACATATATAGAAAATAGGAAAGAACTCGTTAGGTAAATAATCCAAAGTTCTTTAGTATTTTTGTTATTATTTTTTTTTAAAATAGTGCTCGATACAAAAGTAGAGCATAAATATAATTATTTATTTAAAAATATGATTCCATGTAGCGTGTTGGAATCATATTTTTAAATAAATAATTATGTATGTATATATATATATATATATATATATATATATATATATATATATATATATATATATTAAAAAAAAAATAAACACAAACAGTATGGCTTGGCATAATTTTCTGTTTCCAAATAACTCTACTCAATTTAAGGTAAGGAGAAACTTGATTTAGTGTCTGTATTACTAGACCAAATCTGGATTGAAATGATATAGAAAGATTGTATTGTGTCAGTTCTTCAGTTGATATATGTTTAACTTGAAAAGTTACATGATCCTGCTGTGTGTGTGTGTGTGTTTTTTTTCTTGTTTTTGTGCTGTGCTAGAGTTAGTTTCTAACAACATCGCATGTTGATACAAAACCAGATTATTAACAAAAAATTTCGAGTGAGGTACATAAATAGCTTCATCAGAGCAAGATTTTCATACGGATGTCATGTTTGGCGCCAAACCTATTCAGGCATATCTAACTATATACGACGGGTTTCTAAGACGACTGATTAAAAGTGGCTTTGAGCGAATGAAACCTATAGGTTTTATCGAGAACCATCATTCTTGGAATGATGTGGACTGGGGAGTACAGAATCACAAACAAAGGACTGTACCAAATAACATAAGAAACATTACAAGGTCTTTCAAGAAGGTAATAATTGAAATGGTTCGTACATGTAAACCGAAGACAAAATAATGACCTAATGAAGACGCCAATGTTCCAGACGACTTCAAGCAAACGGTTAGGAAGGACCCCGCCCGCGAATATTCCAAAGAGTGATATCATTTAATGGAGTTGAGAAGCTATTTCCTGATATTTTTAATAGAAATATTTTATAAATTTCAACCAACAGAAGTTATGTTTGCTTGGTCAAAGAAATTGTAATAATTACCAGCAAGATAACGCTTATTAATAACCCGTGATGTTACTATTTCAACATATAGTTTGAAACTGTCCTCATGAACTGAATTTCAAACATAGAAACTCATTGCATTTATATAAATATGAAAGATTTTGATAATCTTTTTCAGAGATTGCGATTAATTTAATTATATATTTATATATAATTCCATTATATAAATAAAGTGACCTTCGATTATTTTTTCCAGAAATCATTAATTTATAATATACCTGGTGCTTATGTTTGTTCCAGTTTTCAAAGTAAATCGAACAAAAAATTAGGTTACACATGGCGCCATGTTGTCTCCATTGAGTTTGCTGTGATTAAATAGGCCCGTATCTCCTAGCAACGTTGCGAACTGTCAACAGCTGTGCTTTGTGTAGTTAATAATTGAAAGAGAATTATGTGAGTTTTAATACTGAACATATAGAAATTTCTTCAATATTTAATGTTTAATTTAAGGTATTCATGATAATATATAAGCAAACTCTAAAGGACTGTGTGTTTTTGTTGTGAATTTTATTATAAACACTTTTGTAACTCCTGGTAGAATATTAAAAAGGTCCAACTACAAGAAAATTACCAAACTCAAGTTAAGTCCAACTGAAGATGTAAAGAAGAAAAACAAAACCGATAGATCTATAAACAAATATATGTATTAAACAAAACAATTTTTTAATAGACATTACTATTTGCGTGTGTGTTTGTACGTTTGTGTCTGTTCTTTGGTGAATGTTCCTATTTTGGTGAATGTTCGTACGCACGTGTATGTGTGTATAATGTTCATGGCGTCTCCACAAACGGGAAAACGCGGATCTTCTACGAGAGATTACATTGTAGTCGTTAAAATGAAACAAAAGAAAAACAGGACGAGGCGAGAAGTCGCCCAGTATTTATAGTATAGAGAGAGTGACACCTAGTGACAATTTGGGAACTAAGGAGGAGCTAACTCCGACAAAACCATCGCTGGGAACTCCAATTCTATCAAAATAAAGCTTCACATCGTTAATTTTATTTGTACTTCATTTAAATTCAGTTCTCTTGATTCGTTGCAGATTGTTAGATATTCTTTGTCCTTACAGTTAATCTCCCACTTTTTAAGATTACTATTCGTTTTGTACTTCAAATCGGATAAAGTGTTTAGCAAAAACATTGTTCATATATAAATCTGACACAAAAGAAACGAACAGACATAAATCCGATTTATCCTTTCCCAACCGTCAGCGCCAAACGACCCACTCAGGTCTTTTATATATACATGAATCCCAGCCACAGATCAGATATGCGTCGTTGTCGATCAAATATTGTTATTCTAATGCTAATTATTACAACGTCTGACATGCAAACTTAGCGGTATTTTCATCTATGCTGATAAACTATCTCCCCAAAACAGTCCATTTTTCAAGAGTACACAACACACTTACACCAGAGACACCCTCGGTGTACTGATAAACAAATTAATGTCAACAATAACTCATATACAATATAACTGTCATTACTAACATGAAATTGCGCAGACGACACGCAAAGAATGCGTAGTTGTCTTAATAGTGGCCTGAGTTAAACTCACATCACTCAGTGTTTAAACTTGGTGTATCAGTTTTTGGACGTGATCTTGCTGTACAGTTAATAGAATACAGAATTTCTGATACTATATTAATATTTTATATTAATTATTTTATTGGAATCTATTTTATGGCAGCCTACTGTAAGTACAATAAGCGGTGTACAGTAATTGTCTGGAGTGTTGTCCCACCTTATTGCAACTTAAATGTAAAGGTTTGTATTTTATATCCGCCATGTAAGACGGTCCCTAGTTTCTAAAATATCTTTTAGATTTAATAACTCGACTTATATGCCGCAATTTATGGTAAGTCTTCTATAGCGAAACGTTTACTCTTTTGCAAACAGCACCTCAACAAACTCTTTTACAAAAAGAGAATTTGTACAAACCCTGTAAATGTGGTGTAACCAATTCTGGTTTGTAACTCTCATTTTTCCAAGGGATATAACTCTTTCGAAATAATCTCAAACAAACCCTTCAAATAAAACTTCGGGCAGATGTAGCATTATTAAAAACAAAATGTTTGATCAAATTAACCAATATCGTCATAAAACAGACAGTACAATATATTTATTGAACTAACTGACAATATAACAGTCAGGAGGTTCGATTCCTGTTGACAATTAACAAGCAATGCTAGAAGAAAGAGCTTTTAGCTGCAAATATATGCGCATGTAATGTAGTTATGGGCCAGTGGCTGACTTAAGTGTTACCCCAGCCTCTTTTCTTTTGATCAATTGATTCATATCTTTCGAAAGAACTTAACTCTGAAATGAACGTTAACGAAGTCATAGTGATATCCGCGTTCCAATGTAAGGTATTGTCTATATTCATATCATTATTCATATTATTTTAATATTTTCTCATCTTATTTATGTTTCATCTCATATTTTTTTTACATTGTGCAATTGATTGATTGTTTAGTTTTCTATGGTTTATCAATTCATTGCAGGCTATTTAATGCCAGGAAATATTTTTAGATTGTAAGAATTATTTTTAGAAAATAACAGGTTATTGGAACAAGTTTCAATAATTAACACATAGCTGGGGGAGAATAGGAGGATCCAAACCTATCGCAAATGTATTTAACGTTAATTCAATAACACCCGCCCAACTGGAATTGGAACTCGGCTCTGCTTAACTATTGCAAACCATTACCCATTAGAGCATCCGCACATCCAAGCTTAAAACACTTGGAATTTTCAAGCTGTCACCTATGTAGATACTGACCAGGCTCTACGTCCCGTAACTTTGGAGATCACACAGGAAGCGGACATTATACAATGACTGGATAATAATACTTTAGTTTCGACAAGATGTTATACCCACCGTATATTCTCAATAGTATACTGGACTGGAAGAGACTCGGGAAAATAATATGAAAAGGAACAAATAAACATCATTCAGTTTTTGTTTATTTTTTATATCATTATATTTTTTCTGATGATTGCTGTAGTTACAGGAAACAAGAATTTTCCAATGATGAATTCTATGCAATCCTACAAAATGTTATCGACAGAATCTGTGCAAGACAGAGGTGGTTTAACGGCTATTTCTAATTAAGTAAACATCAAGTTCTGTATCAATATACACTATAGTATACAAAGTATGGAAATGTTCAAGAGACGAACCAGCAATAACCTCCGTCAATCAACTCATAGATGACACCAGAATCGTAAAAGATGAGCTGCGTCGAGCTAAGAAAAAAAATGATTGATCATGTTGCCGAACGATCACTTAACTAGATAGATAACAACTACATTTTTATTAATTCACCTAATAGGGCTTTTAAAACTATTAATAGTAGACGTAATGTTTTAAATGTTCACAATTTATTTCAGGAAGAATCGTACTTACTAAAGTTTTCGTTAAAATACTTATCCAATTTGAAGCTCAAGAAATAATGTCAGATTACGAACATATGATATCTAGCAATTATCAACGTGTCAAGAGAATTGAAATTAAATCAAGGAACAATTAAATTAACGTTGTGTAGTTTTCTTTTAGCAGCCTGTGTCTAAGTCTGAGCAAAGATTTGGATTATGTATTATCACGTATATTTAGCAGTTAATATAGAAAGCTTTTATTTTTCTGACCATATCAGTTTACACACACTCCTGACTCTCCTAAATGCTTCGGAAATTGTAAAACAACAATGTATAAACAAGAATTTTCTAAATAACAATAAATATTTCTAAAAAAAAATACACAAACTATAACATCAACACAAGTGTAACAAGTTAGTTTACTGAATCGATACCTATTACAGAAACCTGTCAACGAATAAGTAACAACAACACATTCTTTCACGTATTGCTTATTTAGTTATTTGGGATAAGCAATCATATTCCTTTGTGATAAATATTTTGATCGATACACATGAGGGGAAAAAGGCGTACTACAAAAAGACAACATACTCTCAATAATTGTAAAATTTACCCATAAAATATTTCTCATTTTTAGTATCTGTGTCAAAAATTATTAACGCATAAAAACCGTTTCTATAACAACAATGATACTTTGTCATATTGCAATTCATATTTGCTTTAATAGTAAAAGGAATGGGCACCAATGCGACTATTTTTATCAAGTTGTTTATAAGCCATTTTAAGCAAAGGAAGAAAGTATAAGTCATATATATCTACCCTTATAATAGAATACGTAATTATTCAGACCGGAATGAATAACCTTGTTTTTATATTTACAATAGTCTTGTCGTTAAATCACCTGCTTTTGTGACTGTCGTATTTACTAAAGATTTGAATGCAATTACATTCAATCAGTTTAAGTTTATTCTTGTCATTAAATGCTACTGTATATTAAAGAAGATGTAGACATTTTTTATTAAATCATTATGTAATAATAACATTTCAGCACTTCAAACGGAAATGGTATATTTAGTATCCGAATATACACTATAGGCCAAGGGTGTGCGGAGTTCCTCCAGATTTTGAAGAATCACCTCTAAATTCGATGTTTTGCGAATTTATTTAAACTAATTTACCACACATTTTTTGATCAGCGAGACTCTTGAGCAAGGTTTTTGTCATATATTCTGTAATTATAATAACTGTAATAACAATAATAATAAATCTTGATCAGGGAACACAAAAACAAAATTTGTCTTCTTATTAATATGGCGATCCCTGCAAATTATAATGTATCCTATAAAATATTCAGAAAACTATGAAAGTACAAGGATCTTGAAATGAAAATCTAAAAATGGGCTATGTGAGAACATCAACAAATCCAGATGCATTTGAAGCCTTCGGTTTGATTGTAAAAGATTCCCATAGACATATTGAAGGGATTCTTCTAAAGAAATACAATAATTTGTACTCACATTTATAGCTCACGCCTTACAAAGGGTTTTATCTATGTAAAATGTGTGGAAATTGTCACGATGCCATTTCTGAGCTTAGGTATTATGTTGGGATTCAGAAAGAAATGAGTAGACAACAGAAACCAAAGGAAATAATAATAATAATAATAATAATAATAATAATAATCAATGCTAACCGTCCGTTGTTATTAGAAACTGCAAACAAAAAAGTGCCACCTTACTAATATAGCAGTCTCTGCAGACTGCAATGTATCTGTGAAGATCTTCAAAAAGCTATCAAAATACAAGAACCTTGAATTCGAAATCTCATAAATGTGGTACATGGAAACATCAACAATTCCCTGTTGTAGTTGAAGCCCTCGGATTGGTTGGAAATGATTTCAGTAGATTAATTGA
Source organism: Acanthosepion pharaonis (assembly GCA_903632075.3). NCBI lineage: Eukaryota > Metazoa > Mollusca > Cephalopoda > Sepiida > Sepiidae > Acanthosepion > Acanthosepion pharaonis. The sequence continues at coordinate 1,245,218 of CAHIKZ030005447.1, forward strand.
AGGGATTCCTAGAAGCCCATGCCTTAAAGAAATACAAAAGAAAATCTCACGAGTACAGCCCACAACTTACGAAGACCTATATATATATATATATATATATATATATATATATATATATATATATATATATTTGTCAGTGGAATGATTTCGTTTTGTTTTGTTTTTTCATTGTTTAAAGAATTCCTTGATGACCCTTCCGTTAACTTATAGTTAACTAGTTAATCTGTCGTTTGGAAATGTGCCACTCTAATTACTAACATAAGAAAAATGCATGAGGTCAAGGGAATACGTTTACTAGATGGAGAAGTCATGAAATCTCTGTCAGTGGGGGAGAGAACTCTAAGTATCTCGACATTCGACCGGCTAACAAAATGACAAATACAAAAGTATTTCAGACGTGTAAGCTAAATACTTGAAACAAAATTAAATGGTGGAAATATCATCAAAGAAATTAGTACTTGGGAAACTCACTACTACACTATTCGACAGCATTCTTAGATTGGAATAATAAGGAATTCGAGATAAATAGAAATACACGTAAGCTAATGAATATGCATACACATCTAAACAGAAAACTGTGTTTTTGATAGGCTTTATATTGCAAGAAAGGAAAGAGGCAGAGGGTTAAGTTGTGTCAATGGCGGATTTGGGACTTTAGAATTGCTACTAATAGCTGCACGTAGGTGGGTGGATTTGGATTTCGAAGCAGAAGATTTTATGCCAGTTATTGTAGCAGCCTAAGGAGAAACATTATGTCAAGCTAAATGAAAAGAAACTTCACTTTTTTTTTTTTTTTTTTTCAGCAGGTAGACATAGTTACTGGACCTGAAAGGTAGCTTTTTGTGAAAGTTGGTTTTCTAAAGAGAGAAACAGTGTTATTCATATTTGCCACGCCGAGTCTGGTCATCTGAATAAATGGAATCTAAGCTAGTATAGACAGATGAAAAGAAAAATTCAAATGCGTGGGCAAAGTGATGCGACAATTAACTATATACTCACTGAATGTTCGATGTTGGCGGCAAAGGAGCATAAGCGACGGCATTATTGGATTGAATTGTGTTGGTAGTAGAATCCATTGAGAAGTATGCCGTATGTTTGACTTCAGTGTAAAAGAGAAATGGTATGAATATCAACAGCAGGCAGTGTGAAAAATTGATAATCATAATTATTTTCCATAATTATCTTATGGAATTTCTCAGTCCGGACAGATTATGTCATTGACAAAGGAAGACCTGTTTTTATTAGTATAGATAAGAAAAATAGCAAGTGTCACATTCTTGAACTTGCAGATAATACAATGCTGGACAGCAAAGAAACAGAAAAGTTGAAAAATAGAGGGATCTGGCCCGGAAGCTGCCTGAGATATGGAAGATGAATATAGAAGTAATTCCTGTAGAGAAAGGGAAAAGCGTTAAGGGAGAATTTGAATTAAGATCAAGATTGTAGAAACTGTCATCATTTAATCTGTGCGGATTCTTTGAAAGGTTCTTGTGCTGAAAAGAGTCTTGTTGACACGATAACTCAAGAACAGAATTACCTTGACGACGGCAATGTGTGACACAAATAATAATAATAATAATAACAACAACAATAATAATGCCTTAAAGTAATATAAAAAAAATTGTGCGCAGAAGTACAGTTCCCACATTACGAAGACCATTCATCATTTAGAATGTTTTTTATTTGGTGTTCAAAAATGTTGTGGAAAAGATAATGAAATCATTACTGTTCTTAGGTCTCTGGTTTGGACCCAGTGTTTACAACAGAAATCAAAGAAAATAATAATAATAATAATAAGAAGAAGAAGAAGAAGAAGAAGGAGGAGGAGGAGGAGGAGGAGGAGATGTCTACAACAATGATAAAACCCTAAAGTATACATCCACGCAGTACTTCTTCGGACCTTAACCTTCTTTGGAGCATGTGAAGAGTGGTGTCTCTGGTTCAGTGTTATGAACCCAATACTCAACTTCGGTTAGGGAACGTCCTAGCGAGATATGTTTACAACAACAACAACAACAAGAAAAGGAGGAGGAGGAAAACGAAAGAAGAGTATTCTGACCTTAACCATTGGCTAATGTTAGTCGCAGGGCTGGCAGATTTTAATTTTTTATAACCCCACACTAAAAGAAATGTATTTGGGTTAAATAGTTTCACTATCACTGCTTATTAGGACTCAAATGAAATAAGGCAGAAAACTCACTGAGAATTAATTCTGGAGGTTTTCCGAAAAAATTTCATCTGTAGTGTATATTCTTTTTTAACCATTTCTGAAATATCAACTCCTGCAAAGAAAATATATTTTCAATCTTTACTACTGTTTTTCTTACATTTTACTTCATTGTTATTCAACGTGTATTCAACAGGCATTACTGCTTTCCGATGGATGCATCATCTCTTCCGGTGTTAAACGGATTCGAGTTTAATGGTACGCTATAATATTTTGAATTCAAATCAAATGTAATAAGAGAAATAATAAAGAATTATTAGCTTTTATTTGCAGTTATTTAGCGCATGACAATACTCTAATAATTTGTAAAATGGAAATTAATTTGAGACTTGCAAAAGGATTATTACAATCCCCATCAGGTAAATTCCTACATAAATCCATATACATACGAAATTCCTTTCAGCCGTCTCGAGTTTTATTTTATTTTCTTGTAATCATTAACATTTTAGATAAACGTTAGCTGATGCCAAACAGTTATTCAATTCATCCAATTACGATAGCGTTTTATATAGTCCATCTATGATGCCTGATTTCAAATTGCAAGAATTACAAGGATATATATATATATATATATATATATATATATATATATATATATATATATATATATATATGTGTGTGTGTGTGTGATTGACAGTAAGAATTCTACGGTAATTTCAGGTAGTTCCATTTTCTATTTTTTCAATGTTTCATGTTTCAAATGAAATTTTATTCGTAAACATATCTCCAAACTACAATTCATTTTTAGTTTTCTCATCCATCATAATTTTGCTTCATTTCGAAAACACTTGAGAAAGTTACAAGAAATTCAAGTAGCATCAATCTCCAGGCACATATATTCTTATTACATTGTTTCAAGCAGAGACAAATTCTGTCAAATGTATTCCAGATTTCTTAAATCGATGCTAAGTGACAGAGTGAAGAGACGTGAGACTGTCAGTAAATTGCCATATTTAACGGAATTTCCGGATGTTTGTCATCTTCCAAATCCTAAAAATGAAAAAAAAATAACGTGAGCGATGGAGATATTTGTACGCCCGGGAGAAATCGAACCGTTTGAAAAGATGTTATTTTTCGCTATTGCTATTGATTTGTTTTTCTATCTGGACAGGAAGATCATCACGCTGAATTGTAAGGCTGTCAACTCACCAAAAGAATTATCCTTTACCTTATTTTGTATTCCTTTCTCTTGAATGATATTTTAGAGATTTTTTTTTCTTTAGTAAAATACACTCGGGACCCTGGCCGATGGAAGGCAATAGTCGCCGTTAGAAGTACATCACAAAAAGATCTATTTGAAAAACCACTGAGGAAAGAAAGTAATTCAAGTGCTATATGTTGCGTGAAGGTTGAAATAAAAAATGAATACAAGAAAGTTTGCTATAATGATTCTCTATCCGGTAAGAAACGATTTCTAGATTTTAGTTTTTGTTGGTTTACAACATCAAATTCCTAATAAGTGATAAAATGCTTAAAATCTCAAATCGAATTTTTTTATGAAAATAGTCATTTAAAACGTGGGCGGAAGTTGGTCTCCACACCTTCCTCTTTTTCCTGTTCTAAGTACCATTTGACACTTTACCATCACTCTTTGTCCCTTTGCTGCCATTCTTTAAAACAAATTTGATTTCTGTTGTGGATTCCGGGATGAAATCCGGTCTTAAATGAATGACAAATGCAGGAATGAAATATAGCAAATAAATGTATTGACGTAATAATACAATTGGTAATACGGTTAGTAGATCCAGAAACGCGGTTAGTAGCACTAATAATATATATACAGTCAGGGAAATTCAGTATCGAAGTATGACTTCCTTTTGAGTCTACGTGCTCGCAACTGTGACTCCTACAAAGCGGTTACTTCACACTCACACTGTATCAGTGTATCTCCCTCTCAGAGTATCTCTCTCTAACTTCCGGGTATTCTCCGGCTGCAGTACAAGTACACACTGGTCGAGTCCACTTGTATAAAAAAGGGGTGAACCCCTTAACAATTCCTCAGCAATTTCGATTTCATTATCGCAGTGTATACGGAGAGTGTTAGATTCTCTAGCCTCAATATTTGTTCCAGAATTTTTTCAACTTTTTTTCTTTCTGCTTGTAGGTATAAAGTTTCATCTTGTTTCGAGCTTTCTTAAGATTTCCAAAGTATTCAAATGTTCACCCTATGGTACTTTTAACATTTGTCTGTCATTTTGAATAATTTTTTCATCTGTGAAAACATTGACCAATATACCATATAACAGCTGAAATAGTACATAACAGTTCTGATGACATAAAAGATTACTTACACTCTGTAACATATCTTGGACTAATCTTATAAACATTCTAATTCATACTTCGGTCTACAGTCACTACACCTAAAAATAGGTAAAATTATTTAATTATATCATTATGACGTCATCAGATCACAACTTACAATTACATCCGAGATGTCTCTTTTACTGATGACTAAAATTAGTAGCGACTAAAGATACGAATGAGAAAATGCTCGTTCATCACATTTGGCGTTTAATAGGATGTTGGTGAATACGGCGTATGCAATTAGTATGAAAAAGGAACTGATGCGGTATTTCCACATGTCCATAGGCTAGATTGAGGTACAAGGGCAGTCTGAAAAATTAATAGGTTGATTATGTAGGATTGATGTTAGACCTTTGAAATCCTGCATACATTAATTTTAAATCTCTCCATTGATGGTGGTTATTTTGAATATAATCTATAAAAACATTATTTTCTTATATCCCCAAAAACCGATCTCATCACATTACCTGAATATGAAACGATCTTAACCTTGCATGTGAAGAGGGGTGTCTCTGGCTCAATGTGATGAACCCAATACTGAACTTCGGCTAGGAAACTTTCTAGCTAGATATGTTTTCAACCATGGCAAGGTTGCCGGTAATGTTATCAGCCTTGTGCGCTTTTGATCAGGTGTCGGAAGACGTGGAACGGACTGAGCAGGAATCATCGTCAAGCAAATTCCATTCTGCAGATTCTTTTGAACTATCTCATGGGATACGTTAATGACATAAGCTATTTGATTTACATCCAATCGCCTGTCATCCATCAACATTTGATGAACACGATCGACGTTATCCTCGGTGGTGGCAATCGGAAGAGTTTGAATCATCCTTTAAGTATCTAGGCTTCCCGCTTAAATTCAGCTGCCCACATTTGCACTCTTTATAAAGCTGAGGCATCATGAATATCCTTGGCGATTAAAATATTTCTTTAGGGGAACGTGATAGCAACAAAATGCAAAATGTTGTCTAGTTTCAAGTGAAGTCACCACCTGTTACATTTACAGTCTTCCTTGAACATTAACATCGAAGAAACAATGAATTTTTGATAAGAAAAATTTAGATTAATGCCTGCAATAATTCACACCTCCAGCATCACTTATTCATAGCCAGGCTATGAAACTGTCGTCCCCGTTCAAAAGAGTGAAATAAGTATGTTCGTTCCTATTTTACGAACTGCATTCCAGATAATTACTTCTAACATTTTTTAGTTATTGCGTGACGATTTTGCAGGTGGTATATATATATATATATATATATATATATATATATATATATATGTGTGTCTGTGTGTGCGTGCGTGCGTGCGCGCGCACATGTGCGCGCCTGCGCTTCTAAGATTAGTTTTGTTCCAAAGAGTGAAAAGTGTATATTTAAAAAAAAAAAAACAAGAAAAATCATCATAGTCAACAGCACTAAACAAATCATAACCTCGTACATAAACACACAGCATATACATACACAGGCAGACCCTACGAAATGCATGTAATTTACCTATAGCTTTCAAAATAATAATAGAATATATAATATATACGTATGGTTAATGAATATATGCACATACACTGTCAAAAACCAAGTAGCCGGACGTTACGACCACGCACACAAACACACCAACCCTACGCACCATACAATATATATATATATGTGTGTGTGTGTGTGTTTCCTTGTAATAATACAATAAATATGTATGAAAAAAGAATATATATATATATACACATACAGGTAAAAATCACACACAGACGATACACAAAAATAGAGGAAGGAATGAAAAAATACACGGGGACATAAAAAGATAGGAGAAATCCATTCTTTTTTTATTTTCCCTTTCTCTGTTTTATTATCCCCTCCAGCAAAAGAGTATTTTCAGGCGTGCCCAAGATTGATACAAATGACTACTACTACACACAAAAAACAATGGTTAAAAGAGGAGAAAAAAAATCATTGCTTTAAATAATATATATATATATATGTGTGTGTGTGTGTTTGTGTGTGTGTGTGTGTGTGTAAATATAATCATTTCTGGTCCTATGTCTTGAAATATGTAACGTTTCTTCAAAATTAGGTATTAATTGGTATGAAAAGCGGAAATCCGCTTCAAACTATGAAATGATCAGTCGTGTTGACTTTAGAAATGGACAGAAGGAACACCTGGAAGATCGTTATTCTCAGTAAGTTCTCATTATTTTTCGTCTTGTGTGATTTTTCGTTATTCTGAAGAATTTCTTGTGACAGCAGTAGAGTCATACTTTGCTACCCAAGAAAATTGGCAATAGATTATAGTATGATATAACGTCTGTCTAACTTTCTAATACACGATAGCTACTGTTCAGGTACCTTTACTCACACATCTAAAATGAAAACCATAAGACTAAATAACTCAATAAATAAATATATTATCTTCACTAAGACATTTTAAAAATGAAGTTTAGATATCTTGAAAACAGTTTATTACTCTTCGATACATAATCTAATGTGAAAATGAGGATTGAACAGCTCCAGCACAGATATGGTAGCAATACTCCTTTTTTTATTTAATTTGTTCCTTATAAAGTACCCTAATATAATAATGAACTAAATCCAGGAGGTTTGAGTAGCGTAGAAGCATCTTTCAATTATTGTTGTTATCAAGTTCATCCTCACTCTGGTTGTAGCACCTGTTACCGTCCCATTTATGTACAAAGAGTTAACCACCAAACTGAGGTCAAAAAACGTTGAAAATATAAAAAAAATGTTTATATTAGGTTGGTGCAAAATAATGTCGTTTTTTGACGTTCAGCTTCAAAAGATCATAACTCCTTTCATAATAAACTTTATTAATCGAAATAAGAACCATTAGAATCGACACATTTTTGCCAACGAGAAACAAGTTTATTTATCCCATTACATAGAAATCCGGAGTTCTGGAAGCGATGAAGTCATTGAAGCTCGATTTGGCATCATCTCAGCTTTTGAAGCATTTTTCGCGCAGGAAGTTGTCGAGATGCTTGAAAAAGTGATAATCGGTGGGCGAGAGGTCCGGTGAATATGGCGAATGAGGCAAAGTCTCGTAGCCCAATTCGTTCAGCTTCTGCAGGGTCAGTTGAGCAACATGCGTGCGAGCGTTGTCATGGAGGAGAATTGGTCCATTCATATTGACCAATCTCGAGCACATACGTTGGAGCTTGTCGTGCATTTCGTCAATTTGTCGGCAGTACTTCTCCGCCGTAATCGTTTCAAGAAGCTGTAATGAATGAGACCGGCCGCAGACCACCAAAAAGTCACCATAACCTTTTTTTGGTGCAATTTCGGCTTCGGTAAGTGTTGTGGAGCTTCTCCGGCATCCAACCACTGTGCCAAACGTCGCCGGTTGTCGTAGAGGATCCACTTCTCATCACACGTCACAATCCACTCGAGAAATGGGTCGTTTTTGTAGCGCAGAAGAGCGTAGAAGACACCTCAAAACGACGATTTTTTGATTATCGTTCAATTCATGTGGCACCCATTTATCCAACTTTTTTGACTTCTCTATTTGCTTTAAATGGCGAACGACTGTTGAGTGGTCGACCTCGAGTTCAACAGCAACCTCTCGTGTGGCTTTGCGAGGATCGGCTTCAATTAAGGCTTTCAAATGTTCGTTATCAACCATCGACCGTCTTCATCTTCAAGACTCTCGTCACCATTGCGGAATTTCTTGAACCACCGTTGTGCCACACGTTCGTTAGTGGTTCCTGGGCCAAACGCATCATTGATATCACGAGCTGTCACGGCAGCTTTTCGGCCTAGTTTGAACTGGAACAAGAAAATCGTGCGGATTTGAATTTTGTCCATGCTGTCGAAAAGCCTGCAAAAAAATTAATGAAGAGATTGAGAACGGTAGCGAATAACAGGATTCGATAGAGCGAAAAACGCGCTTCAAAATTATATATAACATGGCTATATATATATCAATGAATTAATTCAGAAATCATATATAAAAGTAACAAATGTGAGAAAACGACATTATTTTTGCACCAACCTAATACTAAAAAATGTCAGCAATACATTCACATTGCAAAAAATATATCAGCAATACATTTGTTCTAAAAATATAAATAAAAACTAAAAATTACTAGTACAATATTTATGTAAAGAGAAAATATTAGCAGCAATACATTTTTTGTAAATGAAATTACTACTACTCCCTAGAAAATGAAATTCCGGGATTAATTGATCCATAAGTTGTTGATATGCCGCTAAAAATACTAAATCTAAAAAGATCTTACAATGTCAGGACAAGTTTAAAGGATTTGGATATTTTCTGAGGGATTAAAACTAGCTTACAATTTTTCCAGCAACTTTAGTTGTTTTGTTTGTATATGATTTCGTGTTTTCCACACGGCATGAAACTGGCCATTGAACACATTAAAAAAAGAGAACGTGATTCTTGTGTCGTTATCAGCCGAATAGTAGCACACTGTCTCCTAAGATGTATTAGCTTCAAGAATGAAATTTGTTTCTCAAAAGAATAGAAATGTCTGCGGAGATATTTGCTCTTATGTTTTTAATTTTAGATCTTTTTGCAAAGGTCTCTGCAAAATTGGTTCTACGTTTGACTCGTGGTCTTATCAAACTGGCAATTGGACGCGTTAAAAAGGAGACTTGACTCCGCAGTTCATTATCAGGCGAATAGTACTGCAGTGACACCGAAGACAAATCAACTTCTCGAGTGAAATTTCAAGTATCATTAAGGTAAAAGAAGCATCCTTGATGACGAACCGACTAATTAGGCCTGTGTAACTAGCAGTGGAGGCAGCAGTGTCGGTAGCAATTTTCGAAACATTAATGAAACCTTTAACAGTGTGACTAGCAACTGAATTATTCGTGTATTTTGCTGGAAGTCCAAGTTAATAAGGAACGTAAAATAACTTGCTTTTCAAAATGGGCTTTTTTATACTGCATCTTCCTTAACTGCTTTGTTGACGTTTAAAAAACAAGTTATTTTTTTCGGAATTGGAATATTTAATCTAAAGATATTTAGAAAGACGAGATGTTTAAGAAGCAGAGAAGAGAAAAATTACTTTTAAACCAGCCTTCAATAACAAAAGCAAGACAGGCTGTCTCTTTGAAAAATAACTATTCAAATCTCTGGTATTTGTCTGTGCGTTAAAAACTCAATCTTGAAGTAAACCTGAAAATATTTACTCAGCATTCAGTGAAGATTATATTCAGGACATTAGTAAATGCGTGCCTAACAGGAGAATGGTTGATGGTGAAAGGGTTACGTGTTCTCAATTTTTTTTTTTTTTAGGCGTAAGTACTTTTTGTTTATTAGTAAACAGATATAAATCAGACTTAAACTGTTATATTAATTTTTAGCGATAAATTATTAAATGTAGTGTAAATATTAATAAACTTAGCTGTGTCGATCGAACTCATGACACTACTAATAGTTAGTAAGACTAGATTTTTAACAATGATGATATTATTATTTCTTTGGATTTCTGCTGTATATACATTTCCTTCCATCTGCCAGCCAGAAACCTAAGCTCAGAAATGGTTTCATGACATTTTCCACTAATCATTTTTGCAAAACAAGCGCCTAAGATCACACAAATCTTACATCACTAAAGTCCTTAGTAATGTGTGAGGTGTACTTGTGAGTACAATATTTTTTATTTCTTTAAAGGGCTATCGGGACCTTTTCTTATCAATCCGAAAACTCCGCTTATAACTGAAATTATTGATGCCCTCATGTGCCACATTTTTCAGATTTCCACTTCAAGGTCTTTATATTTTGATAGATTTTTTAAAGATCTTCAAAGATACATTACAATATGCAAGGGCTGCGATGTCAATAAGAATACTATTATTATCATCATTATTATAATTAAAAGAAGAAGAATTAGAGGCTTTAAAATTGGAGCGGAATGTAATAGAACAGGTTCAAAGAGATAGCTATTAAACCAGTAGCAATAATACTAAATGCACAGGATGATTGAAATGTAACTCCCTATTTTATGTATCATTGGCTCTCCCGTCTAACAATAATTTTTAAAAGACGGTAGTGTCCATCATACATAAAATAAGGAGTTAATTTAAATCACCCTGCATATGATATATAAAAGAAAGTAAATGCTGGGAAGGAACAGACCACAGAAATTGTGTGCTTGAATTATATTCAGGATTTACTGATAAAACTCATTGAGCGGAACTTTCATAAAGAAAAAACAGCCAAGGCTTCCAAATTGTACACACCTATTAAAAATGGCTGAAGTTGTAACTACACGTACCTAATCATGTTAATTTAAACAATTTCAGGTGACGGCGTGATATGCTAAGTTAATTTAATTTGGTGTAAGGAGCTCTTATTTGTCCACCAATTGGTATATTTATTTTTGATGCCTGATCTATATTGAGACCAATCCAAGTTCTGTCTATCCATTAAATTAGATTAGTAATCTACAAATTGAGATGTCACCGCAAAACTGACTATATAGGCAGGGCGGTCTAAAGTTTGGAAGCACAGATCAGCCAACACATACCAGCCAATAGTCGCAAAGGGAAGGTAGACAGTTCACATAATCACGTTAATATATCAGGTTTAAACAGTTGATTAAAATCCAATAGTTTACCCGGTCGCATAGCCTGGACATGTTCTCAGCGCTGATTAGGGCTAATGACGATTATCACTTGAATATTTTTGAATCAGTGTACATTAATTCCTAACAATCATCTATTTGTAAACAAGTAGAAAGGTTTCTGGGCTTAAAGTTAATTAGTCTTTATTTTATAGTTTTCTTTATATATAATATTAGTCAGTGTTGTTTTTTTTTTCTTTTCAGCAACTGTCCATTTTATCTCTATTTTTGCTCTGTTAAGAGAGGAGCGATAAACAAGTTTAATTGTTACTTTAGTCGTCATCATATTTCGGGATTACCACTTTACAACAATATATATCCTTTTTTTATTATGAATTGTTTCTCTTTACGCTACAGATTGCTTTTTTAATATGGCTGCATTTATTGCACTAATAAGATTTAGAAATCATTGCGTAGACACATTCGGTTTCAAACTTCGGCGATGAGTGAGTGAGGCTATAGAGTTTTCCCGGTTGGCAAAAATAATGTACACTTGTCAGTTTCTTGAAAGTCAGAAAGCATAAGGTGATTTAATTAACGTATCATCGTCGAGGTAGCTGAATTTTTAGTGTTTGTACCCGGGAACATCGAATTTTTCGAAAGCTTCTCTTCACACCAGAACAGCGCAAAATAATTCTGGCTCAAATATAAAAAGGCGGAAAGAACAGAATAACTCCCATTGGTCGTATTCCTAATAATCTCTGCACATATTTTTAATTTCTTCCATTGAATATTTTAAATGATCAAATCTTGTTGCGTCCGTGTTGCAAAGGCGAATGTATAAATCAGAGAATTGTTAGTACTTATACCGGCTCTATACAGCGGGAATGTTCCTACCACTCCATCTCAGATCGTCAAATCTGGTCCTTACCGTTCTTTATTTTACTTAGTCCCCCGGAAATCGTCAGATAACCGAGAACATATTATTCAGTAATAATTTCCCGGTAAAAAGTTTTGCGATTTTTTAAACAACATCTATTCTGGCACAAGCTTCTTCGATACTTGAAAGCTTACATTCAGTTTGGGATAAATTTCTGGAAAAGTAAGAAATATGTTTACTAACTTGATTAACTATGGCTACAATAGCCGTGTAAGAGGCGGTCATCTCCTCGACAAATACATTACCCTCAACGGAGCCCAGGACAATATTTATTAATAATAGATTTGTTGTATGTCTGTATATCATTATGTTTATGTAGTATATTGTAAATAGTTGTTTGTATCTCAAAATAGGTTAGAACATTATAAGACGTTTAAATGTTACATAAATATATTCGCAAGAATTGTTTTTAGCATCGTAGTAAATTTGTGTATACTTTAAGCCAGTCTAGAATATTTTATAGTGCAAAGCTTGAAGCAAACAATAAAAGCTAAAACTACACAAATGAACCTTGAAACTTTATTCTGGTAAATTAACATTAATGTCGCTTTGATATAATTTGTAAGATCAAACATTATGTAGCACCTACCTTGATAATATCTATAATAGAGTATATATATTCTGTGTGACCTCAACATACACTCTTCACATCGTCAGAATGTATTCAGGCCTTCCGAATTATTTATGTAATGTGCTTCGTGTGGTAACATCATTGAATTTTTTTCCCCGAGTCTGGATGGTAATATATCGAATTTCTCTGGCTTGCTAACTCCGAAGATTTATTTTGAAATTCTTGTATATGCAATAACTTGAATCTCCATAATTACCTAACTTTTGTTTTTCTGGGTAACTCTTGTCACCTGACTGGTCGTTTCTGTCGTTGTTCTGACAAGCATTAACTGAAACGTAAGTAGCTTACTCGTTCTTGCGTTGTTTCTAGTATGGTCTTCTACGTGACGTGTCCATTAAGGACGGGGCCGATCATGGCTCTCCACAACATGTTATCACTTGTAGCTCTTAGATATATTTGTAACGTTGCCAAGTATCTCCTCTCCCCGTTGCGCCAACCATTCACACAAACTCTTCAGGTAAGTGGCCCGCATTCTGCCCCTATAAATCTTCTCCTCGAATGTTTGTGGCCATATAGCAATGAATACTGGTTCCCGAACAATCACAGAATTAAGCAACGTAGAGCCTGGTCGGTACCTATATGGCTGACCTCTTGTGAATTCCATGTGTTGTAAGCTTTGATGGTTCGAATTTGGTAATTGGAAAGACGAGTTCTAATTTCCGTTCGGTTCCTTCTATTAACCTATGAACAACTAACGTGGCGATAAATATAAAGCCACCTCGTCTCCTCCAGCTATTGAGTAATTAGAAGAAATTGTATAACTAAATTATTATTATTCCACTCCCGCCAACAGAAAAAATTCTTAAAATCTAAAAATATTTTCTGGATTTAAATAATCTGAAAATGGTTGATAATCCTTAGAAAATATATGAAACAATCAATATTCCCTTCGATATGGCATGTGAGTATCAAATTCTTTAAGCCTTAATTTCTCGGCATGTATCCAAGAAATTTAATCACCCTTTTTCTTGTTATGTTTCTGTTTTTGTTTCCGTTAGTGGGTTTTAAATTCTTTAAACTTTTTGTGCCCAGAGAATTTCATCAATCTCGTGATTGTTTCCAGTTGCTTCTTTGTCGTTGCTAGAATCTTTATAACTTCTTGATTGCATATAAACAGTTTCCATTGTTTTGAGTATGGGAGCCACTAATACCCATACAGCAGCTCCGTTCACAGAAGCTAACCACCCCAAATGAGGTCAATTCTTTAGTATGTTTATGTCTGCCATTAGTATCTCATGAAAACCAAAACAAAGCTATGCCCGAATTTTCCATTCTCCTTGAAGCTGGACCTGTATCAACTTTTGATTTGTCGATTAAACCAAAATAATCCGGCATTAAACAAACTGGAAAATATTTATATACCTACCAAAATAAACTACTTTACCTGAACAAAACAAAATTCGTTCAGCGTTTTCCTCAGTTATACATTGAACATGAAAATCCGGAAGATTGCTAGATTCGACTTTGCGATCTCAAAGAAGCGATGCTCCCCTGAGAAATATGCCCAAGTTTGCTGGATGCATAGCGTGAATTGTACTTAATCGACGTGGCAGAGGAAATATTATCGATCTAATCATTTTCCGACATGACCAGATTGGAAATGTGGATTATTTTGTTTTGATAGAAAACGCAGTAGCCTCCATTGTTCCTAGACCATTTCATTGAATCTAAAGGATGCGATGTATAAATTGTCGTCTAAATGACGCAAAAATTAAAATAACCTTTCTATATTTACCAAAATTACGCAAACTTATCTTGAAATACTAAAGAGTAAATTTATTAAATAAAATCGCCATTGGCATCAATCATGGCCTCTAGACGACTTCGGAATCTTCTACATCTCTTCTGGGCGCTCTTTTTGTTTAAGTTGTTGAATGCAGCCACCATACTTGCCTTCAGTTCATCTTTGGTGTTACAAGGAGATTTTTTTGTCTCTTGTTTAACTGTGATCCGCACATAATCAAGTGGCTTGAAATCTGAGGATTTAGGTGGTCAGATGTAAGGGGTGACGTGGTCGCAGAATTTGTCTGACAGCCATGACTTGGTTTTCATTCCTGCGTGGCATGGAGTTGAGTCCTATTGTTATACATAGGTTCTTCCTGCAGCCATCATCTTAACATAAGTCAGCACTACCCCCTTAATGACCTTGATGTAGGTCTCCATGTTAAGCTTAAGGCCCTCACCAATTCGGCATTCTTTTCTTATTAGAAAGATCTGTGAGTTTTCCGAGCTGCGTTACAGTCGCAGTCACCATTAGACTCTTACATCTCTTTCCGAAATCTATGCACTGTCCTCAGATTGACACCCCAAAACTCCGGCGCAACTGCCAAGCAGTACAGTATGCAGTTTCCAAATTTCTGGCGGATGGAATTGCATCATGGTGCTGTTATCCTCACATACGATACCCAACTGACTCTATTATACCTTGTAGTCAACGGAACCAAAAACACACAAAGCGCATGCGCAAAATTAAAAATATAAAATGGCGACTATTTACCCATCGCACCCCTATTTTATTGTTAAATTATTATCGTTTTAGGCTACTAAAATTCAAGGTTACACGCTTTGTCTCTTCTTCTAAACTTGAAATTTGAAATTATTATGTGTGATAGACGCCTGTGCATAAATGTACAACTTACAAAATGCATCGATTGTTTTCAAATCATTACACCATGTAATAAGGAAACATATAGAATAAGTAATGTTATCAGTCTTGATTTCTCCTCTCTACTTCAGTCACATCTTCACGGCAATGACGTCACTTCCATATGTCTTTTCTTTGAATAGTTTCACGGCAAAGAAAAATATTGTTAATTTCTTTCAGATTTTTAAAATTCAAGGATCCCCGCTTTGTCTAAATTTGAAAATATTATGATTTAAAAATATACGCTAGTGTATAAATGTACAAATTAGAAAAAAACAGTATATTTTTTTTTCAAATGATTGCACCACATAATTATCTGTCGCATATATGGTCTGTAATGTTATCCCAACTTCAGTTACATTCCCGCCATTATGAAGTGTCTTCCATTTTGTTTTATTCTGTTTTATTTATTTATGTTTATTCTCATGGCAATTTTTATAATGATCTCTCCTCCTTGGTATATCGACCGCATAAATTTAGACTACTAGATTTACAACTAGGTCTCATTGTTTTACTGTTGACATATTTAGAATTAACAATATTTTCTATTCTAGAAGATCATTTTCTGTCAATTCTTTGGTGTTGAGCACTCTTCCCGTTTTCTTCAAAAATTTAAATTTCACGTCAGTCAGCATCTTTTGTCTCATTGATACCTATTTTATTGTGATTTTTCTCACTAAATTATTCTTATTCTGTTTCACCCTTATTTCTTAGTAGCATTATCGCTTTTAGGGGTGAAATGGTTAAACATATGATAGATTTTTTTGTTTTTTTTAAACAGGTACGATCCTCTTCTGTTGATTTCTATGATCGTTTTATTTCAGTGTTAGAATAATATGCCAAAAATGGTAACAGTTTTGATTGTAGTTGTTAGAATGGAAGTAAGGTTCACGATAGGTCAAACTGCTTTTTGAATCAATCTGTTTGCCTCTTATATTGAGCATTGATCCTTCATAGTCCAGTTCTCACTCGTAGGTTTGAATAGAAAAGCAGACTTCAACCTTTTACAAAAGACGTATTACAGAGGGAACACAGACTGACACAGTTAGAAATTGAACTTCTGTCGTTGATTCTATTTCTCGAGCAAATAATCATTTCGCCTCCCTGAATATTTCGATAAATACTACTTGTTTCATCTTTCATCCCGCAATTAGCCTCATATACAAATCAAATATTTTTTCAAAGCTTGTTATAATTAAAAGAATGAAAAGAGCGCTCCTATGTTGTGATGTTTTAGCATACATTTTACAGTTACATTTAGCCAGCTCAGCTATGATATGATAAGATCTATCGCCAATCTAGTACTACGCTTATGAATTCTTAAATTCGAGGTACCATAGAGGAAAGCTCATTTAAACAATTACCATAAAATTATTTAGAGAAACGTTACGGATAAGCACCGTTGCGTCGGTGGGAAAGTGACTGAACCTGAGATGTCAGGTCAGGAACAATAATATTGCAGATTCTTCTTTGGATTTCATCAAGAATCTCTACATATATAGCAGAAGAACCAGATCAGGTGTAGAAGCGATATTCAAAACATGGATGAATGGCATATGTAAGATAGATTCTGGCGATAAAATTGATCCAAGAAATTGATTCAATATAATCTTTCCACTTCATATCAGCGGAAAACATTAGTCCGAAAAGGCTCAATGAATAACTCTCCTTGAGGTTAACATCAGCCATGCTGATTGAGAACGAAATGAGTTCTTCAAAACGAAATATTATAAATCAATAAAATATCAAAAAAAGTCGTTTCTGTGGTCTAATATTTTGCATGTCTTTGATTGCGGAATATGTTATGTTGAAGTGTTCGTATCTGGTCGACGAAACATTCGTTCTTTTCTTCTTATGTGTCATGACCATTCAGGACTTAGGCGATCATAGCTTTCCTCATCACTCTCTCCCTTGCTGCTCTCAACAATTTCTTTCCCTCAGCTACCTCCCCTAGACCACGTTATGTTATCCACTTGCTTAAGCCCTCTAGGTATGACATGCGTTGTTTTCCCTTGTCCCTCTTTCATTCTATTCGACCCGTGAGTATCAAATTCTGCAGGCCTCCCTTTCTCATTATGTGTCCCAGACACTTCAGCTGCCTTTTCCTAGTGTTAAGTATAAGTCTCCCCCGTGTTTGCAACCTCTCTAAGACCTCATCGTTGCTCAAACGCTCGGTCTATGTTATCCTTAGCATCCTTCTATAGAATCACATTTTCGTCACCTCGAGTCTCTTCTTCATTTTTAAGGAAATCCTCCAATATTCGCTACCGTAAAAAAGGAAAGTGTTGTGGATTCTGGGATGAAATCCGGTCTCAAATGAATGACAAATGCAGGAATGAAATATAGCAAATAAATGTATTGACGTAATAATACAATTGTTAATACGGTTAGTAGATCCAGAAATGCTGCTAGTAGCAATAATAATATATATACAGTCTGGGAAATTCAGTATCGAAGTATGACTTCCTTCTGAGTCTACGTGCTCGCATCTGTGACTCCTACAAAGCGGTTACCTCACACTATCACTGGCTTACTCTATCACTGTCTCTCTGTCTGATTTTCGGGTATTCACCAACAGCAGTACAAGTACACACTGAGTGAGTCCACTTGTATTAAAAAGGGGTGGACCACTTAACAGAAAGACATCACGTAAAAGGTGCATAAAAAAAACTTTAAAATAAATAAATTCGTGTGAATTTAGATTTGAATTTTTATGCATTTGATTTTTTTTTTGAAAGTGAGAATATGCTAAGAAATTAGATAATTATTTTAAATGTTTTCACTTCGACATTGAATAGGAAAACACTCCTGAATATTCTAGAAGGCTGTCTTTATTCACAAGTCAGACATGTCATGTGGCTAAAGGCTGTTTTTGCTCAAGTATCGTCTCATCTCACTCCGGAACCTCAGTAACGTATGTTCTGCTTAAAAAGTGGAGGTCCGTTGCGGAACACGAGATTGGACAATAGCGGTTATACTATTTGGCGAAGAGGGAGCAAAAGTTATTCTACCACAAGGTATTCTCGACCCTCAATAACTTATGAGGGTAAGTTCGATATTACCTCGGTACCCTACCCCTGTGACATTGTGCCAGACTATGCTAAGCTAGCATTTGCTTAGAAACCTTGTCTCGCTTTGTAAACCATTAGTACTAAAGATTCCTTTGCAGTTTTTATCTCGTGTGGTCTAAATGAATTATTTTAATTATTGATTTTTTAGGGCTTTTAACACTTTAAGGGTAATTCAAAGCCGAAACATGCTTTACATTGTAAGAATAAGTATTTTCTTTTCTTTGTAAGAGAATAATTCATTATTTTCTTTTTTTTACAATTTAACCCACAACTAAAGGTGAAGGATGTGATTTTGTGCTTTTCCCAATTTTTTTTGTAAGCGAATGTAACGAATAAGAATAGAAATCGAACTCGGCTCACCGACGTCTCGCACTGAGGCGCTATCCGTTTAGTCACCCGCATATCACTGAAAAAATGGAGAAGTCGGCTTATTATGACGCGGTTTTAACTAACTATCGTCCGAAATGATTACGACTACGCAATTATAGAGATGGTTTAATATGCGGATGGTAATCGTTATCATGAAAACGTGGTCGATTGGTTAGAACGTTTGTATTCTGACCATGAGACCCGGGTTCGAATCTCACGGTGGGCGTTTTGTCAGGAAGGAGATTATCAGACTGGAGGGGTTGATCCTAGCGTTCAACACCTCTGGAAAGCCTGGTGAGTGAAATTGGGTAGACGGAAAGCTATCGTCGATAGCTGTGCTTGCACGAAGTGACAAATCATCGTGACCGAGGGTTTGATCGTGCTGGCCTTGTTCAAAATGTTAATCACGCTAGATACCACGCTTTTTCCCAGAAACTGTAACTAAGGTTTGCTCAGCATAGTTGCGGTATAAACCTCAGGTGGGCACCGTGAGTGTGAAATAAAAAAATGTGCCTGAACAAGAGTCGGCAATAGGGATTGGCTGGCCGCTTTAGTAGACTGGTATCCTCAAATACGAGTGGCCAGCTACACTATACATACTAATCTTGATGACACTATCCACTTTAGAGAGATAGATCCACAATAGGTGACTTATAATTCTGACATTTTAGTAAACTGTTCTCAATTCTAGATGAATGTTTCGAGTTCAATCAACACACGTTACTCAGCACTACTGAGCCCCTGCAGTACAAAACCTAAGTACTTTGCTGTAAATACACACCAATTTCCATTATGTAACATCTTCAGATGCAGCTGAAGAGTTCATCTGAAGGTATTTTCAGATAGTGTTAATTTGTTGCCACTGTTGCAATAGGAAATAAAAAGACAGTTCTATGAAAGAGTTTGAAGCAGAAGAGGCAAAGAAAAGAGAATGACACTAAATAGAAAGAAGACAACGCTGAATGGAAAAAAGATTACAGTCTGTACATACGACAGGTGTTCCGAGAATTCATTTTTATTGGATTGCAGAAAAAAAAACAATTTTCGAAACTGAAGCTTATCTAAGAATCTACCTTGAATAAAATGCACGCACTCGCTTTTGTTCTAAAGCCTATGCACCGTGTTAAGATGGAAATTTTTGGCACACAGTTCTTCAAAAAGGTTTTTCGTGTTCTTAACAATGCAGCGTTTATCTTCACACAATTTGATATTTTTTCTTTATTTTCTCTGATGTAAAACCGGTCGAGGTTTTGAAACGTCAACATTAATAGTGCAAGAAGCGATATTATAAATGATAAAATTATTGTCTCAATCTGCAATCATGTTAAAGTATATTTGAAAAATATAGTGAATAAAGATACTGAAAAAATCATTCAAAATGAAACGTATGAATTAATTTAAATACCATACTGATATCCAATTAATAAACTTACTATATTACGTTTGGTCTTGTTTTATTATAATAGGTTATGTTTCTACAATGAGTCCACTATTAAACAATCGATATGCTTAAATGCTCAGTGCATACTTTATATATATATATATATATATATATATATATATATATATATATATATATATATAAGACTTAAGATTGAGCGTTACATAACTTAAATTTTGTTAATTGTATCTGGTTATCGCAGTGAAGAGAAAGTTCAAAGTGTACTTACATTATCTTATAAAGGTTGAGTTAACCTTTAAATATGAATATTCATACCTATTTATTAAAAGAAATTTAACACAATTATTCACAAATAATATGGTATGTTATGCAATGCAAATTACATATATATATATATAACGAAAATAACGAGAATAAAAACACAATTATCATCTGGAACCAGTAAAGAAAGCTAAATCCTTCAGCGAGAAAGGCAACAGATGTAACCAATGTCTTTCTCAGAAATTAATAATCCTGAAAAATATAAACAATACTAATCTATTAAACAGAAGAATTGAGTTAATGATCATTTGCCTACATAGATCCAAATTTCTACTCAAATACATTGGCCCAGATTAATATAGTCTAGCCGGACCCGGGAACCCCATATACTAGTATTGATATTGTATTTTTTATTATTTTTTTGCTTTTTGCTACCTTTACTATACAATTCTTAATATTATACTGTAAAGCATTTAACTGTTTTGCGCATCCATTATTTCATTATTTTAACTCTTTATCGTTATTTTTACTTGTCTTTTTTTACTAGCTTTTTCTTACTATTAGTAACGTGTTTATTTATTAATTTATATTTATTTGCATTTATTATCTTTATAAATATTAATATTTATTTATTTGCTTCATTTATTTGTTCCATTTATTTAAATATTTATATGATTTTATTTTATTTCATCTTATTTTTATATTTTATTTTCATATTTCTTATTTTATTAGTGTATCAATGATGATTTTATCTTATCCCGGCATATTTTATTATTATTGATATCACTACTCTTATTTAGTTTATTAATATTAACAATATTATAAATTACTTTACTGATTTTTATTGAAAAATAGTTACCTCCACTTGATTTTCAAACGTTCCTTCTCTTATTCCATTCCCCTCGATTACAACGGCGTCTTTTCAAATTAGAATTCATATTTCTTAATTCTAACCTCATTACCTAATTTACATCATAATTTGGGGCTAAATTCAAATCCAGAATTAAACTATAATTCATTTAAATATTTTAACAACAATAATAATCCATATATTTTTTAATATATTAAATAGCTATGTTATTTAACATTGAGCACTGTTTTTTTTACTCACTCTCTCTCTCTCTCTCTCTCTCTATATATATATATATATATATATATATATATATATATATATATATATATACGAACACTCGCTCCTCCACTTTCCTATATTGATCCATTTGGTTACATCCACACACACACACACACACACACACACACATATATATATATATATATATATATATATATATATATATATATATATACTGGAAGAAATCCGTGTCGTTGACAGGGTTTGGAAGAAGCTGCAAAAATTATACTATATCTCTGAAAAATATTGAGTAGAGAGTGTTGAACATATAATAATAAATGGGTGTTAACATTTATGTTGGTAATAAAGCTATGTCCATTCCGGTAACTTAGTGAAAGGACTGACAGTTTTCAGGTAGAAAAAAAGAGGTTCTTCTTCCAGCCAATATTATCATGGTTGCATATAACCTTTTCGTCTGTGACGTTTATATTTTGGTCTGTAAATAAAGCAATCATCACATATATAACTACATAAAATTTTGAGGAAAATCATAAACATATGCATATTACAATATTTATTTGGGTATAACAACTAACACCAATATACTATTAAAATAATGTTTAATTTCAATATAATATATCCAGTTGCAATGTTACCGAATTCCGTCATGTAATCATTCTGAATCTACTTGTTTGGCAACTGCAGTCCGCTGAGTATCCATGCTACGTCTCATTTCAGTTTCTTCTAGAGTTTCAGATTGCCTGCAGTCCGTTGAGCGTATGTAAGTCTTCAGTCAGATTTTTGTTGATCTGCAAACTCCTGCTGCTGCAGTCCGTTGAGCATCTAATCTTCGTCTTGATGCGATTGTTCTTCACTTTGTGACGCTCTTCAAGTTGCATGCCTTTCTGTTTCTTCTCTTCTTTTCTTCTACAGACGATCTTCATTTTATTCTGCTCTTTCTCTTTTCCACCGACGGGATTGTTCTTTGGGAGGCATTGCAGTAAGGGTGTAGCCTAATTATTATTTGCAATAGTCAGCTGATAGAACAGACATCTAAAAGATACAGATCTTTTTTAATTTTTCTTCATTATTTACATTATTCGGACTATTGTCCTCATCTTTGTCACCATTTTTATTATAACGTTTCGGTCGTTGTACGCTACGGCCTCCTTCAGGTAGTTATTTCGCTCACTGGGATAAACTGTTCTAGTTCCACGTGCAAAACAGATTTGGGCAATAGTCAGAATAATGTGAATAGTGTACGTAATACCTCATCTCAGAAATATAAACAGATACTGAAGGATAAACGTGTTTATCAAGAATTCAAATAAATTGTAACACCGCATAGTAATGCGATTTTACTTACTGTATAGGTTCAAACTATGCCTCCTTAGTCCACAAGACACAAAATTAAGGGAAAAATTACACTCGGATCGATATTAATCAGATAATTATATAAGAGTGGAGCAGTTATATATATATATATATATATATATATATGTGTGTGTGTATGTTATTAGACGTCATACATAGAATGTCTTTCAAAGTTCATACAAATGTACTTAATGATTAAGTTGTTTAGATTTTTAGGGGGTTAAACTTCCGACTCCACCTCTTCGAACTCTATGCAAGTACATTTGTTATATGGTTTCAAAATATATCCAGGTGACTAAAACATATAGCACTATGTTAAAAAAAACCTGTGATAATATACTTTCAAATACCGAAGTTATGGGTTTTCAAAATGTTGAATACAGGGGTGGGTATCCATTAATGTCTTCATATTATTGAAATTGACTGATATTTCTAGGAATAGGCATCATTTCAGGTCATTTACATAAATTTAAATCACCCCCACAAACCACGGTGGATTTCGTTTAATCAAAATATTTACTTATGCATATCATATTACGTTCACTCTCGTGCCGGAAATCTGTATTCAAAATTTCATAAAAACCTGTCCATTAATTTTTGAGCATATGGGTACATTTATTTTCAAGTTGCTGGTTGAGGGGAGTTTGCCCATCCCCCGCCCCGCTTCAAAAATAAATCGAACGTAGCTTATTACATTCTGTTTTATGACTACTATGTTCCAAATTTAATGAAGGTCGGAGAAGTTAATTTTCTTGCTATGGATGTAAACACAGACAGATATACACAGTGATTAATATAGTCATATAGATATGCAAACATGTCAGTAACCTGGTAGCAAAAATACTAGATCACGTTATAACGAGAATTACAGAAAATACTAGAATTTATTATCCAATCATATAAATAAAAATATAGAAATATGCTCACAAATATCCTCATAAATTATTTACTTCTAACTACAAATGTGGAATTATAATTGGAATATAAATAAGCACATGTAAATATTAACATATATATAATGCACACACACACACACACATATATATATATATATATATATATATATATATATATATATATATATATATAACAAACTCACACACATAATTAGATATAATTTATAAATTTATATATATTTCGGCAGACGAAGATATCGATTGTCTGTTTTATCAACCCCAGTGTGGACTGAGTTTGTGTCAGAAATAGAAATTTAACTGTGAAATCTAAAAAAACAAACAGTCGAGAAACTAATATAGAATGTATCCATTTCAATGTTTCAGTCAAACGAATGTCACGAGAGAGTGATCAGGGAAAGAGGATAGGTATTTGTCTTAAAGGGAAGAAGTTTTATAAAGTTAATCTTATGACATTAATTTCGAGTTATATGAAGAATGGGATATTTTAAAAATCAATTAAAAGCTGAATAAAAAGCAGTTTAATAAAAAACAAAGCTTTGAAATATCTAGATGATGTAAGGGGTTAATGGAAAGTGAGTTAGGGAGTTCTTAGAGCATGGGAATGTTTATAAATTATGATTAATATAGTGTAAAGAAGTTATAGAGAGGAATATAGAAATTAGAATTAGTTATAATTTCGATATATGAAGAGTTAAAGGGGAGGAAACATTATGAAAATTTAGTAACTAATTAATTTGAAAACATATTATGGAAATTTGAAATAGGTTTTTAATCAACACTAATGCATTTCTGTGATTCAATAGTTGGCTTTGATTATTGTAATATATAATTCTAATTTTTCCTTTTAAAAATAAGTCACTTCTATCTCTAGGACTATTAAGTGTACATGCGGAACTTATAGTTTTCGAAACTGTGGACTCAAACCTTTCTCCTTCTATTCCCAAATAGTTTTGAGGGGTGAGCTCTCTGGTATTTTAGTTTTGGTTTACAAAATACGTGCCTGGGTGTTGAAAAGCTCATAGACACTCATTTTCTA